>PVIW01000695.1:0-415843 GCA_004026585.1 Noctilio leporinus | reverse complement strand
ACAGAGGTTGTGGTGAGGGGATTTCCTGAGGGTGGGAGTGGGGGGAGTGGTATCCCACAGTGTAAAGTGGTTGATTGATTTTTTCCTGGGAGGGGCTAGCTCTTCTCAAGGAAAGTGGTTGCTGTGGAGCCTGGGCACCTTCAAAATCTTACATAGGGCCCCCAAAATCTTATAGCCACTCCCCCAACACACTCCCCAGTGCTTCACACTACAGCCTCTCCTTGGGAGACTCCTGATCGCACCACCCTCCTTTCACTGGGGCCCCAGGTGGGTGGCTATTCACACAAAATCTCTGCCTTGACCCTTTAAGGGAGGGGAAAAATAAAGCAACGAAATACAGCCAGTGGGTTTGTCAAATCTTTCCTAATTGTTGCCTGGCGATGCCTCTCTCTCTGGTGTCTCCCTCATTTACTGTATATATGATAAAGCCATTAGGAAATAGTTAACATGAAATTTTATTTTAATCGCTAAACTAACTCTCTGGTACATCCTCCCTTTCTCTCTTTTGCTTCCTGTCTTTATCCTTTATTATATAGAAACCATTTTAGTTTGTAGTGTTTAAATAAGCATGGGAGAATTGTTTGTCTGTGTCAGCTTGGATAGCGACAGTCCCAATTATTCAATCCTGCACTAATGGAAATGTGGCTGTGAAAATAAAGCATAGACACAATTAAAGTCCGAAATCAGTTCACAGCTCAGACTTGATTTAATGCACTGAAAGGACTTAAGAGCAGCATCAAGACTCCCCGAGGAAGCAGAAATTATACTTGAAGACACCAACTTCTAGAACTCTTCTGCAGTTGCAGTGGTCTGCGCTACTGTACTATGGATTTTGGACTCACCTAGCCAGTTCCTTGCAATACACTTCTTTTCTTGTTTTCCAAATTATAAGAGAAAGTTTATTTAGAAATTACAAAGGTAGAAGTGAACCAGCTGGGTTGTGTAGGATCAGGAAACTAGTTACAAAAGCAAAAGAAGGGCCCTTGGAGTTTAAGGAGAGAGAAAGGCAAAGGTAATGCGCCTGGGGCAAGAAGAGGACAGGAAAGACCTGGGTGTGTTACCAGGAGGGTGAACCTGCAATAAATTCCTTCATAAAAAAGGTTTTATTTATTTTTAGAGAGAGGGGAAGGGAAGGAGAAGGAGAGGGAGAGAAACATGGATGCGTGAGAGCAACTTGGATTGGTTGCCACCCGGAGTTTGTAGGTGGTACACCACCGTTAATTCTTTAGATGACTAGAGTGCTCACCACCCGCAGATTAGGGATTAAAATTACTGGATGTCCCATAAAGCCTCTAAAATGATAAGAATATTGTTATTCCCATTTCATCCCAAATAAATTGCTCCTTGTGGGACAATGCCGGGGCCTCTGCTTTTGATGGCCCGTTGCAGGTCAAACTGGCTCAGTGATGAAATGGGCCAACGGAGATCAGAATGGCTCTTTTGGGGATGATGAGAAAGAATCGTTTGTTTCATCAAGATCAAAAAGGTGGGATTTAAGAAAGTCAGATTGGCTCTTCATGATGCATCACTGATTCTTCGCTTGTGTTTTTGTCTACTATACAAATTCCCCAGTAGCGATGGACAGAAACAAACAAGGGCTTTGGGGGAGGGGGTCAAGGGGGTGTTCACAGCGCGGTGCCCAACATACTGGAGGTTTTAGAGCGTCACCTCTTTCTAGTGATTTGGCTTTAGACAGGTTCCTCAACCCTCACTGCCTTAGCTTCCTACTTTGTTAAACAAGGATTACGATTGTGCTGCCATGGAAGAGTAGTTGTGAGGATGAAATGATACAACACATACCATCCCTGGCTTGGAGACAGTTCAATATCCATTAGGTGTTATTCGACTCCACTTCTGCTTCTTTCTCTTCCTATTCTACTGGAAAATAAAAAATGCTTTCTTGCTGTTTTTTTTTTTTTTTTTTTCATTTGTTCTCTAGATGAGCAAACCATTCACAAAATTTGGGAAGAGGTTTGAAAGAACCTCTCTCTCTAACAGGATTCAGCATGTCTGCTTTTGGTCAGGTCTTTGATTTTCACTGCTATGTTTTCAGTACTGTTCCGGGTGAGCTGGGTGTAAAACATGGCCTCTGTCCAGAGCAGTAGTCGAGTTGAAAAACAAATGGGCATATAAATGATTAATGAAAGTAAAGGCATATATAAAATTAAGTTCTAAATGACCCATGCAGACAATAAGTGATGTAGAAATCTAATTTCATTTTGCTGATGTTGACTTGTCTTTTTTTTTTCAAAATGATTTAAGCTCTTTTTACTTTATATTTTTCTAACTAATTTTCATCAGTGATTATTGTTTTGATCATTGAAAGGTGATACCATGTGGGTGAAATTGTGAGGGTGAATACTTGTACAGTAATACAATAAAATGTTATATGTTTATTTTAGATAATGTATTTTATTTACTTAAAATACATTAAGGTAGAGCAAATGAAAGCAAGTTTAAAGAAATTTAAATATGCCATTACCTCTTAATATTGTTAGCTTATTAATGCTCTCTGGCACTAGATATGTTAAGATGGCAAAAGTAGGTAGAACTGGTGAATATTTTGAATAAAACTGTTAGGAAGGCTTAGTTTTTCTTTTAGTTACTGATCTCAGTAAATTTGTCTTTATTGTATTTTTTCTCATTTAAGCAGCTAATCAGGTTCATCCACTGGCTTTCATTCCAGAAGTCCCTTTTGGTGATTCAGGGGTTAAAGTAAAAAAGATAGCTGGGTCAAATTATGTGGGATCATATTGTAGGTTCAGAGTATAGAAGGAATGTCTTTAGGTTAAAAGGTCCATCATAATCTCCATAAAGAAAGATGTTCTGTGGGAGTCACACACACACAAAGTGTGGATTTAAAAAAAAAGAAGGGGGAGGGTTGTTCTATGGAAAGTCACCTCACAGGGTGATCTGATCATAAATTCCTAACTGAACAGGTCATGATAGGTAGTCATTACCCAGGCATATAATTTTAGTGAAAGGTTTTAAACCAGCCCTGCCCATTGTTCCCATGCATTTAGGTTAACACACCTTTGAATACCAGAAGTAATACCCTTCAAAGGACACAGAAGACCACATCATCTTAATTGTCCTGTAATTCAATCCCCACCTTGCTTTCTCTAATCTTAAACCCCCTTCTTAATATCAAATGCATAAAGTAAGATGCAAAACTATTACTTTCCCAAATGTCTTTACACACGAAATGATTCCTTGCTGTTAAACCCTTCCGAATTATTGATGTATAACCACAAAGACAGTTCCTATCATTATTTTCTCGTCTCTTTCCGAGAACCCAGAGCGGCCTCTTTCCTTGGTGAGCTGGATAAGTATGGCTGAAGAATCCTTGTTTGGATTCTTAAATCTTTTAGCATCAGGAGGAAAACACCACCAAAAAAAAAAAAGACAATTCTTTTAAAGATCTCTCTTCTAATGAGCGTTTGACAAACGTCCCGGAGAAGGACCTCCCTGCCTTGTCCTAGGCTGGGTGAGTAAGAAGAGGAAATGTTGGTAGCCGGGTGGCGCGTCCCCAGGTGTCCCCGGAACGCGTCCCCTCCCTCCCGCACTTCGGTCTCCGCCCCGGCTGACAGCACCCAGCCCGCGCCGGCCCGACAACCAACAGCAGAAAAGACCAATCAGGAACCGCGGTCTCCGCCCCGCCTCCCCCGCCTCTGGCCACCTCCCACTCCCGCCGGCGGACTACCTACTCCGCTCCCAGGGACTCGGTTTATTTTTCCACCTCCTCCCACCCCGCCAACGCCCCCTGCGCTCGCGCCGCGGATGGGGCGCCGGAGGGCCCAGCGAGCATGCGCGACCGGCCCGAGCATGCGCAGTGGCGCGCGCGGCGCCCGGGAGCTTCGCGGCGGCGCTGCTGACGCCGAGGTCTCCGCCGCGGCTGCGGGAGCGGCCGGAAGTGAAGCGGCCGGCGCCGGGGACCGCGGAGGCAGCGGCAGAGGCGGAAGGGAGTGTGCGGAGACGCCGTCGTCACCGTCGTCGACGGGGGTGACGGAGGCGACTGAGCACCTAGGGCACCCGCCGGCTCGGAAGCCGGATCCCGAAGCGGGCAGGATGGATTATCACCAGCCGGGGACCGGCCGCTACCAAGTGGTGAGTTCCTGGCCCCCGCCCCGAGCCTCCCGAGCCCCTGGGGGCCCCAGGACGGTCTCCTGCCGTGCCCCCCTGCGCCCCTGTCTCGGGTTCTTCCCGGAGAGGACGTGCTGGCTTTTATTTATTTATTTATTTCGGTCTCTTTTGGCCCGACCTGCTTTTTTCACATCTTCCGTGGAGCCTGTCTGCGCCCCTTAGAGACCCTTCCTTCCCGCCCCATCTCTTAGGTCCCCACCCCCTCACCCACCCCCTCCATGAGACACGTATCTGTTTTATTTCTCGCTCCCTCGGTCATTTCCTTATTCCCTGACTCAGGTACCCCTGCGACATTCCACTGGATTGTCTGCTGGCAATGGTAGTGAGTTCACACACCTGCTGGGAAGGTGATCGCCATCATAAATGGGTGGGGGAAGGGAGAGGAGATGTCAGCATTACGTAGGGCAGCTGTGGACTTGGCAAAAAAAAAATGGATTTAAAAATCGGGCAACTGTGGGGAGTAGTGCTGCTGATCTGGCCACTGAGCGCTGGTTAACCTTGTCGTTTTGCCCTTTTCCATTTCGTTAGTACAGATCGAAAGTGACTGTTCTTTTTTCACTATCCCCACTTTTTTTTTTTTCTTTCCCGGCTGGTGAAACAGGAAATTTTACCAGAAAAATACTAATTTTGCTAGGAAAATGATTTTTCATTAAGTACAGAGTTTTCCAGCTTAACCGTATAAAGCTTTGTATGTTGAAATGGGTGAAAAGTGTTTTTCTATATTTTGTGTCAAGTTATCTAATATTTTTTTCTGTGTTACTCTGGTAGTGTCATTGGAACCCCTGCTAAAAAAAATGGGCTCAGCAATAGTTGACTTATTTTGTTTTAGCTGATGGGGCATTAAATAGTACTGTTCGTGACATTTTACAAATGTATACATGTTTGTGGAGATTTCACCTTTCAAATCTGTTTGTATCTGCGAAACATTTGTGAACAAGAATTGCAATCAATAGGTATATATTGACAAATATGAAGATTATTGAAAGATGAAATCCCAAAATGTTTGCATTTTTTAAAGATAAAAGCTCCTGATGCTTCCATTTCATCTGGTTTACATTATGTGAAATCTCTAAATGATCCATGTTTCTGAATTCTTTGGAAATTTATCAATTTTGTTTTTTTTTTCCTTCAGGACAATTTGGAAAATATTGCTGCCTATATGTAAGGCATTTCTCATGTTGTCTGTGTATATGGGTTTGGTGGTTTTATTATTATTTTTGAAGGCATTCTTATTTTTGCAGACATTAACAATGATAAAATGCATTTAGTAAGTATGGAATCTTCTTACCAGTGTTTCTTTTTGTAATCTCTTTTCTTTCCTGTTTCTATTTGTTTTTCTTACTGGTATTAGCTGATTTGAATTCTTTTATTTTTGGGGATTTTGCTTATCAGAATTAACCATGTTTTCATACAGAAAGTCACTACTCAAAACATTTTTTTTTCTTTTTGTTTTTATTTTGCATTTCTTTTTTTTAGGTATATTTTGTTGATTATGCTATTACAGTTGCCCCAGGTTTTCACTCTTTGCCCCCCATCCCCCAGTCTGGTATCCCCCTTCACTTCCCTCCAGCATCCCCTTAGTTCATGTCCATGGGTCGAATATAAGTTCTTTGGCTTCTCCATTTCCTTTACTACTTTTAGCATCTGCACATTTATTTTGTACCTACCAATTATGTTTCTCAATCCCTGTACACTTTCCCCCATTCTTTCCCTTGTCCCTCCCCACTGATAAACCCTCCAAATGATCTCCATATCCATGATTCTATTCTTGTTGTAATTGTTTGCTTAGTTTATGTTTTTGTTTTTTTAGATTTGGTTTTTCATAGTTGTGAATTCGTTGTTATTTTATTGTTACTAGTTTTGATGTTTTTCTTAAGTCCCTTTAACATTTTGTGTAATAAGGGCTTGGTGATGATGAACTCTTTTAGCTTTACCTTGTCTGGGAAGGATTTTGTTTGCCTTGCCATTCTAATTGATAGCTTTGCTGGATAGAGGAGGCTGTAGGTCCTTGCTTTTCATCACTTAAATACTTCTTGCTTATCCCTTCTTGCCTGCAGTTTCTTTTGAAAAATCAGCTGATAGCCCTATGGGAACTCCTTTGTAGGTAACTCTCTTTTTCTCTTTTGCTGCTTTTAAGATTCTTTATCTTCATTGGCATTTTAGTTTTGGTATGTCTTAGATTGATCCTTTTTGGATCCAACTTGTTTGGGACTGTTTGTGCTTCTTGGACCTGTATGTCTTATTTCCTTTGCCAAATTAAGGAAATTTTCCTGCATTATTTCAAAACAGTTTTTTACCAATATAGCAATACCTTAAAGTAATTTGTTGTAGTGTTACATTTGTTTTCATTGGTTAGGACTGGTGATGATTTACTAGTTTTAAAAAGTTTCTAATACCAAAATATTGAAATTTGCTTTCTCAGTTTTAAAGTTTTCTTTTTTTCTCCTCTGAAACTCATTTCACAATAAGCAGACATAGCATATTTTATTTATTTTTTCAAACTGGCAGCGTGTCCTAGTTTTAAATGGGTGGAGGCGTTCCTTCAGCACAGAGGGCAAAATCAGTTCTTCCGAAGATATTACTCACATTAAGTAGGTAGGACATCAACTTGTTTCCTTTGCAAGGAAGTGTGTTTGAGAATCTTAGCGTAGTTTAAATTTGAATTTTAATTCTTGTTACTACATAGTAATTTTCATCTGGTTTTGTTGAAATGTCCCAATCGGTAAGTCTAGGCACATGCCAGAGAAGCTGTTGGTTTCCAGTAGACCCTTACAAGGAACACAACTTGTGTGGCTTCCTGTAGTGCAGCCTCTTTCTTTGTTTCTTTTCTTTTTTTTTTTTTTTAACTCTGGAAAGATGAATATACTTGGGCAATAAAGGATTTCAGTTGTAAAGCTGGAAACAGGCAAGCATACTTAGGGGTGAAATGGTATACAATGTTAATTTATCACATATGGAGAGAGTTTAAATTTTGCTTTCCATATCGGAAAGTTATTATTGATGCCCAGAACCATCAGAATGACTTACTGTCATTAATCAGTGCACAAGGTTTTTGTGGAAAATTGCTTTTTCTGTCGTCTCTCTTTTTCCAGTGTTAAATGGGTCTGAATTTTGTTAAGGAAAGCAGTGGGTAACTACAAAAACCTTGATTATTACCTAATTTCCGAAAAAGCTGGTAGGTAGTTTCATTGTGTTATGGGAAATTCAGTTTTCTTTGGTAGGAAGTGAGTGATGTTGCCAAACTATGAAGTAGTTGACATGGCTTGAAGCTGTTAGGCCACACTAACTTTGATGTTCTGTATTTTAAAGGATTTTGTGCCTGCGACAAGCTGACGACTAAAATTTCAAAGATATTTTATGTAAAAGTAAAATTGGCACTGTATATTTTAGCAGCAGTTTCGCAAACTGCATTCCAGAATGGTGATAATAGTCTTAAAAGATTTGTAATGTGTATTAGCATTAAAACATATATTTGCTTGCATATTAAAATCATGAGAAATTTTGAAGATGATGGTTTGGATTTGTTTAACCTAGCTCTCCCTACACCTTGGCCACAGACTTTTTAAAGAACACTTTAAGATTATGTTAGCATTTCCAAGATGTTAGTTTTCTATGAACATAATGAGGTAGTCATACTGTGAAGATCTAGATACTTTGCTTTTTTTTTTTTAATTGATTTTAGAGGGAGGGAGAGAGAGATATCAATTAGTTTATCCACTTAATGATGCATTCATTGGTTGATTCTTGTAAGTGTCCTAATGGAGGATCAAACTTTGCTTTTTTATCTGGAGAATTAGACTTATCCTTGATAATCAGCTGGGGAGGAGGTTGACTATTAATGCTTAAAAAATGTTTAACTCATCTGGGCTTTTATTTAGGATATGCTTTTTACAATTTGGCTTCGTTACTTAAAGTCTTAAAGCCTCATTTTTCTCATAAGCCATCATTAGGATTAATTTGAGAATTATACAGTATAACATGTGAAAGATACAATACAGAGAGGCTAGTACATGAAAAATAAATATGAATAATGTAAACTATAAAATACTAAATATTTCAGTTTTTGCTGATGGCCACCTTTGTGTTGTTTTACTTAACCATCCTGTATATCAGCTAGTTCTTCATTGTTCATATCAAGAACTGAAAAGTCTGAGATTTTATTTTATCATATTTACAGGCCAATAAATTAGTATGCTAATGTTTCATAATTGCTGGCAGAAGACAGGAGACTCCCGAGGTCAGAAACAAATGACATTATTACTCATAGCCTGGCCAGCTGCATGACCGTCAGCATATTTGTGTAGGCTTTTCTCGCAACCAGAACCCATGAGGGTGATGGGTCTAGGTGGATATACTAGTGGGTTCACGTCAGGAGCAAGGGTCTGTCAGTTTTTAGCAGGAGAAAACAATGCTGCAAATGACAAACAAGCTAGTTCACCTTTCTCTAAGAGGGCAGTTAACATATTGTAACCTTGACCTTCTTTGTTGCTTACGCGACTTATTACAAGAATTCACTCAGTATCAGGAAATAGATAAGCTTTGTAGACTGTCACTGTCAACAAGAATGTGCAGGGACACTATGGGCCATGGTGGACTGCTTTGCCCAATGGAACACGTTCTGGGTGAGATAATAAATCTTGATTTTTAAATGCAGTAACTTACTTCTGTTCCCCATTTTGAACAAGTTTTGTAGTTTTACTGTATGTTCTGTAGTTCCTGCCTTCTTGGCACAGCTCAATTCCCTCGATCTTCTCTTATTTGTCCCCTTTGAACTTATCAGTATTCTATCTGGTTTATATTCTTACCACACTGCTTTTACATCATGAAGGTTGCCCATTTCTTAATACAGTAGATACTTTTCAGTTTTTGTTTTGCTTAATTTTTTGTTACACTGACACTTTAAACTTATTTCTGATATGAAGAAACTTGCTCCTCTTTCTTGACTTTTCTTCTCCTGGTGAACATATTTTGTAAGTCTTAAATGTTGATGCTTGCTATGGCGTGGACTATTGTAATTAGCTTGTTTACTACTTTCTTTGTTCATCTGACCATTGTCCAGTGTGTCTTTCATTTGTACTACATGGTCATACTAGTGAACCCCTTACTGAATTCCCCCTTCTTCTACATTTAACATTACATTTTTCAAATGTATAGAAAAGTTGAAAGAATTGTACAGTTACCAAGTAGGCACTATAGTTACAGTTCTATATTTGTATTACTGTATATTCATCAATTCCTTCATTTTTTGATGTTTTCAAAGTAAGTTGCAGGTATGTGTGCATGTCATTGTAAGCTGTATGCTTATCATTAGCCTAGAGTTTAATATTTATTTATGGTTCTTTCTCTTTGGGGAAAAGCTGATATATAATGAAATGTAAGAGTCTTACATGGCCTGTTGGATGAGTTTTGATAAGTACATAACACTTGTGTAACCCAAATGGCTTTCAAAATATAGAGAAGGAATCAGCAAACTAAGTTCCAGCTTTTGTTTTTCTAAGTAAAGTTTTATTGTAACACACCCGTACACTGTCACAAATTTACAGTGACAGGAATGAGTATTTGATACAGAATCTGCAAAGCTGAATCAATACTTGCTATTCTGTCCTTACAGAAAACATTTACTGACCCTCTCATATAGAATATTACTTTCACCCTAGTAAGTTCCCTCATGGCCCTCCCTGTCAATTCCCACTCACCAGGTGATTATTATTATTCTCATTTTTTTCACTTTGAGTTAGTTTTAAATTACATGATTCTAGTGTAGACTAGAATAACACATGTTTACAGAGCTTCTTTCACTCTGCATGAAGTTTTGGAGATTGATCTATGTTATGTATATCAGCAGCTCACCTCTTGCTGAATATTATTTTATTTACATTGTGTGGATAAGCTACAGTTTGTTTATACATTGCTGTGTTGATGGACATTTGGTTTGTTTTAGTAATATTGGCTCTTCTGGATGAAACTGTTAGGAATATTCTTACTCAATTTGTTTTGGTGGACATCTTTCCATTTCTGCCACGTAGAATTACTGGGCAATAAGGTTAGCGTATATTTGATTTCGTAAGAAACCACCAGGCATTTCCCCACAGCAGGCACATCATTTTGCATTTCCACCAACACTGAAAGTTTTGGTTGTTCCACCACCCTGTCAAAATTTTGGCATAGTCAGTCATTTTCATTTTAACCATTCTTGTGGGCTTACTGGATTTTTGAGCTATAAATTTCTAAACATGCATGTTCCTTGAATTGACCTGCTGTATTTTACAGTGCATATCTTAGCAATCCCAACACCCCCATTAATTTTTATGCACTAACTTGATAGAGTCCAGCGCTTAACTTATTAATTCTTCAACCATAATGCATTCAGTCTTTCTGGTTTATTTTTTTTAGGTTTATTTGTCATCTTAAGTTTTGTACCTCACCCTTCTGGTTTGTTTGCCTCATAAAAGCCTGCTCTTTAATGTAAACTCCTGTGAAACTAATTGGAAGAGGGAGGCATGGCGAGGTTCTTGCATGTGTCATCAACATCAAGGCAGAGGAAAATCTGATGTTCATCATATTAGAGAGCTTGTTATATGTTTCAAACTTTTAAAAACTGTAATTGAGGAAATTCAGATGTGTTTTATACTAAGTCTTCACAATTTGAAGACTACTATTTTGAACAGACCTCAGATGAAAGGGTTTTTTTTTTGGCTCTTTCTATGTGTGTAGTGATAATAATTTGTAAGGATGTCATTGATTTGATTTGAGTGTAGCTCACTTTTAAAAATTATGCAAATGAATAAAGTATACTAACATACCTGAATGATGCTGAATCAAACATAAACCATTGCTTAGGCGTATTTGAACAGTACATGATCTAGTAATGATGTAATATTTGTGCAGCAACAAGGAAATGGCATTCGCATTATATCATGAAAATACTACAGCATAGTTTATATGCTTATTTTATGTTTTGAGTGCCTCTTATCAGATTTATGCTTAAGATAACATGTGAGAGAAGTATTTAAGATATCATTAAGTATGAAACAAGGTCCTATAACTCATGTATTAATATGTAATAATTTATGCAGTATCTTAATCTACCAAGTTCTGCTTCAGGTGCTGGTGACCAAGACAGTTAAGTTCTTACCTCATGGCTCATACTTTGGTGGAGGAGAGGCAGATAAATAAGTAAGCATAATTTCAGATAGTGGTAGGTTTTTTCAGGGAAATAAATGTGTTTAAATAATACGTCTTATCAATACTAGTGTAGCAGTCATACAGCAATAATGACTTTGAATGTCAGGAATACACTGAGAACTCTTCTATGTTCTTTACACATGCAAGCACATTTAATCTTAAGTTTAATTCTTTTCTATTTTCAAAGATTTTATTTATTATTTTTAGAGAGAGAGGCAGGGAGAGAGGCAGAGAGGGAGAGAGACATCTATGT
Source organism: Noctilio leporinus (assembly GCA_004026585.1). Taxonomy (NCBI): domain Eukaryota; kingdom Metazoa; phylum Chordata; class Mammalia; order Chiroptera; family Noctilionidae; genus Noctilio; species Noctilio leporinus. Next base: position 404,262 of record PVIW01000695.1, on the reverse strand, counting down.
ATGGTTGCCTTTCACCTGCTTACAACCACGGATCTGGCTGGAGACCTGGCTTGCAGCTCGGTTATGTGCCCAGGCTGGGAATTGAATCAGCGACCTTTGGGTTTGCAGGCTGGTGCCTTATCCACTGTGCCACCAGCCAGGGCTTAATCTTAAGTTTAAATAATGTAAGTTTAACTATGGAATACATTCTGCTTATGTTTATAAAGTATAAATTTACAGACAAGATCACTTGTAATTAAGATGACTCTACCTACCATGGGATTGTAGGTAGACAATCACAATTTTCTTTTGTTGTTGTTTTTTTGGTGTCCTGAATTTTGTATTTTCATATTTATTTTTAGAGAGGGAAAGGGAGGGAGATAGAGAGGGAGAGAAACATCAGTGTGCAGGAGATACATGGATTGATTGCCCTTCACTTGCCCCTGACTGGGGGCCTGGCCTGCAGCCAGGTGTGTGCCCTGACCGGGAATCCAGCTGGTGACCTCTCAGTTCGCGGGCTGTGCTCAGTCCACTGAGCCACATCAGCCGGGGCCATACAGTATATGTCTGTGCTTCATGCCATGTTGTTAGGGCTTTCAAAAGTTTGATCGCTTAGGTGGAATTAAAGTGTGGGTAAAATGCTTGTTAAAGACATGCCAAGTGCAGGTTGGAAAATGCTGCAGTAGTCTAAGGTTTGCTATCAGATTATTTCAAGATTTTGACTTGCTTGCTTTTCAGATTTGTTTCAACATGAACAATTTAATATTTTAAAAGTAGGAATGTGCTGTGGTTTAGATTGCCTTTGATGTTTCTCCAGAATTACACATTACATTATATAAAGAAATTGTGCTTTTGCCTCATTACTAACTTTGAGGCTCTGTGGACTTCTCACCTATTGGATCTGGGACTAAAGAAACCCAATAGTGACAGTTTTTATAGAACATTTATTCTCACTTGGGTGGAGCTTTTTAATTATTATTATGTCAGCATGACTTTTCCTTTGTGATTTCCTCAAAAGGGGGTCTTGAAATAACGCTTGAGACCCTTTTAAGTTTTGTTTGTACCATTAGAGAACAGTATGGACCTTTGCTTTCGTCACCCCTTGCCTTTTGTTTGTACCATTAGAGAATAGTATGGACCTCTGCTTACCTCACCCCTTGCTTGATTTATTACCATACTGCACATAAGCTATAAATATTTGAACTATAATGCCTTTTGTTCTTTTGCCCCGTAGCCTCTCGATCCATACTGCAAGCCATGGTCTCTTTGCCTTCTGTCTTTTGAACGTATACTTCCCATTTTCTCTTCTTTCCTTTCTTCCTCCGGGACTAATCTATTTTTTACTTAGATCTATTTAGATGTTCTTTTCTCCAGAAAACCTTTCCTCACCTTCTGCCTCCCTGTCTCCATTTCCCACCCTTTGGTACCAAGTTCTGGGTTCTAACACTGTACACTTATCCCTATCAAAGTCCTTATTCTGTGGTATGTATTTTGTAAACTCAGTGGGAAGTAGGGTTTAATTCTGTCTTGTTTATAATGGTATATAATATAGTTTGGGGCCCAATAGAGGTGCATAGTAAATAATACTTATTGAAGAAATAAATGAATGCCTTTTTAAGTGATTTTAAGCGTATGCATAAGGTTACTGGTATATTATGTTTATAAAGTGAACAGTTTTCTAGAGTTCTATTAAGTAAAAGTAGCTATGTCTTGCTTACTTTTACAGTGTTGATATTCTTGCTATCCATAATCAGGATATGCATGTATCTTGCTTTTATTATTTATTTGTTTTAGATTTTAAAAGATTTTATTCATCATTTTTTAGAGAGAGGGGAAGGGAAGGAGGAAGAAAGGGAGAGAAACATCACTGTATGGTTGCCTTTTACCTGCCTCCAGCAGGGGACCTGGCTGGGGACCTGGGTATGTGCCTTTACTGGGAATTGAACCAGTGACATTTGTGTTTGCAGGCCAGTGCTCAGTCCACTGAGCCACACCAGCCAGGGCTGTATCTTTCTTTTAGAGTAGTGCCAAGGAAGCTGTTCAGATGAATTCTGAACACTTTTTTATTCCTCATCTGATTGGCTGCTTACAATTGCAAGATATTTAACCATGGTTAGGTTATTTGGTCTACCTCTGGAAAGAAGGAAAAAGTGTTTCCAAATGCTGTGGAAACAACATTTTATAGGCGGTTATCTAATGGAGAATCTGCTTAAGGTCAGGCAGCAAAGTGTAAAGGACAAATTCTATCATTTTGATGTCTTGTTTTCATTTAGGGATTTGCTTTCTCAGTTTTTTCTTTTGATAGTCTAGCTGTAATTGTTTAGTTTTCTCTTTAAAAAAACCTGCCAACCTTTATGTTATAGTTGTCATTTGTATTACATATACATTCATTGAAAAACCTCATAATATTAGAGTTTTTGTTTTAAATAGTAACACATTTTAAAATACTTAAGAAAAATTTCTTATGTGCTTAAACATTTATCATTTCCTATGCACTCTTCATTTTTTTTTTTTTTCTTTTCACTCTTCATTTTTGAGGAAATGTTTCTCTTTATTAAATATTTTTAGAATAAAGAACTTCCTTTACCATTACACTGCAGATCAGCTGTTAATTCTCTCACCTTTCTTTATCTGAAATGTCTTTTTTTTTTTTTGCCTTTATTCCTCCAGTATATAGATATGTATTTTGGATGCAGAATTTTTGGCTTATTGTCTCTCAGCCTTTTAAGATACTGTTCTATTTTCTTCTGACAACCATGGCTTCTGTTGAGAAAGATGTAGTTACTTGAGTCATTGTTTCTCTAAATATAATGTATTGCTTTTCTGAGGCTGCTTTCAATAACTTTTTTTAACCTTCGATTTTTAGAACTTATATTTTGTTGTGCTTTGGTGTGGTTTTCTTTGACTTTGTTCTGCTTTAGCTTCACTAAGGTTGAATTTATGAATTTATTTTCTTTACCCCTTTGAAGAGTTATGGACATTCTTAGTTTTTTTCCTGCTTTAGTCTCCTACTTTGTTTTCTTTGAGCCTCAAATTACATTTTTTTTTAGAACTTAAAAAATTTTTAAACATCCATGTGGCTCTTTTGTTTTTGCTTATTTAATTTTCAATACTTTTCTATTCTTTAGAATGATAAATTCTATCAGTTTAAATTCACTGGCTCTCTTCTCTGTTGTCTTCATTGTGCTATGGGTCCCATCCACTGGATTTATGTCACTTTTTTTTTTAATTAGAAAACTTGTTTGGTTCTCTTTTTTGTTATCTTTCTCTGCTGAGAGTCCCTGTCATTTGATTGATTTCAAGGTAATTTTGCTTTATTTCCTGGAATAGCAATAGTAGTTGCTTTAAAATTCTCGTATGATAACTATAATCTGAGTCATTTTATAGCTGACATCTCTTGATTGCCTTTACCCTAGAGAATGATTTGTGTTTCCTAGTATTTTGTATTTCTAGTAATTTCGTATTTTATCCTGGATCTTCTGAGCATTATGCTATGATCCTATGGAAAATACTCTGTTCTCCAGCTTATTCTGTTTTCAAGGCAGGCAACCAGCCTTAGATTGTAAGTACTGTTTCATGTACTGTTCAGTGGTTTAAAAGTGAGCTTAATTTCTTGGATCTTTACTAACCTGTTTTGGGTGAGCTCTACACGTGCATTGTTCAAGGGTTAGTGGTTGCCCTTCATTCTTTGGCCTGCCTCAAAATGGAAAACAAAAAACGAAGAAACTCTCCTCTGTGTAGACCACTTTTCTCCAAGTTTTAACTGTCCTCAACATCCCTGTTTTCCTTAAAAGTTCAGATTGCTTCCGGTAGTTGCTGTTTATTTTTTGTTTTTTAGTTCCACGATGATAGGTACTGTCAGTGGGAGGGTTGTGTTGGAACTTGAGCTAACTGTAGATGTTGACATTTTTGTTATTCTACTCCCTGCATTCACTTTCCCAATGTTTTTGTTCTATTTTTCTTTCCTGTTGGAGGTAGGGTATTTTTTTTTTTTTTTTAATTTGGGTGTTTGTTCTCTGCCTATTTATGTATTATGAGTTGTACTGTGTGCTTTTGACTTACTGATGAGTGGGCTTTGGTGTTGTGCTGTTTCTTGGTAAGCAAGCCTTTTGACCGAAGGCCTCCAAATTTCTGTGATTGCAGTTAAGCTAGGAAGCAATGTTAGTAGTTTCAGAAGGGGTAAAAAAGGTGGCTTAGATTCAAGGGGCAGCATTGAAGAGTAGATGGGTAGATTCAAAGATTGTGTGGAGTGTACTCACAGCATCAGAAGTAGTCATCAAGGTAATTTTGTGGAAGGGTGGATTGCTACATCTAAATTTTACTGGAGGCATCTTGAAATAGAGCCGGAATTTGGCGTGCTTGCCTTGTGCCCTTTCCTTTCCCCTCTCCTTCCCCCACAGGCACGCATCTCCTGAACTCTAGGGGACCTCGGGAGACCTGTGACCAGGGGAGCAGTGGCCAGCGGCAGCTGGTCCTGGGCTCATGCCCCGAACCTGTCTCCACGGCCCCTTTCCTGACTTCTCAGCGAGCTAAAAACAGCGTCCTCCGCTCATCTTCCCCATAACACCCCACTCAGGCGGTGTCCGTCTGCTTCTGTCCTAAGCCCCCAGCTGCAATAAACCTACTCTCAAAATTAAAAAAAGAAAGCACCTGAATTTAGAGATAGTAAAACCTGAATAGACTTTTTTCCTATGCCCCTAATTAGGTGTGTCAGTTCAGTATTTAAACTTGGTTCCATCCTACTCACCTCAGAGGTTATTACAGGGACCTAAAACAGGTGGTACATAGAAAGTACTGGGAAAAACCCTAACATTCATTGGGTTTTTACTCTATCAGGCATTTTGAGTATGTACAGGTGTTAGTTTTTGTACTTCTTACAAAAACTATGAGAAAGTGGACTCTGCTTTATAGGTGCTGCAAATGAGGCTGGGCTGGTTATGGTGTTAAGTGCTAGCACCTAGGTTTGAATCTAGAAAAGTTATTCCAAAGTGTACGTAACCAGCGTGCTTCTTATTCTTAGCCCATTGTTAGTGACTGAATCTTCTTAGAAATGCTTGTGCCAGTATTTTGTTTTTTCATTTATCTGTACATGATATATTCTCACACTGCTTTTTTTAATTGATCTTGTTAAAAGCAAAATTTATAATAAAATCCTTTCATTTTGTTTTCAGTGTTTTAAGTACACTAACTTAAAGGTTTCTGTTTAAAGCAAAATAGTTTTTCAAAGTGTACAGTTAAAAATTTAGATTAAAAAAAAAATTTAGATCACCAGGTTTTTTTCTCTTCCAAAACTACTTGGTGAATATGTTTTATTAGGTCTGCTGACATTTGGAATATGGCCACATCATTGCAAACTTTTCGCGAGAGAGAGAGAGAGAGAGAGAGAGAGAGAGAGAATGAATTTTGGCTTCTAATATTATGAAATTATTCAGCTTATGTGTACACATTTATCAGCCAACTTTTGAGGTTTTGTTTTGGCTTATCACACTTTGATGGATGAACCCTTTTAAATGTTGCAGGCAACGGCATCTTGGCATTAGCTCTGCTCCTGGATGGATCAGCAACAACGATGTCTCAGTAATTGATACCACTGTATTTAGTTTGAATGCCGATTCTGTTCTTAGTTTTTCTGTGTTGGGTGAGGGCAGAACAAAACTTTCCCTGAAGGAAGGTGGTGTTTCAGGCCTAGTCCTTGCTGGTCTTGGCTCCCTGGTTTATCTATGATAGAATATGTAAACTTTATTTTCCTTTATTCCCCATGTTGTCGCCCTGGCCTCAGAGTTTCTAGTTGTTAGAAGCTTGAAGTTCTAGGGATTGTGAGTTAGAGTTGGTACCTGTTTCTGCACCTGTATATTGTAATTACAACACATTAGTCATTTAGTAAAGTTGGTTGAATGATAACTGACCGACTGCATGAAAATTCATGAATCACAGAAAGATGAGGCTCAAATGCCCAATCAAAGTTATGCAGCTAGGAGGTGGTAGATTTGTATCTTAGCTTTAGATCTTCTGGCATCAGATTATCTCCTTTCCTAGTCGTGTACAGTAGCTACCTAATTATCTAAAAGAATGAAACAAGATAGTACACTATACTAATTTGTTAAAAGACAAATGAATGCTTATGATAGTAACTTCGAAAATACTACATGGAGTTAGTTTCCTTATGCCCTTGCAAAGAAAGCAGATGAAACCAGTTACACATCATTTAGCTTCTATCTGGTCCGTGTGTCAGAGGCAGTCTTTGCAGCTCTGGATTCCTCCTTCTTACACCACAGACAAGAAGAAACTTTAAATGGATTAAAGACTTATATGTTACCAGAAACTGTAAAAATCCTAGAAGAAAACATAGGTAGTAAAATCTTGGACATTGGTTATAGTAGTATTCTATCAAATATATCTCCCCAGGCAAGGGAAACAAAAGAAAAGGTCAACAAATGGGATTAAAAAAGTAAAAAGCTTTTGCACAGCAAAGGAAACCATCAGCAAAATAAAAAGAACCTATTGAATGGGAGAACATATTTGCCAATACATCTGAAAAAGGTGTTAATATCCAAAATGTATAAAGAACTGACAAAACTCAACACTAAAAAACAATTTAATTAAAAAATGGGCAAAGGACCTATATAGACACTTCTCTGAAGTGGGCATACAGATGTCCAATAGACTGATGTCCAAAGATGCTCAACATTACTCATCATCAGAGAAATGAAAATTAAAACCACGATGAGATACCACCTCATACCTCTCAGAATGGCCATCATCAGTAAATCAACAAACAAGTGCTAGGGAGGATGTGAAGAAAAGGGAATCCTTGTGCATTGTTGATGGGAATGCAGATTGATGCAGCCACTGTGGAAAGCAGCGTGGAGATATCTTAATTAAAAATGGATCTATCTGCCATTTGGCCCAACAATTCCACTTCTGGGAATATATTAGAAGAAACACGAAACATTAATTTAAAAGAATGTAAGCACCCCTGTGATCATTGCAGCATTATTTACAATTGCCAAGATATGGAAGCAGCCCGAGTGTCCACCCATAGACGAGTGGATAAAACAAATATGGGACATTTACACAGTGAATACTACTCAACTATAAAAAAGAAAATTTTACCCTTTGCAATGACATGGATGGACCTGGAGAACACTGTGCTAAGTGAAATAAGCCAGTCAGAGAAAGACAAATACCATACGGTTTCATTCCTATGTGAAATCTAATGAACAAATTGAACTTATAAGCAAAATAGAGACAGACTTACATATGGTGAGCAGGACAGCTATGGGGGGGCAGGGAGGTTGGAGAGTGGATGGATTGAGTAAAAAGAAAAAAGGTTTTATGGACATGGACAACAGTAAGGTGACTGGGGGGAAGTGTAAGGGGACTAAATGTAATGGAAAAAATACTGTAAAAGAATAAAACAAGACAGTACACCATCCTAATTTTTTAATGACGAATGCTATAATTGTAATGTTAAAACTATTACATGGAGTTAGTTGCCTTATACTTTTGTAAATGAAGCCAATTATACACCATTTAGCTTCTGTAAGTTCTGTGTGTCCAAGGCAGTCTCCCCAGCTCTGGACTGAGTTTTAGATAAGTCTAAATTGGCAGAGGAAAATCGGGGTCCCTGTAAAAGAAACAATGAATAGTCAAAGTAGGAGGAAAAGCAGAAGAGAATAGTTCCCTGGAAGTTAAAGAAAAAACAGAATGCACCTAACTGTATTGAATGTGTTAAAGATTTTTGGTAGAGTGAGGACTGAAAAAAAGGTTTTTGTACTTAACAATTAGAAGGTCAGTGTTTAGCAACAGCTGTTGGAGTGAAAGCCAGATGGTAACGGATAGGGAGGAAGTGAGCATTGGAAGTACACAGAATAATGACAGATATATAATTGTTTCTTTTAGGATGTTTGTTACTGAAGCAAAGAGGGAGGGATGGAAATAGTTCAAAAAGCACTAAAAAGAGTTTTATAGCTGGGGGCAGGTTTTTTTCTTTTTTAAGTATGATGTGAATAGAATACATATGTGGGTAGAAAGAAAAGTCAGTGACAAAAAAAGAGAGATGTTATTTAAAGGAAAAGCAATCCTTTGGGAGACAGAATCTTCTCCATACAGTTGTCTGGCATTTAGGAGCAAAGAATATAAGTTAGGATGGGTGCCATATGACAAATTTAGAGATGGAGGGGGAGATAAGTTAGAGGAATTTTGCTTGAAACTCTATTTTCCTCTGTGAAGTAGGAAGCAAAGATTTTAACTGAGGGTTTCATGGTTGGAAGCAGGGAATAGAAGAGTGCTGGAGCTGAAACACCCGCCATGGTGCTGACCAGTTCAGACAGCCCTGCTGGGATCAGAAACTAAATTTGTACTGGCACCGGTCTACACAGTTATGGATGTGTTTCCTCCTTCTGCCAGGATATAGTAGACAGACTTGCTCCCAGTTGGGTCTTAGTGGGGTAGATGTGGCAGAGGATATGAGAACTAGGAAATTGAGGGTGGGTTCATCACTTTGTAGTCTGGGTTACATTGGATAGACAGTAGCCAGGTGGCAGCAAATGGAGATCCCAAAGGATAGATAGAATGGAAGTAAGGAAGTGAGAAAGGTAAAACCCGGGATTGTGACCAGGAAGTAAACAAGATTATTTGCTTGGTTTGTTTCTGTTTTCATTTTTATTTTTTAGGTTCTGTTGATAGTTGTGCATTTGTTGTCTCTTTAATGTTCATACTTTTGATCTTCTTTTTCTTAAATAAGTCCCTTTAACATTTCATATAATAATGGCTTGGTGATGATGAACTCTGCTTTGTCTAGTCTGGGAAGCATTTTCTCTGCCCTTCCATTCTAAACGATAGCTTTGCTGGATAGAGTCATCTTGGTTGTATGTCCTTGCTTTTCATCACTTTGAACTTCATACCAGGCCCTTCTTGCCTACAACGTTGCTTTTGAGAAATTAGCTGATAGTCTTATAGAAACCCCTCTGTAGGTAACTCTTCTTTTGCTGCATTTGAGATTCTCTCTTTAACTTAAATTGTTGGCATTTTAATTATGATGTGTCTTGGTGTGGTCTGATTTGGATCTAGCTTGTTTGAAGCTCTGTGCTTCCTAGACTTGTATATCTATTTCCTTCACCAAATTTGGGAAGTTTTCCTTCATTTTTTTTTTCACACAAGTTTTCAATTTCTTGCTTTTCCTCTTCTTCTGGCACCCCTGTGATTTGGCTGTTGGCATGCTGAAAATCGTCTCAGAAGATCCGAAGCCTCTCCTTGTGTTTTTTGAATTCTTGTTTCCATTTGCTGTGTCGGTTGTTTATTTCTTCCCTTCATTGATTTGAACTCCAGTTTCCTTCCTTTCACCACTGGTTTTGTGTATATTTTCCTTTGTTTCACTTGGCATGGCCTTCATTTCTTCCCTTCTGTGTTTGCCGTATTTAAGCACATTTGTCAAGTCTGTGAGCATCTTTATGACCAGTGTTTTAAACTGTGTGTCCGTCAGGCTGTCCATCTCTTCATTTCTCACACTGGTTCTTTGTCACTTAGTTTGGTTACTGGAACCTTGATTATGATTTGGTCCTTTTTTTGAGTATTTCTGTTTCCCCATCTTGGCAGGTTCCTGTGTTTGCCTCTGTGTCTTAGGTAGAGCTGTTGCACTTGTCACATTGTAGGAGGCAGAGCCTTAGGTATTTGTCAGTGCGCGGCGACCTGTTTTACCACGGAGCTGCACATGGGTGAGAGGTCAGAGAGGGAACAGTACCACCTGCAGACATCTCGCTCTGTCTCTCTCTCACACACGCACACACACACACACACACACACACACACACAGAGGAATATTACTTGGCCGTTCAAAAGAATGAAACTTAGAATTTGTAATAGCACAGGTGGACCTAAAGGGTATGATGCTCAGTGAAATAAGTCAGTCAGAAAAAGACAGGTGCCATATATGATTACATATGGAACCTAAAGAAGAATATAAATAAGCCAACAAAAACAGAAATAGACTCATAGATACAGAGAACAGACTGATGTTTGCCAGGGAGGTGGGGGGTTGGAAGACTAGGCTAAAAAGGTAGAGAGAGAGAAGTACAGGTTGATAGAGAACGTTCATGGGGACGTAAACATAGAATAGGAAATATTGTCAATAATATTGTAATCTTTACGTATGGTGCCAGGTGGGAACTGGAAATAGCAGGGGAAATACTTTGTAAGGTATATGGTTCTCTAACCACAATGCTATATACCTGAAACTAATACAAATTAATATTGAATGTAAAAAATATTTTTTGATTAAATGAAAGGTGACTATGGAAGTTCTATGCTATAGTGGGTAGAGACTGTTAAGTTGGTTATTGGGTTTTACTGTTGGTATATATCAAATGTTTACTGTAAATTATAATTTTGTAAAAATAAAACTGAAGGTGATAGGGCATTTGAAATAAATTGGGATGTTCTAGTTCAAAAAGCTTTGTTTCTGAGATCATATATAATATCTGCAATTATTTTAGTTGTTTGGATACATATTGACAGGTTTTAAAAAATGAGAAGGTCATTCTGGGGAGCACATTTATGTGTTAAGGAGTTTAACTTGTGAGGAACTAGAGGAGAGCTGTTCTGTAACACAGGGTATTTTCCCTTAGTATAATTCATCTACGTTTGCAGCATTAATAGTAGATTGGAAAAGTGGTTTTCCTCTTCTTGAAACCTTGTTACTTGTTTTAGCTGACATTGCTAAGTGTGTACCTGTGCTTTACTTTCATTTGCCCTTTTTTGCTCATCTAACATTTTCCCTCTTAAAGGTTCACTATAGGTGACTAAATTAGAAGTTCCCCTGGAACCTAGCAGTGGGAAACACGGCAGAATGCTGCCTGGCGGGAGCATGCTCATCTGGGGCCTACTGGGTGTCCTGGTTGTATCATTAGGGGTTTTACTTTGCTTTGTAGGACACAGTGATTGATACCTGCTGATAGTTCTTACTGTGGGATTGAATTAATCAGAATCTATTTGTAATCATGAATATTTTTTCTTTATAGATTCTTAACAATTTGAACTTCATTTCTGTCGCAAAGGAAGTATAAAAACTCTGGAGTTCTTAGTGACTGATTGGGTCTCTTAAAATTTTTAAAAATCTTTTAAAATGCTATTTTGTTTTCTTTATAGCTAAAAAGTGACCCTTTCCCTGAAATGGTCTTTAAAAATTAGTGTAAATTTTTATGTATTTTATTTATTTTTAAGATTTTTTTTTTAAATAAAGATTTTATTTATTATTTCCAGAGAGAGAGGAAGGGAGAGAGGCAGAGAGAAGAGAGACATCAATGTGTGGTTGCCTTTCACCTGCCTCCAGCTACAGACCTGGCTCGCAACCTGGCTATGTGCCCTGGCTGGGAATCGAACCAGTGACCTTTGGGTTTACAGACCAGTGCTCAATCTACTGAGCCACACCAGCCAGGGCCATAAAAATGAATATAAATTTTAAAACAGTAAAAGAATCACATTAATATTTCTTGTATCCTTTGTTCTTCAGCTTCACAATGAAGAGGATAATGCAGAGTTGGCTGCTGTGGAGCAGCCATCAACTTCAAACCCAACAACACAGACTGTTCAGATGGTCCCTTCAGCATTAGTGCTGGATGCTGATGCCTCTCCTCCACCCTACAGTAGTATTACTGTGGAAGTACCTACCACTTCAGGTATTGTTGTGTTTATTGTGGAACAACTGATGATGTTTTAATAGCATGGATGTTTTTGTTCATTTGGTTTTTAGTAGTATAACTTAATGTAATCTGTCTGTTAATGAGCTGCTTTGGTTTTATGATTAAAAAAAATGTTTTCCCAAGGATAGTTTGTAAAGTATTTCCTTTATACATTGTATGTCTCAGATTGTTCTTTCAAAAATTTAATTTAGCCCTAGCTGGGTAGTTCAGCTGGATAGAATATCATCCCGATATGCCAAGGGTGAAGGTTCAACTACCATTGCTATACTGTGTACCAACCTACCTCAAACTTACGGGAGTAAAATAGCAGTCATTTATTATTAATTCTCATGGTTTGGGCATAGACTGGGCTCAGTGGTGCAGTTTTCTCTCAGGGTCTCCTGTCTTTTTCATCTGGTGGTAACTGGGCTTCGAGGTACGGTACCCTGCAGGCTTTCTTACTCACTCATTTGATGGTTGTCCGGGGCTTTGGCTGCCCTCACTCTGGCCCCTGTGGCCTAGACGTCCTTGCTGGATAGAGGCTAGATTCCAGGACCAAGTATTCTGAGAGAAACCTAGATGGAAGCTAATTGCCCTTCATGACATTGTTCAAAAGTCACACAGCGAACCCAAAGGTCGGTGTTTTGATTCCCAGTCAGGGCACATAACCAGGTTGCAGGCTAGGTCTCCAGCCAGGTCTATAGCTGGAGGCAGGTGAAAGGCAACCATACATTGATGTTTCTCTCCCCCTCTGCCTCTCTCCCTTCCCCTCTCTCTTAAAAAAAAAAAAAAAAAAAAAAAAAAGATTAAAAAGAAAAGTCACCTAGTGTCACATTTGTCACCTTTTCCTTGTTAGAAATAAATCACTAAATTTAGTCATTATTCAAGACTATTAAGAAATGTCTTTATGGGAAGAGTTTTAAATAACAGGCTAATGTTCAAAACTACCACAACTGCCTAGTGCCTTTTCCTCCACCATCAGTTTTTTTCCTTTGACAGCCCTCCCCATTTCAGTAGATGGCTTCACCAGGTTGGAAACCTTGGAGTCATCTTTTTGGTACCTTATCATAAAATTGTTTCTCTTCTACTTCAATTTTTGATGTAATGAAATATGTTATTAATAGATTTGTTCTTTAAGCTAACCCATCCCTTTATTCTTGGAGTATTCTTTTTGTCTTCATATTCTAGTCTTTCCTGGATATAGATTTGTTAATGTTTTATTTAATGTTTTTGCAGCTTTATTAGTGGGATCCATAACTTTATGTACTATAGGTATGGTTCTGGTTTTAATATTATGGAAGCAACATGAACTGAGAAGCTTCTCGTTTTTTCTGTGATCTGGAACAGTTTTAATAATATAGCAAGGCATTTTTAGGGTTAAAAAAATTCTAACTGTAAAGCAAATTAAACCTGGTACTTACGTGTTCTGTTATTCTCAGAATCTTCTATGTAATTATTGGGTTATTTTTTACATCTGTGCTAAAAGGCCATTTATAACTATAATGTAGCACAAGAATTGAGTAATTTTAGAATTTTGGGTGTCTGCTTAGTGAAGACTATTGCTATGATTTTTCTTCCGCTTCTTAGTAATTGTTTTATTGATTTATTTCCCATGACCACTTATTCCCCTTGTACTCTTTTCTACCTTCACCCACCCCTCTTTTCCCCCCACAATCACCGCACAGTTGTCCACATCCATGAGTTCTTTTTCATTTTTGCTTGATGCCACCACTGCCAGTCCCGCCCCTAGAGCCTTCAGCCTGCTTTCTGGCCATGTGTCTCTTTTTTGCTTATTAGTTCAGTTTGTTCATTAGATTCCACACAGAAGTGAATTATATGTATTTGTCTTTCTCTGGCAGGCTTATTTCACTTAGCATAATGTTGTCCATGTCCATGCATACTTTCACAAAGCATTAGATTTTCTTTACAGCTGAGTAGTATTCCATTATGTAAATGCCCCATAGTTGTTTATTGATGGACACTTGGGCTGCTTCCACATCTTATATATGGGTCTCGTTTTCTTACTCATTCAGTACCCTGTGTCTTTTGATGTAGCATTTAAGCTATTTACATTTAAGGTGATTATTGGTAGATACATATTTTTTGCCTTTTTCTTTTTCTTTTTTTCTTTCCTAAAGCCAGCACTTTAAAATTGTTTCAGTGTTCGTTTGGTGTTAAACTCCTCTAGCTTTTGCTCATCTGGGGAACTCTTTATTTCTTTTTCTAATTTAAATGATAGCTTGCTGGGTAAAGTAGCCTTAGTTGTAGGTTCTCAGAGGGAACTCCCCCTCCCCCTCCCCCCCCTCCCCACCCCGGGCTGCTGACATTCCCCTCCATAATTATCTTCAGCTGCCTTCTGTGGGGGCCCAGCCTGCCCTCTCATGCCTCCACGCTTCCTCCCAGCCTCGATGTGGTGCGTGGTTTCTCCTGAGTTCTTGGTTATGCGGCTTGCTTCTTTCCAGCTGGCCCTAAGTTGGTTGGTCAGGATGATTTTTCCCCTGTAATTTAGTTGTAATTCCAGTTTGGTCCTGGGAAGAGGTTAGTGTTGCTTCTACCTACTCCACCACCATCTTGGATTCCCTCATTGTTAATTTTTAAGCAGGGGGTGGGGGTGCCAGTTTTCTGCAGAGATTATGTTCTTTGATAGGTCACTTTATGGCTAGGTTCATACATCTGAGAGCAGTATCAGTAACAGGTGACATTTGCCTGTCCCAAAAGTATTGAGCCAATGTCAGTATAATTAAAACACTTTGTTTGGTCGGTACTTTCGGGACAGACCCTGTGTGGCGCTTCATAGTGAACAGAGTGCTCTAGAACACCCTCCGGTTTTATCCTATAACAGTATGAGCCTTGCTGGGTCAGTTTTGTTGGGTGGAGTTTCCTGGTATTTAACTGATCTGCTCGAGATGAGATAAATCTTAAAGAGGAGGTGGGGCTGGAGCTCCCCAGATTTTAAATCCTGTGATTGAAAACCACTGCCTTAAAAGACAGAAGAAAAATAAGTAAAATTAACAAGTGAAAATTAAAGCTGTTGTGATTTAATGTTTCTTCCCACTCTTCATCTGTTACTGGTTGGAATGTATTTTCTATCTTTGATGTTAAAACTTTTTTAAAACTTAGGTATCTGTTCTTAATATAAAAGCTCAAATCTCCTGGGATAATGTTTCTTTGTTCTAGCTTTAAAAATAATTTTTACTACTACTGCCTTAAAATTCATATTTTCATTCACATTTTGCTTCTACTGTAGTCTTGGGAACTAAAGAAATCTGTTGACTTGACTATTATCTTTTCTAAGAATTTATGAATCTTTTGCTTTTGGTAGATGACATTAGTGTTGTATTGTCACTACCATGTTTTCTCATTAGATTAGAAATGACCTACCTTCAGATCCTTAACTCTTAAATAGCATTTAAACACCTTATTTTAGCCTGTATACATAAAATACAATAGGAAAAGATTTGCTAAAGTAAAAATGTGTTTTCATGTTGTAAATGCAAGATATTCTGATAGAGAATATTATGAACCAATGTAAAAAAGTATAAATATTATAGTTATAGTTATAATAGAGGAAGGCGCAGAAGTGATATTAAACATGTGGTATGTACTATTTTTAGAATGTACCTGTTTTTTCATGTCAGTAATTTCTGGCCTGAGTCTGATCAGCTGATTGACCTTTTGCATTTTACTTGTGTAACTTATGTTGGTAGTAAGTGATAACATTTTTTAATAAACAGGCTCTACTTACTGTAGTCATATTTCTGGAGTTTATATTTTAAAAATAGTTTAAAAATTGGATTGTTCATAAAAAGAAAATATAAAGAAATAGGTCAGTATGAGAAAATGGGAGGAGAAAGGGGCAAGAGTTAAAAAGAATTCAATATCATCAGCCTTTTAGCAAAGAGAAATGCTGAGTTTACTTACGAGATTAGGGCAGTTGCTGAAACTGATGTGTGGAAAATTAACCTCTAATATGTAGAAAAATTAACCTCTTACTTGAGCAGAGGATTTGTAGCCGGGTAATCCCAGGTTCTGCCGCTCTTTGGTTATGTGATATAGGCAAACTACTTAGCTCCCTGAGCCTGGGTTGCCAGTGCTCAGGTACATAGAAGTGGTAAGTTAAGTGGTTAGTACTATATGTGTTTATTATTGTTTCTGACATACCTACTTTTTTGTCTGTGAGATTATGGACATGCAAATTAAATTATTTTAGGACAGCACTGTTGCCTACCTGTTATTTTGCACTCCATTCCAAAATCTTATTCTTTTACGTATCAAACTTTAGATAACATTTATCACTCCTTTTTTTTAATAATAAGCATAGGACTAAAATAATACATATGGTTGTAGTAGTAATTTCTATGTTATATTGGACTACAATATCAGTAGCAGTGTTTAGTAGCCTGTTGTAAGTTACTAAATTGTGTTTTGGGCTATAAAAATGATACCAAGTAAAGTAGTTCCTTTTAATGGTTATCCTTTTTAAATTCGTTTTCTTCAGATACAGACGTTTACAGTGAATTTTATCCTGTGCCACCTCCCTACAGTGTTGCTACCTCTCTTCCTACGTACGATGAAGCTGAGAAAGCAAAAGCCGCTGCAATGGCAGCTGCAGCAGCAGAACCATCTCAAAGAGTAAGAAAGGTCTCTTTCCTTTTGAGGAGATTCAGATGTAGAGCAAGGTCTGAGTAGCACTCGCGTGTAGGTGTACCTGGGGTATACTGCAGAGCTGGTGTGGGACCACTGCGGTAAAGTATTGCAGTAAAGTCAGTTGTAGTCTTTTTGTTGGTGAAGGGCCTTGCCTTTAGTTAGTTGTTGTTTTAAAGCAACTTCTGTGAAACACAGTCAAGCAAAGTACGGTGAAAATTATGTAAATCGTTTTAGTCAGTTGTATATGAATCTCCACTAGGTGAGCTGGGGCCTGTTCCCTGAATCTGTTTTCACAGGAAAAGTAAGCGTCCAGACTTGGAGACACTAGTTTTCTACTCTTTTCTATTGCCTGTGTATAAGTTGCATATATATTATGGGATGCTTACCTAGACTTATGAAAATAAACTCTTTTTTTTTTTTTTTAAGGTTTTATTTATTATTTTTAGAGAGAGGAGAAGGGACAGAGGCAGAGAGGGAGAAAGACCTGAATGCATGGTTGCCTTTCACCTGCCTCCAGCTACGGGCCTGGCTGGAGACCTGGCTTGCAACCTGGTTATGTGCCCTGGCTGGGAATTGAACCAGCAACCTTTGGGTTCGCAGGCCGGCACCTTATCCACTGTGCCACCATCCAGGGCTGAACTCATTTTTAATATTGCTATGAAAAATTTGAATTGCAAATAATTCACTTTATAAAGCTTTAAGAGTATGGCTTATTTTTATCAGTTTCATTTTATAACCTTGTAGTGGGTAGAGGTTTTTGTTTTTTTGTGTGTGTGTGTAACTTGTTTTGAAGTGCGTGTAACCTGTTTTTTGACATAAAAACTAGAATTTGATAAATTGTAAGCAACTCTAGGGCAAGGAACTTGCGCTTACATTTCTAGCACATAGCTATTATCTGGCACATATTTGGTGTTTAAAAAATTGTAGTTAGTTAATGAATGCTTCTTTACATTAGCCAGTGTGAAAAATTAAGAAGACAATACCAGAGGCATTCTATTACAGCTCCTCATTTTAAAATATTTTGGTGTCTCTTACCAATATTAGGATTCTTATTTTTATTTTTTGTTTTTTCCTTTTATCCAGTTGTAGGAATTTTTTTTTTTTTTAAGATTTTATTCATTATTTTTAGAGAGAAGGGCAGAGAGGGAGGAAGAAAGGGAGAGAAACATCAGAGTATGATTGCCTTTCACCTGCCTCCAGCTATGGACATGGCTTGATGTTTCAAAAGAGGATGAAACATAATATATCCTTGCCATCACATTGACAGTTTTCTTGGGTGGCGGCAGGGCTCAAATTATACTTTAATGTTCATTTCTTGAATTAACTTAGAATTAAATAAAATTTTATTAGTATGTATTTAATTGTTTCTCTTTATTGCATTTACCGTGAGAGAATTGCCTAGGATATGAGTTCAGAATTTAAGGAATCTTGTTGCCCAGATACCAGCAATATGGTTTTAAAAATATTTCCTTTCAGGAAAATGTAGTAAGACTACCATGATTGGATAAAAAGAACATCAGTTTCCTGGATTTAACTCCTGTCTTAACTAATTATGTGATCTTGGGCAAGGCACTTCGCTTTTCTGATCCTCTCTATATACTAACACAAAATTGAAACATCAACACCCAACTGAGGTTATGTACATGAAACATGGAGATAACATATATATAAATCAAGTCATGCCACTTATTTGATCAAAACAGTATGCGACCTCACAGTTCACTCAGGAAAGTATCAAGCCCTGCAGTGGACTCCTTGACCTCATTTCTTCCCATTTCTCTCTCATTCCCAGAGAGAAACCACTCTAGCCTGCCAAGTGTGATCCTGTCTTAGGACCTTGGGTATAAGGTCCTCCTCATGAAGCACTGGCTTATTTCTTTGCAGAGTGTTTTGAACAGTGGAAAAGACTTTTAGAGAACTGTGTGAGGTGCCTGCTTTGAAGGGGACTGAGGTGTCATTGTCCTATGTACAGTATTTCTTGTATCTTCTTCAATACTTGTCTGTTTTTCATATTACATGGGTGGATACTTTCAGGACAGACTATCTGTACAGTGTACTTGAGGAGCTGGAATTGCTGGGTCAGAAGGTGTGTACAGTTTTGTTTTTGATAAGTTTGCCACCATTAATTATGAAAGTTCCTGTTCTGCACTTGACACTAATGCAGCAATGTCACATCTGCATTTCTTGATACCATTTTCA
Organism: Noctilio leporinus; assembly: GCA_004026585.1. Classification (NCBI taxonomy): domain Eukaryota; kingdom Metazoa; phylum Chordata; class Mammalia; order Chiroptera; family Noctilionidae; genus Noctilio; species Noctilio leporinus. Next base: position 385,759 of record PVIW01000695.1, on the reverse strand, counting down.
TTAATTCAGCATTACTCAACTTTTATCTTTTTTGTATTTACCTTTAAAGTTACTCTTTTCAAGGGTGCCCACTAAAAATTAACTAGATATTATACACATTATCCTTTTTGACTGTACAACACCACATTGAGGATTTTAGACTTTATTTAAATTTTTTATTTAAGATGATAAAGTTGTCATTATTTTAGTGAACCGTTCTAATGTCATATGTTTTACAGATTCAGGAGGAAGAGTGTCCACCAAGAGATGAATTTAATGATGCAGACCAGCTTAGAGTGGGAAATGATGGGATTTTCATGCTGGCGTTTTTCAGTAAGTGATCTTTCCTTTCCAAAAATTAACTCTACCTATCTCTCATTCTGTCTCTCTCTCTCTCTGCCTCTCTTTCCCCCCATCTCTACATATATAGTGTGTGTGCGTGTGTGTGTATATCACACACTATATATATATATGTGTGTATATATATAATCAGATAACTGTGTATTATAGTCATCTTGATAGGTGCAGATATTCTGATTGTGTGGTAATATATAAGCATGTTTAAGCTAACTAAACATGGCTTTATATGAGAAGTGCTGCATGTTTATTCAATATTGTAGGAGCATCTAGAATGAAATAAATAAATTTTATTTATTTATTAAAAATTAATTCTGCTTTGAGGCAGAGAACTTCCATTTCAGTGTCTTTAAGCCAGAAGAGAAGTTGGAAATGGAAATATTCTGGGCAACTAGACCAGGGTGATTGGAGACAAATAAGTATGAAAGTGTAAGTTATATTTGGAGGGAATGGTGAGTATTTAGAATCCCAGAAATCTTGAGTTACATTTTGTAACATCTTGCAAAATTCTTAATATTTGACTTGTAAAGTAGACTTAGGACACTTGAGGGAAGACCATGTTTAGTCTTAATTGTTTCAGTTTCTAATTGACACATTGTAAACTCAGTGAATAAGATTGCTGCAACTCAACAAACTAAATTGCTAAAATCTGTTTTGGAAACCTAATATGCATGAAACTAAATTTGTTCATGATGTGCTTAATTTCTGCCCTGAAGTTAAATGATCATTTTCATACCTTCTTTGATAGAATGTTATTTTAATTCATTTTAGTTGACAATTAATTTTGATAATAAAACTGAGAAATAGCTTACTTATTTAGGGTACCCCATTCAACTTTAAAAATGGAAAATACCCAGTCTTTGAATTGAGTTACTTTTGAGTCTGGAAAATCACTGCCCTCTTCTTTTATTTGGGAATGGTTACTTGCTTCCTTTAATTTCGTCTTCTGGAGAATAGCAGTAGATAACCACTCAGAAGTGGGTGGGTGAATGGGATGGCAGTTACATTTTTCTCTTCAAATTCACTAAAATACATTCAGGTTGGTGTTAGCTAATGTAATGCAATATTTAAATCTAATGGTTTTAGTTATAGTGCCTACTTAAATATGGTGTTAGATGCTATGCAAAGGAAATGAATGAACACTTTGGCTACAGATAACTATTGTTTTTTACTATTAGTCTAGTGAACCTTATTTTTTTCCTTTGGTTTAGTTCAGCTGATATTAATATCACACTTCCCACATATTTTGATTTCAGGAGTCAAGTAAATATTGATTTCTTAATTAGGGGGAAAAAAAGAATTGTAAGTTTATCGTACATTGTGTGTAGTATAAATACCTGTTTCTTAGGAATAAAAACATGTTATTTGACACCATGTAATTATTTGACTCGGAGCTTAGTTATTTTTTCTCCATTTCTGTAGTTCACTATGAACTCCACTATCTTCTTTTTAGTTTTTATTTTTTAGATTTGAAAACATTTCACTAATGTTACAGTGTTGTAAATGCATGCTAAGCTAGACAATTGTTTTTGGCCAGTGGTGGCATAGTAATTAATGTCAATTAAGTTTATAGTTAATATATTTAATGTAGATTATACTCAATTTTATCTAAATTATGCTTTTAGAATTTACTTTTATATTTCATAGTCTACAAATATTGTACTAACATTATAAGAGTAATATTATAAATTATTTTTTATCTCTATTTCCTTAATAATTTTTCTGGTGGGCTGTAAGACCAGAACTTGTTTAGTTTAATGAATATAGATTTATTTGTGTTCACTACCATCTAGTGGCTATTCTACAAATTGCATCTTGCTATATTATCCATGCTCCTTAAACTATCCAGCAGCTCTGTTGTCTAGATTCTGTTCTGTTGACTATTTCTAAGGTTCAGAAATGGATTTTCTTTAATGTGGTTTATAATTTAAGCACTTCTGGTTATGTAAGTTGGAAAATTAAAACTACAGTGAATATCAATTACAGCATTTCAGTTAAAACCTTTTGTTGGTTTCATTTTGCTGTCTGTTTTCAGTGTCTACATTTCTGTCTCTTACCACATGTAACCCTTAATAACTTTGCACCTAAATATGGTAAGATAATTGCCTGTTTATATTCAGAAAGTATTAAAAAAAGAAATGTATGTATTCCCCAATAATGGTTTAGCTTTTTGTAATCTCTTGAAGTGTCACTGGAAAATTCCTGTTCTATGTCTAACCTGCCAGTCTCTGATCTCATAACAGATGTTCTCTGTAAGAGAATAGATGTCAATTAAAAATAGAAATTAACATTTTGCTCACTGGATAATTGACAGTCTATGGAAATGACCCTGAACTATAGTACCTAAAAATGTAATGGGCTCTCTCTAGAGAATTTTTTCTTTTAAGGTTGAGCCTTTTGTGTCATGTGTGAATCTTCACATCAGTAATATAGTCGTAATAGAGCACCTTCATATTTCCATTTTAAACTGGATCTCATAATTAAAGATAAATTAATTGTATCCATAGAAGAATTAGAAGAGTGTTTTGAAACATGAATTCTGACTAAGAAATTACCAGACCGTCTTTCAAAGTAACCATATCATTTTGTATTCCCCCAGAAGTGAATGAGAGTTTGTTGCCCAGGTCCACATCAGCATTTAATATTGTCATTTTTTAAAAAGGCACTCCAACAAGTGTATGGTGATGTCATGTGGTTTTACTTTGCATTTTTCTACAATTAATGGTGTTGAGCATCTGTATTCAGTAAATTCTTTTGACCACCTACCATGGACAAGCCATCAAAGTTATTAAAGGGGTTGTCTTAGCACCATACATATTGAAAATCAACCTATTATTAATGATTTGTTCTATGCAAGCAAAGCTGTGTTTGTTATATAGCTTTTAGATGGCATCACATATTATAAGTGAATCCAGAAAGGCAGCATTGATGAATTGTTAACTATATCTTTAAAAACTCATATCTATGAAGTATTAAATTTTATTGAAATTATTTGTAAGAAAAATAATTTTTATTTAATTTTCTGTAACTTAATGGAAATGCCTTACAACTAATACATTGTTAGCATCATGTCTTTCTTAATAGCTGGTAGTTTAAACAAAGAGCCTAAGCATAGTACAGAAATTTAGAATTCCTATGTAGTTCAGAATTAAGTAAGGTGAAATTGATTATTCTTTGGGAACTTGTCTTATAAATCTGGTGCATTTATATTTAATGAGAATTTGTCTGTAATCAAAAAATAAGTTTTTGATGTTTATATTATATGCATACTTATCTATAATTTTTATTTACTTGCAAAACCAGTATCAAGTTTTTTTAGATTTGAATTATTTATTTTGTAATACTTTGAAACTTAGGAAAAAGTTGGAAAAATTGTAGTTTCCATATGACTTTTGTCTAGCATTTCCAAGTCTCAACGTTTTATATAACTTCAGTCCAGTAATTAGCATTTAGAATTTAATATTAATTAAATGCTAACTGGTTTACAGATCCTACTCAAATTGTGCCAACTGTCTCACATATGCCCTTTTCAGGGCATACGAGGAGGGAATGCTGAGAGTGCTCTTCATTGTAAAGTTACTCTTTTCCCACTTAGGTTTTCATTTTTCACTTTTTATCTTCATCTCAGGGCATGCTTATTGATTTTAGAGGGGAAGGGAAAGAAGGAGGGAGCGAGACATCAATATGAGAGAGAATCATCGATTGGTTGCCTCCTTAGGTGCCCTGACTGGGGACCGAACCTGCAGCCTAGGCTTGTGCCCTCACCAGGAATTGAACCTGTGACCTTTCGGTTCAGGAGGTGATCCTGTAACTGAGCTACACCTGCCAGGACTGTTTTCCCCTTTTTAGTTAATAAGTGTCTTATAGTTACTGATTAGGTGTATTTGTATTTAGTGGATAAACTATAGTGTACAATATTACTCTTATTTTCTGGGTTATCAGGCTAACCTTTGTGGGTAGGTGGGAGGTATAAAGTAAAAAACCGGATACAGTGGGTGAAGACTTGGACGCGTCAATCCTGGCTGTACCTTACTTGCTTTATGAGTTGATGTGCAGCTTAACTGTGTTAATTTGCAGTTTGCAGTTTATTCTTCTGTAAGTGGAATTAATTTGACCTTGCCCTCTTAAAAAGCTGATGTGAGGAATAGATCAGTGAAAATACATAAAATGTCATAAATTACAGAGTTCTGAGTGAAGGTGGTGGTAATGCTCTTCTTCATCCTTCTCTAGGAATTCACCTTTTACTTATGATAAGTAATATGATTTAGAATGATTGCCAGTCTTATTTCAAATGTCACGAACCTGCCTGATTTGCTTTCTTACCAAGAAGGTGCTGCGAAGGCGAACTCGGAGAAGTGTAATCCGAGTGACACTGAGCATTCTTGGCCAGCCTCTCTGAGTTGATTGCCTTGCCTCCCCAGTCTTCCCCAAGGAGTACAGGCTTTGTGAGCTGTTGCTCTGTTGGGTTTCCTCTTGGGCCTTGCTCTGTGGGGAAAAGGCCCTATATATTTTTAAGCTTCTTTATTTACCCTGGGTTTCCAGGGGACCATGGCATGAATGGAGTAGAGGTGAAAGAAAAGCATTGTCTTTCCTAGGCATGGGTAATGTTCTCCTGCCTCTACTACATGCTGTTCTATTTATTTTTTCTTTAATCTTTTAAAAAAGGTTTTTATTTACTTGTTTTCAGAGAGGGGAAGGGAGGGAAAAAGAGAGAGAAACGTCAATGTGTGTCAAGGTGTGATCGGTAGCCTCTTGATTGTCCCCAGTCCCCAGCCGGGGAGCCGCCTGCAAACCAGGCATGTGCCCAGGCTGGGAATCAACTGGCAACCTTTCCATTCGCAGGCCCATGCTCCATCCACTGAGTTACACCAGCTACGACCACGCTGTTTCCTTTGTAGATGTTACAGATTTATAGTTTATTATACATTTAGTAAGTTTTCTTTCTTGCCAAGTCTGACATGTCATAGAAGATCCAGAATTGAATCCAGAAATAATTGTACCCATAAAGACCTATTCACCTTTACTTTCTATCTTATATGCTAAGGAGCATAAAACATGAATTTTATCTATGCTCAAGTGGCCACCAGCCTTGCTGTTTTCCTAGTGGTTAAACCACGGGTGCAAACACAAGGCCTGCGGGCTGAATCTGGCCCCTCCACCTTGTTTTATCTGGCCTAGCACCTTCGGCCCTGCACCTTGTTCCTACCCGGCTTGCTTGATGTTGACTAGTTACATTTATACAATCCTAAAGTGACATCCGGCCCTTTGAAGGCAGCTGAGAGGCTGATGTGGCCTCCAGTGAAAATGAGTTTGACACCTCTGAGTTAAACCAGTTAAAGATGGTTAAGTTAGTATCTGTTTGGTTTGTCATAACAAAGTATCTCAGACTGGCTGGCTTAGAAGTGGACATTATTTTCTCCATGTTTTGGAGGCATGAAGTTCAAATCAGGGTGCCAAAAAATTTGTTTTCTGGCTAAGGTTCTTTTTCTGGCTTGCAGATGGCTGTATTCTCAATGTCCTCTGCAGGTATGTGGGGAGAGAGCTCTCGAGCATCTCTTTCCTCTTCCCGTGTGAACCCCAAGCCTGTTAATTAGGGCTTTAACCTTACAGCCCGTTGCAGCTCCATCGCCTCCCTGAAGCCCTGTCTCTGATACAGTCGCTTCGGGTAGGGCCTCAGTCTCTGCATTTGGAAGGGATACAGTTCCGTCCACAAGTTGTAGCACCTGAGCACAGCTTACAGTAATCCACTCCACGGGCAGAGAGCAAAAAGAAAGCATGATGGCTCAGTAAATGCTTTTTTGATCTTTTGGATTTGATTCCTAATGTGAGTGCAATGATATGTGTAATAGATTTGAAGCAATGAATTGGATGGTACTTGAATATATACTCAAAGGTGAAAATATACTTGTGGAATATTTTGCTGTTTTGCGTTTTCTACATCCATGCTTCCTATGATTTAATAACAACATGCATGCTTATCAAGGAAGAAGGTGCTCAGGGCTGGTGACAGTCTGTCCTCTGCCTTGGACCTCCCCTGCCTGTGCTGAGGCCTGAGGAGAGAAACATCTCCACCAGTCACTCCCACACATGTGACATACCACCTGGGAATCTCTGCTGCTATATATTAGTATAAATTCTTTATTTTAAATAAATTTAAAATTATATTTTGATGGGCTGTTTTGTGTTTTCCCCCACAGGTAACACAAATATTAGCCAATTAGATATACAGTAATGTCTAATATAATTTTCAATGACGATAGAATATTCCATATCTCTGCTGGCCAATAATATGACTGCCACAAGCCACATGTGACTCTTGAACACTTGAAATGTGGCTGATGCAACAGAGGAACTACAGTTTTCATTTTATTTAGTTTGAATTAATAGAGATTTAAATAACCTCCTTTATAGAGGAGGGTGTGTTCCTGGGGAAAAGGAGGAAGCGGCGTGGCCAGAGGCATTGGATGGCACAGATGGAGAGGAGCAGAAGACTGATTGAAATCTAGGTTTTAAAAAAGAAAAATTTAAAAGTTATACAAACCATATCTTGAAATTTTTTTTTTACAGAAAAGATAGGCCCTACTCTGAGGTGAAGAGATCATTTTGTATGGGCAGAATGATAGCTAACACTTCAGCAGTTACCTTGTGCCGGGTTCCCTATTGTGCTAAACTCTTGACCTTCATTATCTCACTTATTTAATCCTCTTATCACCCTTGTGAAGTGGGTACTTAGAGATCAGAGAACTCGCAGAAGTCAGCAATGAGTCCAAGGTCATATATCTCTGTGAGTGAGTATGCTGGGACTCAAAGGCGGGTGTCTTATTTCAGAACTTACTCTACAGCGCTGTAAATACAGCTTTCCATAAATGATCAAGAAAGCCGAGACTTCAGGAAGCATTAGGAAGAAATTATTAGAGTAGGAAAATTGTTTCAGAGAAATCTTTCATTTAAGCTTATCCCAATATGCTTTTTCTTTATCTTCAGAATTCTGAAAAATCAGGAAATCTCTAGGTAATTTACTTCATCTTATTTGGAGATAGGTAGACGAAGAGGATGGGCACTGAACAGAACCAAACCTAGGCTCAAATTGGCGTTTGGAAGTTTTATTATTATTACCATTATTAGTTTGATAATGCTGACATTTTGCACACAGGTAGGGCATTTGATTCTATCTCAGGGACCTACATCAGAATGCTTTCAGCAACAAGTAATAGAAAACCTTTACTCAACTGTTGCTTTCAGCAACAGGTAATAGAAAACCTTTACTCAACTGTTTTAAATCGTGAGATTATCTCTCAAGATGAGAAGTTGTAGGTGAGCAGTGTGGGGTCAGTATCTGCTGTGTGTCTGCTTTCCTTTGCTTCTCTTTACTCTCCCATACTGAGTGAGGGTTTATTCCTTATGCTGATGGCCAGGTTCCAGCAGCTCTATAGGTATCATGTCCAAACATCCAGGGATGGGGAGGGGCCATTTCTTCTTTTGTTCCTGCAGGCAAGCAGGTAATAATAGTAGAAGTTCTTCCATGCAGCTGTCAGGCAGCTTCAGCAAAGATCACTTTAGTACTTAACCTGATCACTTTAGTACTTAACCTACCTTCTGTCCTCCCTCCCCTGCTGTGTTCTGTGTTTTTAAGAACCAAGGAATGTTTTCCAGAAGTCCCATTTTGAAAGATTATTGGAAAGGAATTTTGGCCGCCTGTGATTTTCTCAATTTCTTGGGCTCCCCACCCTTTGGGGCTATGTTTGGGGTCTAGCTTTTCCTGTAAAGTCTGTAGAGGTGGGTGGGTCCCTGTGTAGGGCTAGAATGGGTTTTGTTAGAAAGGAGGACGGTAGTGAACTGTATCTCTTCTGAAGATTTTCAAAATGATTTACTTGGTTCAATTTTAATAGTGGCTGTTTGGTTGACTAATTGCTTAGGCTGGGCTTCTTGGGTGGGATTACATGAAAGCTACATTGTGACCTAGTTTGTAACTGGTTTAAAAATGTTCCATTGGTGATAAGCTTTAAAGAATTGATTCCTGTTGATTGAACTGACATGAAATTGTCACATTTATTAATGTCTAGGAAATGACTTCTATTTGGGAAAGGTAAACTAGTGTCACATTTATTAATGTCTAGGAAATGACTTCTATTTGGGAAAGGTAAAGAAGGCTGAATCGGTACAGAGTTAAAAAAGGCAAACTGCTATTACCATTAGGCCATGAAAAATAATTAATATCAAGTCTCTTCCTTTGTTTCCAAAGTATGGTGTTTAAAAAGAACTATTTCTGTTGCTTTCAGTGGCATTTATTTTCAACTGGCTTGGATTCTGTTTATCCTTCTGTATCACGAATACCATAGCTGGAAGGTATGGTGCCATCTGTGGATTTGGCCTTTCGTTGATTAAGTGGATCCTTATTGTCAGAGTAAGTATCTTGATAACCGCTATCACTTTTGTCTTTACAATTAAACTATGTGGAGGTTCCTGTGGGTTCATGAATGTTCATTTTAGGCATATGAATTCAATTATTTTGAGACTTAGTCTTATTTTTTGTAACTTCTAGACTTAAATTACTATAGTGATCTCTATGGCGTGAACATTTATAACTGAATTTATAAGAGAGCTTGTTAGTACAGTAGTCTCCATTTGCGGTCAGCCGTGGTCTGAAAATATTAAGTGAAAAATCTCAATATTTGGAGAGAGAGATGGAAACATTCATTCACATAAGTTTTATATTGCAATGTAGTTATAACTGTTCTATTTCATTATTGTTATCTCTTATAGTGCCTGAGTTATAAATGAAATGTTACAGGTATATATGTGTGTGTAGAGGGAAACCAGAATAAATGGAGTTCAACGCCCTGCAGTTTCAGGCATATCCCCTGACAGTAACGGAGCTACTGTATGTGGAAAGAGCTTTGAAGGCAGGAAAACTTGTTTGCATCTCGTCTTTCTTGGTATCAGTGTTCTGACTTTGTTTTGAAATTATTCTGAGCATCAATATCTTCATAACAAGCTGATAATAGCTCCCTTTCAAGACTTGTGAGGTATGGAAATAGTATCATCAAAATACCTTGCCGAGTTGCAGCACACATACAGTCATGGTGCCACTGTAGTGCAGGCTTTTCTGATACCAGTTAAAACAGAAATTTCTGTTGGTTAATAAAATGATCCTGGACTTAATGATCGAGCTCAAATGTAAATGTAGGCCTTTGAAGTGGCTATGAGAACTCATCTTCTTATGTTCTTTCTAAGCCTTCTCATTCTTCTGTTGTTCATGGGCCACCCTCTGTCTGCCTCTTAGGTACGAGATTGTGTAGGGAGACAACAAGGATAAGTCCTTTTTTTTTTTCTTCCCTTAAATTTTTATTTATTTATTTAAAAATTTTATTGTTGTTGTATTACATCCATCCCCTTTTTGCTCCCCTCGGTCCCCCTCCCCACCCACCCATTCCCCCCAAAGTCAATCCCACCTGTTGTCCATGTCCATGGTTCCTTTATACTACGTTCTTGTCTAAGCTGCTCCCCTTCTTTCCCTCTGCCTACCCCCTCCCCACAACCCCGTTCCCCCTGACCACTGAAGGTCTATTCCTTGTATTCATGTACATTTAAATGCTACAATATTCTACTAATTGTATATTGTAGCATTTAAATGTATGTGTCAGTTTTAGAAAGACTTATTTAAAAAAGTCACTTTTGGTCATTTCCCTAGGCCTTATGCTAAGGAAATAAGGCTAAGAGCTGGGGAGATTATGCTAACATAGTACTAGAAAAACTCTTGAGATAGTAGGACAGAAAGGACTTATCCTTGTATTCATATACTTGGATTCATATTCATATACTTGGATAAGTCCTCTCCCCATTTTTTAATTGGATTGTTTGGTGTTGAGTTGTATGAGTTCTTCATATATTTTGGATATTAATCCCTTTTTTGAGTTGTTGTTTACAGAAACCATCTCAATTCAGTTGGTTGCCTTTTTGTTTTGTTGTTGGTTTCTTTTGCTATGCAGAAGTTTTTTAGTTTGATAAGTAGCCCCCTTCATTTATTTTTGCCTTTACATCCCTTGCCTTTGGGGACAAATTAATAAAATTTGACCAAGGTCTGTAAGTTTTCTACCTGTGTGTAGTATCCTAGCTCTGTAATATCATTTGAAGTCAAATAATGTGGTATCTCTGGCTTTGTTCTTTTTCCTTTGATTTGCTTTAGCTATTCGAGGTCTTTTGTTGTTTCATGCAAATCTTTAAAAATTTCTTTGAAAAAATGCCATATTGGGATTTTGATTGGGACCTGTGGATTAGCTTCTTCTACGATGATTAAAATTTGAGCCATTGTAAATTGCCTTCTGGCAGATTCTCATTCTGATTTTATTTTTAAAAATATAAAGTGGGTTCACACCATAAGCATAAATCTGTTAGGTGTAATGGAACATACAAAGATAAAGAGAGAATCCCTGGCCTTACAGAAGTTCTTATGAAAAAAACCTCGAAAGAGTTGGAGCTAAATCCAGCCTTGGTGATAACATTAGTGATAAAATTAGTTACTATTATTCAAATGGTATTTCTCATCTAAGTCATAGAACTCAAGAGAATAATTTGAGGATTGTTTTCTCATTTCTCCTAAGATTGTACATTTCTAATATCATTCTAAATTTACACAAAAGAAATTAGCCCATTATATTCAATCTGTGCCATTAGGGATTAGGTCCTAATTCTCTTAAAAAACCCTAGGTCAGATATCTAGTAATCAATAGATATCTAGTAATCAATATCTAGTTAATATGGTAAGATGGGGAATTTCAGTTTAAAGACTGGAATTTCTCAGAGTTTTGTAAGGATGTATTAGCATCAAGTTTGATCACCAAGACTATTTAATTTCCCTTTAAAATACCTTTGCTGAATTAAGGTTAATATTATACTTTCAGTACTCAATGTATATTGAGAAGTGATAGAAGAAAAATGTTTTAAAAAATCTTTTGTATCACTTTGTAAAGTATATGCTTGTCTAACCACTATACTGTACACTTGAAATTAATACAAAGGAACATTGAATTTAAACTATAATTGAAAAATAAAATTTTAAATATCTTTTATATGAAATAATAATAGCAACCATTTATTGGTGAAACTAAAGATGAAATAGAGTCTATATAATAACTTGCTTAATGTACGTAGGGTAGAATCTAGCTTGTTCTCTCTCTCTTTTTTAATTACAATTGATGTACAATAATATATTAGTTTCAGGGGTAATACAATAATACATTACTTTCTGGTGTATACCCCAGTATTAGACATTGTATAAACACACTAAGTGATTATTCCATTAAATGTTGTACCTGAGATCATGTATAGTTATTAGAATATTATTGACTATGTTCCCCATACTGTACTTTACATCCCCATGACACCATTTTATAACTGACCAATTTGTACTTCTTAATCCTTTCTTCTTTTTCACCCACCCTCCCAAACCTCCCTTTCATTTGGCAACTGTCAAAATGTTCCTTATATCTATGAGACGCTTCTGTTTGTCCGTTTGGTTTTTAGATTCAATTGTTGATATATAATTGTCATATTGATCTTTTCTTCTTAAAGAATACCCTTTAACATTTCATGTAATACTGGTTTGATGGTAATAAACTCCTTTAATTTTTTATTCTCATCTGGGAAGCTTTTTGTATGTCCTTCCATTCTAAATGATAGATTTGCTGGGTAGAGAAATCTTGGTTGTAGGTTCATGCTTTTTATCACTTTGAGTATTTCTTGCCAATCCCTTCTAGCCTGCAAATTTCTTTTGAGAAATCATTTGGCAGTCTTAATGGGACCTCCCCTGTAGGTGTAGAACTACTTTTAAGAGTCTCTCTTTGTCTTTAACCTTTTTCATTTTAATTATGGTGTGTCTTGGTGTGGGCCTCTTTGGGTTGATCTTGTTTGGAACACTTTGTGCTTCCTGGATTTGTACATCTTACTTCCTTCACCATGGTAAGTAAGTCTTCTGTCATTATTTTTTACATAGGTTTTCAATTGCTTGCTCATTTTCTCCTCCTTATGACACCCCCATGATGTGAATATTGGTATACTTGAAGTTGTCCCAGAGGCTCCTTACCCTGTCCTCATTTGGGGTTTGCTTGTTCGCTATTCTGATGGGGTGTTTTTTGATTCCATGTATTCTGAATTGCTGTTTTGATTCTCAGTTTCATCTGCTGTCCTGATTCCCTATAAATGATTTTCCATTTCAGTTACTGCATCCATCATTTTTGACAGGTTCTGTTATGGTTTCTGTGACCTTTTTTAATGCTGATGAAGTTCTCTCCAAGTTCATCTACTTTTCACCTAAGTTAATTCAGTGTCTTTATATCTAGGGTTTTGAACTCTCCATTTAGTAGATTGTTTGTTTTCATTTTGATTTGTTCTCATCTTCTGTCTGGAACATATTTCTTTGTCTCCTCATTTTGTCAGCCTTCCTGTGTTTGTTTTGATGTGTTAGGTAGAGCTGCTGCATCTCCCAGGCTTGGTAGAATAGTCCGATGTAGTAGGTGCCCTAGGGTCCAGTGCACAGCTCCCAGCTCACCCAGGCTGGGCTCTCCAGGTGCCCCTCCCTGCCCCAGTGTGGGCTGTGTAAACCATTCAATTGTAGTTGAGCCTGGGTCGCTGCTGTTGCCACCTCAGTGGGAGCGGGTTACCCTGGGGTCAATCAGCTGCGTCGATTGGCTGTGACCACCATAGAAGATCCGCTGTGCGGGCCCACTCCACAGAACAGACTTAACTTCATTGGAACTCTGGTGCCCGCTGAATCTGGCCCTAGAGTGTGTCACTTGTTAAGATGTATGGGGTGAGGGGTGCTTCAGCATGGTCCAAACCTGTCCCAGGTGCGCCGGCCGTGGGGCCTCCCAGGGGGCATAGGCCCAAGTCAGCCACTGCCCGTGTTCTGCCCAGGGCCACCAGCAGATGCTCCGAAGTGATCTGCAGACAGCTGCTACTTGTGCTGGGCTGGCAGCGCCCCAGAGAGGCCACCCTAGGAACCAAGGCTTGCTGCTGGTGCCGGGCCTAGGGACACCTAGCAAGCGAGACAGGAGTGCATGCTGAGGCCAGATGCTGCTTGTTTGAAGGATTTTAAGAAAGCCTGAAGCATGAGCCAAGACAGGGCATTTGTATAGAAAAGCCACTGGGAACAGTGGGGGCGGGCCTGCAAGTTGGATGGGGCAGGTTCACAGAACAACCCGGACAAGGCAGACACTGTAAGCCAGGTTGATAGAGACTTAGATATCTTGCCAACTCCACAGGGGATGGCTCAGAGGAGGAACAGTGGCCTCTGCTAGCACTTCTGTCTGGGAGAAAATTGACCCTCCACCTCTCATCCTGATGCCAGACAGTTCAGTTTTTCCCTGTAGGTCCCTGGTGCCTTGTGAGCTCTTGCGCCAGTGCCGGAGCTCCAAGGGAGTGAGTCCAAGTAGGTCTGTGTGTGGGCCCCTTAAGAGGAACTGCCTGGTGCCGCAGAAGCCCTCCATCTCCCTCAGCATCCATCCCCAGCGGATTTACAGCGGAAGTTAGGGGACTTCTCTTCCTGGGGGCCTGGCATGGGGCTGGGACCCTTTGCTCCTCCAGGTGACCTGAGATAGCCCTTCTGATATCTTGGAAGGCGTAGGACCAGCTGATTCCTCTCTGCCACTCCGGCCAGTCTCAGTGTGGCTTCTTTTTTATATCCTTAACTGTAGGATTATGTTTGATTTTAGGTGGTTCTGAGTGATGACTGTTCTGTCTTTTAAGTTGTAATTTTGATGTGGTTGTGGGAGGATGCATGTACTATGTTTTCTAGCTTGTTCTCAATTCAGTGCCTGTTCTCCTAATTCTGTACTGCCTCTGTACTTTGGCTTTTATTATAATGTCTCAAGCAATAAATTTTCCTTGGAGGTCAGTGCCTAGAGAAAGGTTTCTTCCTGAAAGCCTGGCTGTTTCCTTTATTAGACAATAAGTAATTTATAAATCATACTGCTGCTTTCTTTTTTGTTTCTGAGGGTCTGTGAACCTCAGATTTAGTGTGAATATCTTTAGCCTAAGATTCTGATATTATTTCTGCCTGACGCTGCAATGTCTTTATTATCTCTTTTAAAATGCATACGTGTTTTATTAAAATTAAATCTTTTTGAAGATTGACAGGTTGTAAACAATAAAATACTGTATTGGTAAAATAAAACGATAAATTTTTGTGGTTGATTTATTTTTCCAAACTTTGATTTCTGCTGTCTGTGTCCGACCTGTGAACATGATTGATTCACTCATTTCTTTTTTAAAACAACTTGACTCAGCCTTATGATTTTTAATAATTTAAAACAGTTTGATAGTTCAATAATGACTCCAGAAGCTTATTTATCTATTTTACATAATGAGACTTTCTTTTTGACTTCAAGGTGAAGGTGATTATATTCTTTACTTGGAAATAAATTTAAAATAGCTTCAAGTAAATGGGTGAAGAATGAAGAGCCAAAGCAATAACATTTTTAAAAAGTTGAAAACATTTTTAACTTTTACTTCTTCTAATGATTAATCTCTATTAAAAGTAGTATAGTTTAATTCAACTTTACAAGCCATCATTTCCCAATTTTGTAGTTTTTCCTTTATTATACATATTTTAAATTGTTGGTATTTGAGCAATTTGCATCTTTTATGATAGGACATTTTTAAGCTTTGAAATGTCTATAACTCTTGAGAATTTATATCATGGTTCATTTATAAATTAGAAATACTGATAAAATACTGAAAAGAACAGATTTAGATCATCTTTAGTATATACCTTTCCACAATGGTATCATTATTTACAATTCCTAAACATCTTTGTTCCCAAGAAAACTAGGGTTTTTAGGCTTTTATGGAAATTACCAATGAATGATTGGAGATAATTACCTATAAAGTTGGAAGTGGATACTTCATTCATTTCAGATTTGGCACAAATCTGCATTGAATAGAATCATTTTTCATTAAATCAGATTCAGTTTGAAAACCACTGGAAACATACTAGATAAAACAAGCTAATTTTTAGTAGTTTTAGAGTAGATTTTACAGTAAACACTTAAAAACCTGTTATTTGAATCATTATTGTTCAGCTGCTAAAGGGTAATAGGGAAGAATCATCTGAAGTAGCTCTAAATAAAAGAAACTTGAAAATAATAGATCTTGATGACTGTAGAATTTAATCAAATAAAAGTGCCTGTGACCAAGATTATCAAAGCCTTCCATCTGCTTGTATATACTCTCATTTCACAGAGAATATAAAACTGCCTACTAGGGCCACTAATAAGAACTGTTGAAATGCCAAGTCAAGGCGCATTTAGCTGTTCTCAGCTTACTGTTGGGAATGCCGGAGCATCAGTTTGAAAATAAAAAGACTTAACGAGTTGGGGTCTTTGTGTGCCGAGTATTCTTGGCTGTGATGAACAGTAGGGGATGTACATGAGGTCAAAAGCTCTTCTTTTCAGAGGTCAGGAGAACATATCCATCTGATAAGATTAAACTAATGTGGCTTTTGGTGTTAATATCTCAAGTAGTAGGTTTGCCGTAGTGTATTTGGAATGGTAATCATGGCTCTGAGATTGTGGTAAAAGAACTGACAAGTGAACTCTCTAATGAGAAAATGTTAAATTTACATACGTAGATAGCATTTACCTTTTTTCTTACAAACAGAAGGAAACTAAATTTTGTTTCCAAAGTATTTTACATGTTTGTTAGGTATAAAAGATTCTTTCTTCAAATAATTTTATATGCATGTCATGACGTATTTTTTCCTTTACTATTTTTCTTTTTTGTGGTGTTTTTAAGTGCTAAAGATTATTTGAGGTAAATTATTCTGAAACTGATGCAAGTCTGAAAAAATAGTTTTCAAATTTAGGTATAGAGATATGATTAATATATTTATGTTTATTCCATAGTTTTCTGATTATTTTACTGGATATTTCAATGGACAGTATTGGCTTTGGTGGATATTTCTTGTGCTTGGTGAGTTTATTTTTATGGATTTCACTTTTGACTAATTTTCATTTAGTTTAACTTTGGTATTTCCTAAAATTAAAAGATGTGAATACATTGTGTTACAACTTGTGTGGAAATAAATGTTCTATTGTAAAAGTCTCATATTCAAACACATAACATCATTATCTCTGCTATTCAAATAATTCTACTACATAGTACTCCATATTTCTTAGATTGGATATCCAGAGCCATTTAATTTAAACAATCACAGGTTTAATGAGAATTGACCTGAAAATCCTAATGTGATTTAAAAGTAATTGTCTCTGGTGTTTTGAAAATATACATACATATACATAATTTCTTTTAATGATTTTAGAAAATGTTGAGAGTAGCCTGTTAATTTTGGATCACTGAAACAGTCTTCGTACCTTTGAAATGTGCCCTACATTAATCATTATGTGCCCTGCTAGGCATAAGGAAAGGTTTCATGCCTAATGATCACACTGTACTTCTTTCGTCTTCTTACAGGACATGTCTTTTAATTAATGATGAATTTTGGATATCCAATTTCTGTTCCCTTGTATTTTTTACTTTAGATGTATGATAATTAAGTTAATCTTAAAATCACATTATATCTTTAACCTACATTTCAAATTGATTCACCGACATGAAGTATGTACATTTTGTTTCTACTTAAGATTAAAAGCCCACCTGTCTGTAGTTGAATAATTGTACCAGAAAATAATAACATTTCAGTAGGTGGCAGTCTTCTCCTGAGTTTTTATTTAGTCCTGCTATTGGATCTTTAGGATCTTTTGAGACATAAATTCATAATGGTCAGTTAAGGTCACTGAAGATTCTGGATTCTCTCTCTAATAATTATAGTGCAGTTATTCTAGAGTTATGAATCTGTTGGGGAGTAAGACTCAAAGGGTTCAGCAGTTCTTGTATATTGTTAGTCTGACTGCCTGAATTGTGTTTTTAAAATTGAGTTTCCTACTTAAAAGTGAAAAAGTTTATTAACTAGTTAAACATTTTAATTGAGTATATTTACTTATACATATTACTAAAAGATTGAGGACTCTTTGGAGGGCAGCTCTGGGCCGAGTGGAATGTAGAGGAAAACCTCGGTTTCACATCAGAGCCATCATCTAGCGTGTAGGGGAATGTAAAATTTTAATCCGTGATGAAAAGGTTACTCTCGCATACACTCAAGAATGATGAGCACAGGGTAGAATTCAGAAATAATAGCTGCTGAGTGCTTGGTTTCTAGATATGAATTGGCTTAGAAAATTCCATGAGCAGAACAAAATATGTTTTCGATACAGCAGCTTCATAGCCACAAGAAGGGATTTTGCAAATAATTTTGGTGTATATGACCCAATAATACTTGTACATTTGGAATACAATCACCGTTATCTTGAACAGTACCTGGAAGGAAATGGGGTGGAGTTTAGAGTGCCAGGCACAAATGGAAGGAGGTGGGGTCAGATTCAGCTGAAATTTATACCACTTATTTAAGTCATTGTGCAGCTAACTCTCCTATCTTTTCCTCAGTGTGTTGATTACTGGGGCTGGGGTACAAGTTTATTTGGGACTTTGCATTGGAAGCTGACAAACTGTTCCTCCATGTGAGGAAAGTTGCAGGCACACATGTCTTCTGGCTTTGGTTTGCCCCCACAATTACCTGGTTGAAAATTTACCAGAGTTAATAAATGTTTTCCTGAGAATTGTATGCTTAAGTATATCAAAGACTTAAGTCTGCTAATAATGTTACCTCTTTTTATACTTAGCTAATAATTATAATTATACCTGTGATGTAAATGGCTATTATTTAAAAACAGTTTCACTGAGAACAACACTGAGATAGATAAGAGATGTATCCCAAACCATCTAAGAAATTATTAGAGTGGCTGCTTCCCAAGCCTCCTTTCCTGATTCTTCTTAATTTTCATTATAAATTAGTCTTTTTGAATTACTTAAAAATAAGAACTTAAAATATTTACAGAATGCACGTATCTTCAAGTATAGATTTTTTCTGATGATCGGCCCTTGATACGGCTAGATAGGCTTACTAGTTTTGTCCCACCATTGTTGGCATGAACATGCATATGTTCTCTCTGGAACACTGTTTTATACCAGTAAACATGTCTTAGTTTGGTTAGTAGCTACATTAATTGCAAATTTGGTTAAATGGGATTTCTAGGAGTTGAATCAGTTGAAGCACATTAGGCAATTTTGCTATTTAAAGAAATCGTTTAATAAATGTATATTTTTGTGTCATTGGATTTTTATGGCTGGATTTGCTTTACTTTAAATTTTACTTTAGGATTCATAAAATGAAACAATTTTTAGGTAACAGTAAAAGTTTATTGTATTTTCCTATGATAGAGTTATCATTGTAGTATTAAAATGTACTATGGAATGAATGGAATTCTGTAGATAAATTTCTTAAGCCAAAAGGATCATATTTATAATTGTCTATTTTAAATATATCATGCCCCTTACTGTATAAGAACAAAATATAGCTGTATTATTTTAACCTTCTCAGGCCTGCTCCTTTTCTTCAGAGGATTTGTTAATTATCTGAAAGTCAGGAACATGTCTGAAAGTATGGCAGCTGCTCATAGAACAAGATATTTCTTCTTATTGTAGAGGTAAGACATATTAACTCCTTATTCCCTTTATTCATTCAAGTTCCTCAGATGCATATTAAATGATGAATTTACACTCATTTACTCAGATTTAACATGTTTAACATTTTACACTGTGGACAGTCCCCTTATTGACATTTAATAAGTTGCTAATAAGTTGCGAACTGTTAAAGATAACTTATATTTGTAAAATTGAATTTCATAACTTTTAATTTAAGTATATAATGAGTAAACTGAAATTCTGACCACATGATACATACAAAGTAACCACAAGCATACAATTTGGAGGCTTTAAAAACAAAGTAGGACAAAGCACTTACACAGAGAGGATGGGCATTTTGCATGAAACAATGTGAAATCCATATAGACCTCTGGTTCTAAGGACAGAAAGCAAAATCTATGATGGAAAGCAATTTGCTGTGCACTGATCTTGACAAACTGGATCAAGGAATGAAAGTTGTAGGAAAAAATAGGAACTTTGTTACTATTTTCTTAACATGTGAGTTTGTATCAACAATGAAGGCCACAACTGGGGAATAAAGAGAAATACAAAGAAAAGAGCAGAGGTTGTCTTTATAGTCATCCAGTGCATTTCTGGAGACTTGTAGATGGTAATAGCATTTATTTATTGTGCAGCTAGTAGTGTCTTCGCATAAAGAGAGCGCACATCCCTACTATATCCTGGTGGTTAAAGCAAGCACCGTCCACTTCATATCTATAAATGATTTGAACCTTTAAAAGCGTTTGAACAGCATAAACAGAATATCAGCTAAAACACTTCTGATGTATCTATGAATACAAAGTGTTTCAAGGTTGCTATATATTAAGTATATTCTTTTAAAAAATTGTGCAGTTTGTGATTTGGTTGCTTAAATTTTATTTTTAACTTATATGAGCTTTATGTAAGCTAATGTAATTTACTAATTTTCTAGGTGGTCTCCTAAACTTTAGGATATTTTCTGATATATGCTATTCCGTCATTTTTATCAAAATAACATTGTATACTTGATAAAATATTGCGATAAAATGCAAAAATGCATTTATTTATTTATTGTGTTATCATTTAGATAAATGCAACTTAATACATTTTAAGACTAATTCTTTCTTTGTCTCTAGACTACATCAACCAGACATTCCTTTCTTACACCAATGTGAAATTTCCAGATCATCTTGTAAACCTACAACTTTAATAGGATAGAAGACTACTAATAACAGAAGACAAATTAGTTAGGAAAAGACAGAGCTTCAAAACTGAATGGCAGAGTGGTTTCCGCTTAAAAGCCATTTCTGTTCATTCTCTTAAATATTTATATTTCATTTGTTTCGTGTGTTTGCATATGCGTCCCTGTAAAAGATTTGCGTATACTTGAAAGACACCATAAAGTTGTCGCAGTAAAGTCCACTGACATTTGGTTAATCAGTGTTTGGTGTAATTGGAAGAGTTGAGTGATAAACAAGTCTTCTAGCATGTAAATGCCATTGACTTCTGATGTTTAGTATAATAAAATTGAAAGTATTAACCCTGTCAAATGCTTTAGTTCTGGCTCCTAGATTCATCTAGTAACTACACATGAAACATCTTTTGTTACCAAGTTTTTTGAAACCTGCAGTGCTGATTATTAGAAAAGCTTTGTCAGATTTTTGAATATGATTTTACATCATTATTTAGCAAAGCTCTTTCTGTAAATAACCATGCATAAATTACTTTCTGCATTGTTTTCTTAGAAATTGTGTCTAGATATCCTTTCATTAACTTTATAATAAGTGAACTTAATATATAGAGAACATTTTGGGTGTTAAAGATAGTTTGTTTTAGGACAGATTTTAAGAAAATATGGGTATTTCACATATCCTTGACAGGAAGAATATTTTTAAGGGACATGCCAGTTTTAGGGATCATCAAATGAAAGGCTTGGTTTTTAGTATTGCCCACCTTAGAGATTCTTATGGGAAATGGTTGTATTAGCTATTATATTTATTTCAGTTAAGACATTTTGAAAATTAATGTTTGAATAAGATATACTCATTTGCATTTGTCTTTTAAAAAGCCAGTAAAAGATTTCAGTATCATTGTAATAAATTTTAGATGTTTAGTTTGTTAAATTTAGCAAATAAAAACTTCTATTAATAGCTCTAGCTTTGTGATTGTAGGATTAACTTGTAAAAATCATATCCTGATATGCCGAATATGTTTTCAGATTATGGAAATGTGTCTGTGAGCACAGGGGTGTGGGATCTGTGTGTTGCAAAATGTGTGTCACCGTTAGTACAACTGGAATCTCCTTTACATCCATAAGCTACTACATTTGCAAACCATTTTATGTCTCATTTATTTTTCTTTTCAGATATATCTTTGCTTTTGAGTGCCAACATTAAAGACTATC
The DNA here is from genome assembly GCA_004026585.1 of Noctilio leporinus. Lineage (NCBI taxonomy): Eukaryota > Metazoa > Chordata > Mammalia > Chiroptera > Noctilionidae > Noctilio > Noctilio leporinus. The sequence continues at coordinate 364,446 of PVIW01000695.1, read as the reverse complement.
AAAATACCATCTTTTAATTTAAAAATCATTTAATACAGTTAAATAGACGTATAAAATTGATTGTTTATTATTAGACACTGACTACTACTAAAAGATATACCTAAAGCTATTCAGGGACATTTTTCCATTTCTGGGAAAAAATTTATTATGCTTTATAACTTCTTTTGTATTTATCTATATTTTCTGATTTATTTCATTGTCTTTGATAATAAAACATACATTTTTGTTTTTGCTAATTGTGCCTCCTACTTTTTATTTGCTCTCATTCAGTCTCCTTTCCTGCATAGAATTTTATTGTTGATTTATGTTCCTGTGTTACACCCCTTGAAGTCGAACGATAGCATGGATTGGAGAAAACAATAATTAATTTAGTTGTCTGATTTGGATTAATTAAAATTAGGATGTACTTATAATAAATGTAAACACACTAAGTCCCTTCCTTATCTCATATTAATTTTCTATAGATCTATACTATGTTCTTTTAATAATTTTTCACTGAATGATGCTATGATGCATGCTAATTTTAAATGATTAACTCAGATATTAAACCTTTATTAAAATTACATTTAAATTTTTGTGTTATTTATATTTATACTTTGTTTCTGAATATAGATGTCAGGATCCAACATCAAATTTTCACTTTTTGTTTTGATTTATGTTCCTCCAAATCTGTAAGATTCAAGTGTGTATTGTATGTTACCCAATTCTCTGTAATTGATACAGTTCAATGGTAGCCTTAAATCTCATCATCCAAGCAGGGGAATTGGAATATTATTTTTAAAACCTTAGTGCCCTCTTTCAGATTGATCAAATCCTGAATATTTCCCTTCTATTTCCCCATGAGCTGGGATAGAAGAGCTGCTAGTGTTGTTTTGGGGACACATCCATGTTTGCACTCTGCCTTAAAGGTTGAAAATCAAAACCCTTTGTTAGGGTATCTAAATTTTTGAATGAATGTGAACTTGGGCTTGGAAGTTAATGAAAAATAGTTTATTAAATTATTTCTATTATATTTGAATGAACTAGTTATGGCCAGATAGTCCGTTTTTATGTGTTTATATAAAGTGACATTAAGATAAAAATATATTTTCTGTGTTAAGGATAGATTTTAGAAATTAAAAAGTAAGGACCTTTATTATCAGTAAAAAAGAATATCTAATCTAGCTCCTTTATTTGTGTCTATAAGATTATACCCCATGCCTTTGACATTGTTCATGATTTTCCCCCTGTTAAAACAGTAATCACTACTATTTTCAGTAAAACTTCTCCTAACAGTAAAAGTGGAGTCCCAAAAAGTCAAGGTTTCTTAAGTTTTTCAAGTGGTCTGTACTGTCCCCCAAAGCACGCAAGTAACGATAGTGCTTCTGATACTGTGTTTAATTAGACTGACATCCTGAGCTTGCTCAGAACAGCCTGGGTTATTTCATTTTGTCAGCTTAGTTCGGCATCTCCTCACTCTCAAGTCGTCCTGATTTGGAGGATTAACTATATGACCACTGTGTATGTACACTGGACTGACAAGTGGCTGCAGACCCCCTGCCCTTTGAGAAAACCATCTGGAGTAGTAAGGCAGGAGCCAACTATCAGAGCCTTTCCTAGTCAAACCATTTGTTTGGTTTGTAGGGTGCACGTAGTGTCTTTTTAAACAAAATAGAAATAGTTGTATTTGAATGATTCTAGCTTATGAATAGGAAGCAATGAACTTTATATTTTTAAACTGCTGTCACCTGTTATTTTAATTATTCTTCAGATAGTCATATGGAATATTAGTGTGTTATTTTTTAAAACCTCATCTTGATGAAGTTCAACCGTTAGATGATACTGTGCCATTTATTATTATAGGAATGTCCTTGCCCATATATGAAATATGCTGATGTGCTCTACTTGTTAATAAACTTCTATAGATGTGAAAACGTGAACCTGTTGACGCCTCCTTTTGAAAACCAGTTTGATTCACAGTATATGATAACCACCGTGGCCTCACTAAAATGTTTACGTGGCAGGCCACTCAGGATTTGCGATGAAAACAACCGGCACGGAGTTAGGGTGGAGTGTGCACGTTAACTTCTCACTGTAGTTTATGTGTTAGAAGATAGATTGAAGTTGAGTTTTAATAATTACAAGAAAACCAGCTTTAAGAAGGTTATGTTCATTTCCGCTTTTCAAAAGGTCAGTGGTTACTATAAGGAAGACCTATTTTGGGGGACTTGTACTCTTATTTGGGACATGAGGCCTGAGGTGTAAAAACTTTCCCTACGTTTTTTGTTTTGTTTTATTAGAAATCAAAATGCTTTTATAGTTCATACGGGGTCAAAAGATCATTTGAATCTTGAATGCACCATGTTTTCTTGTTTTAACTTTTCCTCCTTGATATTTCCAGGTTAGCTTTTATTCACAAAAACCATGAAGAAGTCCGTTAAATAGAAAAGAGATAGAGTATTACTCTTTTTAACAGCTGGTGTTCTAGTAAGCTGAAATCACCTACTCCTGGTTCATAGCATCATAGAAGTTGTTTCTCTCTCACACTTGTTAAAAAAACATCTTGATCCAGTGTGGTTTTGCTCAGTGGATAGGCACCAGCCTGCAAACCCAAAGGTTACTGGTTGGATTTCCCAGCCATGCACATAACCAGGTTGTAAGCCAGGTCTCCAGCCAGGTCCGTAGCTGGAGTCAGGTGAAAACCATACGTTGATGTTTCTCTCCCTCTCTGCCTCCATCCCTGCCCTTCTCTCTAAAAATAATAAAAATCCTTACAGAGGTGGCATTAGACCTGGATCTTAAAGAAAAAGTAGAAACATGCAAGTATGTTTAAATGTGTCATCTTTTGCCATCTCTTGCCTGCATGATGCTCTGCCCTCCTTCATCCACCTCGCAAGGAAGTAATTGTCTTTTTAATTCTCATGGCACTTCACCTAAGCCTCTTTCTTTCAACCACTTTCTACTGTGTGTCACAGGAATTCATGACTCATTGCTTCTGCTCTGGGACAGGATCCGTGTCTACTTCATAGCCTCCAACATGCCTTCCACCTAACAGGCACCTTTAAGAAAGTCCAGCCCAACATTTTTCACATGTCATTGTGAACCACTCACTCTGCTACTGTGGATACTACTAACTCCAGAAGTCAACAGTGCTGTAGTCCCCTTTTCTTCAAATACAGCCATCTCCCATGTACTTCTCCCCTGTCTTTTCACATGTCTCCCTGCCTCCTCTCTAGGAATGAGAGAACAATTTGGTATTTTACCAACTTTCCATGTAATTTTTTCCCAAGGATGTTCCTGTGTTCTATGGTGTCAGCGTGACTTCTGGTCCCAGGTACAATGTTGGAGATGGTGTGCCTTTTTCTCTGTATCCCAAGAGGCTGCTCTCAGGAGAGAGTGCTCGTTTTTCTTACAAATGTAGTTTATTTCTCCTGAGAAACCAACATTTATTTCCTTGGTTCTTGACTCTGTAGATGAGGGTGACTTGTGGCTTCAAGTCCTGTCTGAGATGGGCTATTCCAGGATTTGATATTTGCAGCCTTTAAGTATCCTGCTTTATGATCTTACAGCTACATCTTGGTGAGAAGTTCTCTGGAACTAGGTTATTAGGAGGAAAGGGTTTGAAATCGACAACATCCAGCCTCAGTAGGTTTACAGAAGACCATGCTGATGCTGGCTTTAAAATTAATTCCCTTTGTCTCAGAACCAAAGCTTGTGGCAATTACTGTTGGCTAGCCAAATGAACACATTTAGAACCTCTCCTCACCTCTTCCCAAATGCTTCCTGCCTTGAGCTCAAGTGTGACATCTAGAGCAGAAGCAGCAATCTTGTGCCAATGAGGCACCAGTTGCTAGATTAAGAAGGATGAGTGGTAAGAAAGGAGCGGATCTCTGTGGGCATCTTAGAACACGGCACCAGGCCTGAGCCCGTCTCTACCTTCAACGTTTTGCTCCATGAGAAAAATACATTCCTATTTGCTTAGTTATGATTAGTCAGGTTTTTACTGATACTTAGGAGTAATCTAAACTGACAGAGGCATAACTATACATTCCCCCAGACTTGCCCCGAAAACTGCTGAAGCCATCAGATGCCAACAACATGAAAAAGAAGAGTTGCAGGTCTTACCTGCCCACAGAGATTACGGACCATCTCAACTCCCCACACCTAGTTTATTGATTGTCAGTCAACTCATGACAGCGGCATTGTGTAAGCAGTGGGTTTGTCTGCATTATTCACACTCTTTCATCCTCTTTTCAATTGTGAGCCCCTCAGAGAGACTAACTTCCCTACAATTGCTTTTGGTGATGGTCCTAGTGAGTATGTCAGCAACCACACTTGGACTGCTGCTTACTCAGTGCTACCCACGCTGTCTGTCCATGAAGAAAACATTGCCAAGAGAAGCAGGTGCCATTTTGAAATCTCTTCTTAGGGGGAAAAAATGAGAATGAGCCAGGTGAAAACAGTCACTTGCTTTTAAATTCAATGCCAGCTTCCAAATGCATGAACTTGTTTAGTTTTAGAAATGAAATAAGATCTTTTCCTTCTTTTGCACCAAGGAGGGTTCTAGGTAAAGACCCTGAAGCTTATATAGGCCCAGAGATCTTGCTGTCTCCCCTCCCACCTGCCTGGAGTTCTATCCCCTTGTCCAGTGCAGGGTGACTGACCCTAACACGCATCGGTTGTCCAGGCTATGAGAGCCTTGCACAGACACTTCCCTGTAGTATGTTTGCAGTGATTGCTTTGAGTGCTGCTTCGGGCTGCATCCTCATGTTAGTTGGGACATGAGGATGTTGGTTAAGTTAGAACAGGAGGGAGGGAGGTAGTTTTCCGGCCCCAAACTCTCTTCCCCAGGAATCAATCTTTCTTCCTTCTTTCCATCCTTCCTTCCTTCCTTTTTCTTTCTTTTCTTTTCTTTCTTTCTTTCTTTCTTTCTTTCTTTCTTTCTTTCTTTCTTTCTTTCTTTCTTTCTTTCTCTTTCTTTCTTTCTTTCTTTCTTTCTTTTCTTTCTTTCTTTTCTTTTCTTTTCTTTTCTTTTTCTCTTCCTTCCGTTCTTCCTTCCTTCCTTCCTTCCTTCCTTCCTTCCTTCCTTCCTTCCTTCCTTTTCTTTCTCTTAGAGAAGAGTGGAAGAAAGTGTAAGTCCTACAGGCTCTTGCCTATTAAGGTTGCAGATTCTGAAATTGACAACCCTCAACTCTGGAGCAGAACGTGGCAGACACAGATGGGAAAAGTCTGGGACTCAACTCCTGCTTGTTAGCAGTGACCACCCCCTTCTCCTTTCCCCTTTCTCTTCTCTTCTCTTACCTTCCTTCCCGCCCTTCCTTTTCCCCCTCCTCCTGCTCTCACTGTTTCTTTGCTAACATAACCCTAGTGTATCATTGTTTGAAGTCAAGAGTAAAGACCAAATATAACAAGTTCTGGAAGAGAAATTACTTGTGATATGAAGTCCAGCCTGCATGTCTATTTCTCCCTTATGTTCCTATTTGTTGATTTGAATCCTGGATTCCTTCCCTTTACCACCGGTTTTGTGTGGGTTTTCCTTCATTTCATTTAGCCTATCCTTTATTTCTTCCTTTATGCATTTATTGTGCTTAATCTTGTCTGTGTAAATGAGAACTAGTGGGAAATGGCAGGGTCAGCAGAGGACAACAGGGTCCAGATGCCCTGCGACCCCCACTCCCTATGCCTGGGTACTATGGATCATTCTGATTCTTAGATGATGCACTCTGAGGGAAATAGAAAAGGGATGCAAAAAGCATTCTAAATTGGCCAAGGAAATGCTGCTTGACTGTCATTACCTTTACGTCATTAAGGACACGAGGACTCAAAACTGGGAAGTTTAGATATAGAAAAATGGTTTTTCTACTTGAATTTGCAGCCTAGGAGAGTCCATGTCTTTACATAGCTATTGGCATAAAGACTTAGTCAACATTTTATATCGGAACCTTACACATTCAAATAAAATGAAACATCTTAAAATGCTCACATATAAAAGTTTAAATATCAACCTTTGGAGAGAGGTTTTCATTTTATAGATTAGTTTCATCAAGATTTAATACATTTGGAAGGAGTTCCCACTCAAATTTTAACAGCATTCTTGTGGCAGAAATGTCAGTGCTGTTATATACAGTAGTTTCCTTTGTGGAGGAAAAAAAAAATATTGCAACATAAAACTAAATTAAAAGGAGAACCTTGGCTCAGAGGAACCAATAGGTTAGAACTGTGCTTTTTCTCCCTTCGTGAGAAAAGGAATATCCCAAATACCGAATCCCTGTATCTGTTTCTTAGAGAAGAGTTTTCCGTCCAAACCTGGGAGATGCTATTCCAGCTGTCATGTTTCTATGACCCCCAGGCCACTGCTCATTGGTCCAGAGGTGCACAGCTGACCCAGGCTGAGCCAATCCGATTCTTCCAGAAATTCAGAACTTAAAAATACAGGGGCTCAGAGTTGTGGGTAACTGGGTCACTGTAAAAGCACTGGGTGAAGTTTGCAGAGCAGCCCGGAGTGTGGTCTTGAAAGCTTTGGATTTCAGATGCTCTTCTAAAACCTTTCCCTCAGTTTTGCTAGGTTGGTTTCTGGTAGCGTGATTTCCCTCCTACCTATACGGCTATCTTCGCTTAATGAAAGTAAATAAATCTACTTTAGGCAACAAGGGCCTTCTTATAGTATTCTGGGTAGAAATAGAGGGTCTGTCTCAGGTACTCGCCTCTATTTCCCTGATTGAGTATATGTAGAAGATGCACAAAGACTTGAGAGGCGATGTAGTGCTGAGATCATTGGGACTGATGGTGATGAACCCCCATTAAGGCCTCGATACACACCCTGAAGGTTCTGCAGGGAGGTCTAGTCTTGTGGCTGCCCAGACAAACCTTGTAAATGTCCTTGCTTATGAAGTCATGGGTCATGGGTCATGGGTCTCTCCTTGCATGTTTGGGGCCAATTTCAGGTTTCATCCAACTCTGCAAATCAATACTGCAAGGAGTCAAGTTTATAAAGACAGGAGAATGGTAGTAACCCAGGGCTGAGAGGAGGGATAATAGGGAGTTATTGTTGAACAGATATGGAGTTTTAGTCTGGAATGATGAACTCGTTCTGGGGATAAATGATAGTGGTGGTTGTACAGCATTGCGAATGTTCTTAATGCTATTCAAGTGTGCATTTAAAAATGATTAAAATGGTAAATGTTATGTGTTGTATGTTTTACAATGACAACAACAAAAGAACAAACTTTGAATGTATCCATTCAGTTAGAAATAACTAATACAGTCACATCATACTTGAATACTTAACCACCTAGGCTACTGATAATAGCGAAGGAACTGAACTCTCTGCTTCTTTTGTTTTGCTTTTTTAATGACATGTTTCTTTTTCCTTCTTTAAAGATTCTATTTATTTATTTTTAGAGAGAGGGGAAAGGAGGGAGCGAGAGGGGGAGAAACATTGATTAACTGCCTCTTACAGGCCCCCAACCAAGGCCCTGGCCCAACCAGAGTCAAACCTGAAGCTCTTCCAGTTATGGGGTGACACCCAACCCACTGAGCCACACCAGCGAGGCTCTACTTTGTAATCTACTCCTATTTAGAGAGACTCAGAACAGGCCTGGTACCCACCCTCTGTCTATATCTCTGCCATTCTCCTCAGGAGTCTCAACCCACGGAAACATAAAGTTTGCCTCCTTCTTTAGCCATCTTTCTTGTCACTAGGATCACAAGGAAAGTGCACAGGTCAATCAGTTCAAGGAAATAGGTGACCAATTTAGGACCTAAGTTTGAGCCAGAAAGGAGCCAGTTGTATAATAAATGAGAGAGGTTATATTATTCTGAAAATAGCTTTCTACTTTGGGTTTAATCCCCTTATGGGGCGCTGGTAGAAGGGAGGGGGCACACCTTACTCAAGTGTGTATAATCTTAGTGCCTCACACTCACTGTGCCAGACACACAGGAGTAGACAGACACTCAGTAAATCTGTCCAGCTGAACTGGAGTTATTCAAGTAATTAAATGAAACATTTAATAAGTACCTGCATTTATTATCTGTGGCTGTGAAATGACTTACCTCAAACTTAGTGGTTTAAAACAACAATAATCATACGTTAGCCTGTACAATATGGTGGGTCAGAAATTCAGGCATAACTCAGGAGAGACAGCTCAATGATGGCTGGGGGCCCCAGTGGAAGACTCGAACCATCTGAAGGCTCGTTCATTCACATGGCTGGTGCTTAATATTGGTGTCACCGCATGTGGCTTTTCCACGTGGTCTGGGGTCCTTCCCAGTGTGTGGTGGCTGAGTTTGAACAGTAAGCATCCTAAAAGAGAGAGAGAGAAAGAGGCAGAGACCGAATATTGCCTTGTACAGCTTAGCTTCAGAAGTCACCCAGCATCATTTTTGCAGTATTTAGGGCACTTACAAGGTGTGCCTGGGTCCAAAAAAAGGAAACATAGATGCTAATGGAGTCGTATCAATGTCACTGTGTAAGAAAAGCATGTGAGATAGGCTCTATGTTAACTGTGACCATCTTTGATGAGTCACTGTCAGGCACTGTGTTAATGCCTTTTTCTAGGCTTTAAAAAAATATTTATATTCTTTAGATGATTGAATGGACATCAATGACAGTAACATTTTTTGGTTCTTGTTCTACTTCATGTTTTCATATGTCTAAAACAGCACAATACAATTAGCCACCTTTCTTACGACTCAAGGTTGGTGTCCTTATTAGCTTGTTTGTTCATCAAGTATTTACTGAACACCAACTGCCAGTCACTACATTTAGGTGCTGAGGAAAGAGGTGAGCAAAATAGAAATGGTTTCTGTCCATGTGAAAGTTGTGGTTTGGTTAGTAACAGAAGAATTGTGGCCTTTGTTTTATTTATATTCAGAGTCAAACAATAAAATCGTAAGTTGGTAAGAGCATAAGGGACTTTTTCCTGAAGGTCACCCTTCTTTCCTGGTAGGCCATGTCAATCAGAGGGTTTACCATTCTAATTTTCAAGCTATCTAGGATATAAAAGATGATAAAGTCTCATGGCAACTGAAGCTCATTTTTCTCTTTCTGGCTTTCTGTGGAGACACAGAAGTGGTCAGTTCTCTCATTGCAAAAGATTGTTATACATTAAGTATTTGCTATTGAGCCACATATTAGCTCTTCCATTTTCTGCCTAAACTTTTCAACTTTTCAGCTTTTCTTCATAGGGGTATTGTCTATACTATAACCATTTTTTAAAATTAATTAATTCATTTATTAAAGACTTTATTCATTATTTTCAGGGAGAAGGGCAGGGAGGGAGAAAGAAAGGGAGAGAGGCATCAGTGTGTGGTTGGCTTTCACCTGCCTCCAGCTGGGGACCTGGCCAGAGACCTGGCTTGCAACCTGGTTATGTGCCCTGACTGGGAATCAAACCAGTGACCTCTGGACTTGCAGGCTGGCGCCCATCCACTGAGCCACACCAGCCAGGGCCTATATGATAATCATTTTAAGATGCTGTCTTCTCCCTGTAGGAGATCTCAGACTGTACACAGGTGTTTTTTGTTTGTTTTTTAAATTTAATTTTATTGTTGTATTACATCCATTCCCTTTTTACTCCCCTCTGTACACAGTTTTTAAAATAAAGCCAAGAAGCCGAGGCGGTGAAAGGATAATGCGTGGGCCTACAGATGCTGAAGTGACTATAGTGATTAACACTCACTTAATGTGACACCAAGTTCACTGACTTTTCTGTTCCTCTTCTTTGTAACATGGGTTCCAATTTTTTTTTGTAATCTTGTTCTAATTTCTGCTTTGTTCTTAGATGTCCATGTTCAATCCCATTATTGGAATTAACACTTAAACAATTAAAACAGGATCTGGGGTCCTATTTTTTTTTATCTTGATAATTTAAATATTTTGGCATACTTCCTTACATAGAATTGAATGTTTGAGTTTAATATATTTAGACAAGCCAGTTTTATACCCCCTTGGTCCTTGTTGCATTCACTCATCAAGTATTTATTGAGCACCTGCTATGTACAGGCGTGTGCCAGGTGCTAGTAAGGTTCTTTTGCCCAGCAGAATCAGGCATAGTCTCTGCCTTCTTAGAATCCAGTATTTGGTAGGGGAGCTAGACATTAAATGAATTGCAGACCAAGAAAATCCTCCCTTAACAAGAAGTAGAACAGTGTTCTGCTATGAAAAGACATGAAGGTTGGGCCAGAGAACCTGATATTTCAGTTAAATGAACTTTTAATTTTTGAAAAGTTTTACACTTACCAAAAATCTGAGAAGGTACCACAGATCATTCCCACATCTCCAGCCCTCAGTCTCTCCATTATTAACATTTTGCATGGGCAGAGTACATGTGTTACAGTGAATAGACCCCTGGATCCATTATCATTAACTGAAGTTCATAATTTATTCAGATAGTCTTCGATTTTACTCAATGTCCTTTTTCTGTTCCAGGATTCCGTCTAGAATATCACATTACCTTGAGTCATCATGTCTCTTAGGCTCCTCTTGGTTGTGTGACAGTTTCTCAGGTTTCCCTTGTCTTTGATGAGTGGCTGGGACAGTTTTGAGGAGGACTGCTCAACTGTTTGTAGAATGTCTCTCAACTGGAACCTGTCTGATGTTTTTCTCATCATGAAGGGTTTGGGGGAGGCAGGCCGCAGAGGGAAAGTGCCATCGTCATCACATCAGATCAAGGGCACACACTGCCAATTGTAACAGCATTGCTGGCACTGACGTGGCTCACTTAATGAGGCAGCAGTTCCACCACCCTTCCACGCGTGATCTTTGGAGGGAAGCCACTGTGCACCATCCCACTCAAAAGGAGTGGGGAGTTCTCTTCCACCCCTGGAGGGCAGAGCACCTCCGTAAATTACTTGAAAATCTTCTGCATGACAGACTTGTTTTTTTTTCTCCCGTAGAAAGTTTATTTTAATAACCAGCTTTGTCATTGGCTAGTCCTGGGACCTCGGGCAAGTTGCTTCACCTTGATGCGTTTGTTTTCTTATCTTTCAAATCTGTCTTCTTCTTCACATGCATTTTTGAGACATGTTAGACCAACATGCTTTGTGCTTTATGAACCGGGACCCTACGGAGGTCTTAGTAATTGTTTCTCTTAGTTCAGATTTCTTGTCAGAGTCGTGTGTCCCCTTCTTAACCCCACCCTTCCTGGAGATGATCCAGGCCACTGGGGGTGGGGGTGGGGGGTAACCGTGGCCTCAGGGGGTGGCTGCTGGTTTAGGACAGACCCTCAAGCCCTGGTAGGGATTTCTGCATTACTTTAAATTCCTTCCCGCCCTGCCAGCAGCCTCCTCATCCGGGGAGATTGCTGCAGTTAAGATTACCCAACACAGCCGTTTTAGGGCGATTAGCCAGGGCAGAGGTCTGAGCAGAAGGGCTCTGGCTAATCAGGTGACCTGCAGAGAGTCCCAGGTCAGGAAGGTTCCACCGTGGCCTCCCGCCCCTGCCCTGGGAGGCTCCCTCGCTCTCCCTGCGTCTCCCTCAGCCTCTTTTCGGAGTGTGTTTGGTTTCAGTTGTGTGCAAGTTCCTCAGGCAGTTGCAGGTTGTTATTAGGATGAGTGTCTTATAAAAGACACTTGAAAGTCAGGTTGGAACAAGGCACATGCACGTTCTTTGTAGAGGATGTGAATGAAGCCTGTTGACTGAAGGCCGGCCTGCCAGAACAGGACCCTTCCGTGCGCACCAGGAACAATCTGCTATTGTCTCCTGCGCCGAGCGGTGCCAATAAAACATGAGAACTCTGCGCCAGCAGGAGGACGATGGCATTAACTGCTTCACCACTAAAAGCAATTACGGGAAGCAGAGAGAGAAGGAGACAGTGTGTGTGTGTGTGTGTGTGTGTGTGTGTGTGTGTGAAAACCCTCTTTTGTCTTCAGTTTGAAAACACACGCAGAGCACAGATGTGGTGACCAGAGCCGTCTGTCGTGGTCCTGGTGCGACCAAGGGAGTGGCTCACCTCCCACAGGCACGTGCCAGGGACAGCGCTGTCCCTGCGTTTGGAACCTGCTGTGATGTTGCAGTGCAGAAAGCCCAGCGCTCCTTCGCTTTCTCTACCCTTGTCGGGGCCGCAGAAGTGTGACCTCGGGGACAGCCCGGTGCCAGGACTTAGGGAAAGGTTGGGGCCGCATGCATAGCTTTTTGGGGCACCTTTGGGGACCAGGATAAAATGCAGCACCCAGGAACGCGAAATGAGAGAAAAGACCAAAGACAGTAAACTCAATGCCGTGATGGGAAGCGTTTATTGAGACTTCCAGCTGCAGCTTGTTAGGCATGAAACGGCGGGAGGGGGAACTCACGTTCCCAAAGCCCCTTCCCTGTCCCTATATCCTCCCTGAACTTCGGATGAATCAAAATGAAGGGATAAGTGTGAAATCGATGCGGGAACTCCATTTTCTTTCTTCCCACAGACTGTGTCAGCCTCTGCCCCCTCCTCCCCCACCGCCACTCCCAGGAAACTCTCAGGTCATATTTTTGTCACTGGTGGGCAGTCAGTCGGCGTCTCACCCCTGGCCAAGATGGTAGAAGGGAGGGGTTCCTCCTCCCCCTCCAGTCCCAGGCTGGGGGTGGGACCAGGCGAAGGCAGGCACAGGCCTCAGAAATCAAAATGGCAAGGGGGAGGTGCTGGGCCAGAGAGGCCTGTCAGTCTCGCCTGGGAAAGAAGGGATCGGCTGGGGTGGGGAGTGGACCCGGGCGAAGCTCCGAAGTTTGGGAAGTTAATTAGTCATTTTGGAAAAACATCTGGTCTGTCCCACACCCACAACTAAGATCATTCCAGGGGAACTAGAGAAACTCTTGCTCAGGGCTCACCGCTTGGGACCTGCACTCGGCTGGTGTGGTGGCCTCTCTTCCTGGGCCACACACCCCAGGCTTCCAGGAGGGAGTCTCTCTCTCTCTGACCTGGTGAGCACTGATGCGTGCTCGTGCTCCCTGGCCCAGGAGTGTATGTCACCTTGTGGCCGCGCAGCTGCCTGGCCCACGGGCTCCAGGAGGGAAGCAGGAATGGCTGCAGCCTGGGACAAGCTAAGCTACCTCGATGATTTACTTAGCAGTTACCTGCAGGCTCCAAAGGATGCTACTCTGAAATAGAGCAGGAGCTCTGGGCGCTGCCTTTAGGTTTGGTCTTGCTGAGGATGGTTGGACTTGGTCTGGGTTTTGCAGAGGAGACCGGCTTTGAGATGGGGAGTCCCAAATCTGAATAAAACCTCATTCCTTGTTCACCACCAACGTCCTCACAAGAACTTGGCTTTTGTAGAGACTGGCAGATGAACCGCCCCCCCCCCCCTTTTTTTTTCAGTAACATTGTGAGCCTCCTGTTCTTTACCTAACCTCTAACTCAGCCTACCCTATATTCTGTTCTTGCACAGTTCAGCTTTATTGTTCAAAAAAACATTCCAGTGCTGTGCAACAATTCAAGACACCAGGAGCTTTAGGAGGTACTAGCTTTACATGAGCAACCACTAAGGGGTAAAAACGCCAGCTTCTAGGGCAAATAGTCCGAGTTCCTGCTTTTTAGAAAAGGCCTCTCCGCACAGAGCAACTACCATGGTACCCAGCCAGGTCCCATTCTAGTTTCATGCACGACATGCTTCTTGGTGATCCTTTATAAACCATCTGTGGTGGTGGTAAGAGTGAGACCCTCTTAGAGGGCAGGTGTCATAATCTCAATACCTGAATCATCACTGGGTCTGGTTCTGTTATGTTTTATTTCTCTCTTAGTCCTCTCCCTTGGTGTGGCTGATAATTGTCCAGGGAAGGCAGGACCTTGTGTGTGAAAAACTGTAGGAACTCTAGATGGTATTCTCTTATTTTCAGAGAGAATATTTTTTAACTTCTGGAAGGCAATTAGTAGGGGAGCAAACCCCCTTAATTCAAACAGGGAGCAAACTGATTTGAGTCTGAGGCCCAGCCTAAAGCTTTGATTTTTTGAGGGTTGCCCTTCCAAGGCACAGGAAGCCTCAGATGGGGACCCTGAATGTTTGGCTGCGTATTTCCCCTTTGGTGGTCCCTGAACTGTGTCTTGTGTATCTCACCAGCACATGGAGATTGCCACTAGGTCTGTTTCGTGAGTCCAGCCTCGAAGCAGCTCTTTTGGGGTCAGCTTCTCCACGTCTTGACCTGAGCCACAGACGAACAGATAATTATCTCAAGAGAAGTGGCTGGACTACCAGGCATCTTTCCTTCTGTTTCCTTTCTTTTTGGGATCTTGGCTTCCCTCCTGTTGGGACTTCTGATCATCTTGGACTCCCATTTTTGACTCTCCTGCCCTACGAGACTGCTCAGTGTCTCTGCCCGTCAGCAGCCCCTTTCTTTTCTGCTTCCAAAATAATTTTCCTTCTTTCAAGGGTCTTGACCCCTGAAGTTGTTGGCTACTTTTGTAATTTTTCAACACCGTTTAGTAGGTGGGGGTGTGTGTGCTTGCGTGCGCACATTGCCTTGTTTTTCTCTTTTCTTTTACTATTTTATTTTTTTAAGTAGGAGAACTCATCAGTTATAAGCCAGATAGCAAAGTCCTGTCCTTGTTTTAAATGCCACTGATGGAACTGTTCTGTAGTTTCTTTTTCTTCTTGTATTCAGCCTTTTGTTTTAACCCAAGGAACCAAAAACTAGACTATTTGACTTGACTTATAGTTTAAATATAACATGTAATATTTGGGATTCTGTTCCCAAAGCACAGGAGTTCATATTTCTTGTTTGTCCCATGATGACTCAACAGAGTAGGAAATCTAGGATAACTGTTGAATAAATGGATTTTAGAGTTTCCACTTTACTGGCAAGAATTCCTCCACCACCCTCCTGGGGATCCAGCTGAATCATTCAGGGTGTCAGGCAGATTTCCTGCCTGAGATAGGCCAGACCATCTGCATCACACTTAGGCCAAGGAGAAAGGAAGCCAGAAAGCAGGTCCTATCAGTTTCTTCAGGTGTAAAATGAAGAGCGTGACTCTAGGCGATCTCGAAGTCCCTTCAGACTAATAGTTTGTGCACCTGTCAGCAAACCGATGCTCATTTTGGGGTCCTTTAATGAAGATTTTGTTTAAGACAGGACCACATTTGTACCTTTGTCCCCTCAGGCCACTAACCTGTCCCGTGGCTCTGTGATAAGAGGGACTGCAGTCTGGGTGCGGATATTTTCATTATTAATTCTGTGCATCACTTTGTTCATTTCCTAAAGCTACTGTAGTAAATGACCATACATTGACCGGGTGACCTAAAACAACAGACATTTATTCTCTCACAGTTCTGGAGGCCAGAAGGTCTGAAATCAAGGGGTCAGTAGGGTGGGTTCCTTCTGGAAGCACGGAGGGAGGACCATCCCATGCCTGTCTCTTAGCCCCTCCTGGCTGCTGGCGTTCCCTGGAGTGTAGATGGGTCACTCCAATCTTTGTCTCCATCCATCCTTCCATCACTGCCTCTTCCCTGTGTCTCTCTGTACCTGCTTCCCTCATGATACCAGTCATGAGATTTAGGGCCATACTCTAAATCCAGGTTGACCTAATCTCAAGATCTCAAGATCATTAGTTACATCTACAAAGACCCTATTTCTAAATGAGGTCACGTTCTGAGGTCATGGATAGACATGAATTCTTGGAGAGTACCGTTCAAATCACTATAACCATCTATATCTATCTATCTATCTATCTATCTATCTATCTATTCATCTTAGGGCTAAATTTTAATAGAATATGAAAGTTTGAACTCTTGCACTTTAAACATATAAAACCTTAAAGTTACTGATTGGTTCAAAAGGGTTTTATGGAAATACTCATCTGCAACAAAAACTTGGCATTGAGTGCAAAGTCTTCATCATTTAAAAAAAAAAGATTCTCACCCAAGGATAGGTCTTATTGTTGATTTTTTAAAGGAGAGAGAGAGAGAGAAACATAGGTTGCCTTCCACATACACCCCGAATGGAGACTGAGCCTGCAATGTAGGTAGGTATGTGCCCTGACTGGACATGGAAGCTGCAACCTTTCTGGTGTATCGGAAGATGTCCCAAGAAACTATGCCACCTGACCAGGGCAAGGCTCCATTGTTTTTTGAGAAAAGCACACAAAGGTTCCAAGGGGACAGAGTAGCAGGTGAGATGGGTCCAGACATTTACAACAGTTGGCATTTCCCCTTCCTCTTCTTCCCAGTAGATGGGCAGAGAACAGCGTGAATACCTGTTTCAAATACCTTCTGCAAGCCTGGCTCTGTGAAAGCTGAGCACTCCAGTTATTCTACTACCCTGGTCTCCCTATAGGAAGGTGATGGGTGTCAGCTTCTTTAGTTTTCAATGGTGCTTTTATCATCCCCAAGATCAAGCTTAGTCCCCACCAGGATGACAGGAGTGTTAGGGCAATGGTGTCACACTTCAGGATACTACTTTGCAGGAACATTTTCAAATTACTCAGGACTCACAGGAGAAAGGCTAATTAGGAAAACGTCTGTCTTCGGATAAGACAAGGAGTGTAATCTGTTATAATCTTGTCTAGCAGATCCCATAAATTCAGAGCCACTAGTTTTCCATCTACCATAACACCTGCAGAATAGTTGTCAAAGACATCGGGGATATATTCTCTGAGAAATGCATTTGTTGTATAACTGATCAGTAGGCAAGTTTTACCTAGAGCTGCACCTCCCACCACCGCACACTTCATAGCCTTCATCTGGGCCACTCAGTGGGCCACAGTGCCAGTGGCTGGGCACTGAATGGGGAAGCAGTGGTTTTGGGGCACAACAGGAGGGCAGTGGCATGGCTGCCACCAAAGTAAATCTTAAACCATAAGCCTCATGAGGGCAGGAATTAACTGTCTTATTCACTGCAGACATATTCAAGGCATTTACTATTTGTTGGATAAATGAATGAATAAAGTTTAATTAGGACCTCAGTGGTCAGTGCAGTACGTGTTGCTAGCTATGCTCAAATTAAGATGTTGATGATAGAATTTTACTCAGCTATGACAAAGAAGAAAATCTTACCCTTTGTGACAGCAGGGATGGACCTGGACAACATTATACTAAGTGAAATAAGCCAGTCAGAGAAAGGCAAATACCATATGATTTCACTCATCAGTGGAATCTAATAAACAAACTGAACTAACAAGGAAAGCAGATACAGACTCATAGATGGAGAGCAGCATGACAGCTGATGTTGGGGGAAAGAAGGGACTGAACAAAAAGGAAAAAGGACTCATGCACATGGGGAACAGTGTGGTGACTGCTGGGGAAAGAAGGGTATACGAGGATAAAATGGTGACAGAAAAAATATAATAAAGTACCAGAAGCTTAAAAAAACATTCAGATGTTCACGGACCAACCTTCTAGGGTGTGTGTTCTCTATGAGTTTTCAATGCATTTATGAAGGTTTTATGCCTTACTGGGCTGACGGAAATGCAATCTATCAGCTAAAAGTGTATTACTTTGTAGTCTCCTTTTAAAAATTTATCATTCTATATTTATTTCATTTCTTTCTATCTTCTTATTTCTCTTTCCTTTGTTTTCTCCTATTTTGTGTTGATTTAGTACCACCACCAGTTATAGGTCTTCTGTTTTCTTTTCAGTTCTTCTTTCCTTTTTTTTCATCTTTTCATTTTTTTAATTCCTTACAATCAGATAAGTGTCTGGTATGTAAACATATATATTTCAACAAATTTATATTGCAGCAAAACTTAGAGGAAAGGGATTCCAAACATAGAGGTGGTTTTGAATCTGAAAAAATAAAAAACTGAAACTTAGTGATTTTATATTGTGTTTCCCTGGAGAGAGGAAAAGCAACTACTTTGTGCTTTAAGTTAGTCGTTAGAAGAAAAGAATTTCATGTTTTCCAGTATGCAGCCTTTTAAGGTATTACTGTCTGCATGTCTTCTGACTATTAAGCTAGGACATAATGAGGGAGGTGACATATATAATAAGCTGTTGGCTGTCCAGCTAAGAAATCCTTTCTCACGCCATTTCCTGCAGAGTGAGATTGTACGGATGCCTGCAAATATCTCAACTTGCCGCACTGTTTGAACATCCCTATTACCTTTCTGAGCCTCAGATCTAGTTCTTTGATTTGTTCTCTCTCAAGCGCCTTAAAGCTTCTTCCATGCCAGTTTGGATAGTATTTAGGAATTTTGATGAATATGCTCATTATCTAATACAAAGTGACATAAAACACTCCTGCCATGAACTCTGCCACATAACCATCGCCTGCTGAACCCCTGCAATTCATTTGGTACTAGATTAATAGCATTTACGTTATTCATAGATCTCAGTTGACCTTGATCTGCTCGAAACTCCCTCCTTTTTATCTCTGTTCCATACTGGGAAGGTTTTGTCCCACATTAACAATAGCTCTTTTGTACATCAAAGGACACCTCCCCCCAACATCCCGAGTTTTAATTTTCCTTGCATGCATAATATGTATCTCTCTTCTGTTCCATGTCTGTTACTTCTTACCTATGTTTAATTGATGGATAATAGAATTTTCTATTATTTTGCAAAAGACAAGTACTTTAGAATTAACCTTTTGTATATGAACTTTTAAAAAGCAGCTTTATGAGTAAAAAAGTCCACAGAAATGATTTCTTCTCTTTTCGTAAATGTAAGAAATGCAGATTAAGTAGAGACCTCTTAAAGGTTTTATCTACCTTTATTTGTCCACTATTCCAAATAACAATATTTACTTGCATTGGAAAACAAAAGAGATTAATTATACTGAAATGCTCCTATTCGGGTTGTCATTTATATATATATATATATATATATATATATATATATTATATATATATTAAGTATATATAGTACTTATATATATTAAGTGTACACATACACTCACACATATATATACACATATGTATGTATAATCTCTTCATGTGAAATGGTACAGACATTGGATAAAGCTTTGTGGGCAATAAATAAGAGTTTAATTGAGGGAGTCAATTCTTCCCTTCCTTTTAGGAAATTTCTTTGAAAGGCATTTACCAAAAGCCAAACAAACAAATAAGTAAAATAGGAAACAGAATCTAAAAACTAAGCCCTCATAACCTAGGAATTACTTCATAATGTGAATCTTCTCTCAATAATTATAAAGTAACCCCTTGAATTCGCTTTTTTTTTTTTTTAATCAGTGAATACTTAATCTGGTATCTAGTAGGTCTGTGTAAAAGAGTTGCAATCCAGTTCTCCAGCAGTTGCTCTAGTAACAGCAGCAGGTGGATACAGGCTTTTAAAGCCTCATCTGATGAAGTCTAATTCAAAGTGCTCAAACAGTCTCTTATTTTTACTTGAGAATTCAAATATATATATATTTGAATATATATATATATAGTTTATTTACTTATCTATTTGTTTATTTAAGGTATTTCTTATTCTGGTTTATTACTTCTCTGTGAGGAGCCATTCGGTAACTATTACTGATAGGAAAATGAGAATTACCTACTTGCAAAAAAAAATGACCAAATTGTAGTGTGAATAAATAGCACCCAAACAGCTTTATAAAAATTCACATACCTGGGATCCATCTTGAGAAATGCCGGCGATAGTAGATCTGCGGGTAAAGACCCACGCCTGTGTTTTAAGAAAGCAGTTCTGTCGTGGCCAATGTGTTTGGCTACAGATCAACTCTCAGAAACATAAAGAGCTTAATTCTATTGCTGGGGACCTTATGGGGTCCGAAGATTTGAAGAACACTGTGGAAATGAACACTGTGGAAATTGCTAATGTTGCACCTGGATGTGCAACAATTTAAAATATAAAAACAACTAGGTAGAAGAAACACTCCGCAGATCTGGCTTTTAAGGCCTTGCCCAAAGCAGGAAGGGGAAACCCTTATAGAAATCGGTGTAGAAGGTAATATGGAACGAAGAGTGCTGTTGGGGGTGAAGGGGGCAGGACCTTTTCCTCTTTACCCCATTAGGCTTATTTAAAATGAGCTAAGTCCCATGATTCATCATGCAGAACACTAAGACAGGCTAAAATTGCTCCATGAAAATAAAATGATTTATCAACCCTTTGATACTTGTTTTTTTGGTAAGTCTTCCTACAATTGTGCCATAGGGTTACTTTGAAAATAAAGAGATTCGAATCACTAAACAGTTTTAAACTTCAGGATAAATTGCTCATTTCCCCTGATTAATAGGTATAGGCTATTCAAAGTCTAGATTAACATAATTGCTGTAGAGCCTGCTTTAAAATTAGGTCCTATAGTTAATTGTTTTTTATCTCTATTTTACTTCAGGTAATTACATGAGACAATATATATGAAAGTGCCTGGCACAGAATCTGGCATGTTAAGTACTTAGATCCAACTACCTATTTAGCATCTTCCCTCAGATAATTTACAGCTACTTGAAATTCAATATAAGCCAAATTGAACCATCTTTTCTGCCTCTTCTCCAAATGTTCCCTAAACCAACCATTTACTCATCGAGAAGCCTTTGTTTCATCCTTGATGTCCTTTGTCTTTCACCCTTCCAAGTCTTGTTTGACTTCCTACATCTCTCTCTCTTTTTGGCCTGGGGTTGGGGAAGGAAGAACCATTTTAATTTTATTTTAATATTCTTTTTTTCCTTTTCATTAACTGGGGCGACCCTGGTGAATAAATTTATATAGGTTTCAGGTGTGCAATTCTGTAATACATCATCTGTATATTATATTGTGTGTTCGCCACCCAAAGTCAACCTTCTGTCACCCTTTATCACCCTACACCTTCTACCTTCCCCAACTTCCTTTCCCTCTGGTAATCACCATTCTGTTGTCTGTGTTCTTGAATTTTTTTTTTTTTTTTTTTTTTTTTTTGCTGAATCCCTTCACCTACACATCTCTTAAATCATCCATTTCATTCATTCTGTGCTCAGCGAACCAAACAATACATCCTGTAGGAAGCTTCTGCATGTGCTCACCCTCGGGTCCAAAGGGATTAAATTTAGGAAGAGCAGATAAGGTCAGTGAGGAACGGGGGGCGGGGGGGCGGGGGCTGCAGAACACCAAGGGCCCTTTAAACCACGTGATGACTTTTTGAAATAGTGTCCAAAGGAAAACGAGAGAAGCTTGAAGAGTTTCAAGCATGGAAAGCACGATGAGGTTTGAGTTTCACCCAGATGTCTCCTTTCCGTCTCTCGGACCGCATTTGTCACAGCACAAGACCAGGCTACCAGCGTCTCCCATCGGGGGTCTCCCAGCCTTTCTCCCTCCGCCCTCAGCCACACGCTCCGGGTTGCAATTAAACAAATAGAGCGACACACAAAACTCCTAGGCATCTGGTTATATCGCTTTCCTATTTCAAGTCTTTTGCCGATTTCCTAACGCCCTTGGGAGAATACGAACATTCCTGCCAGGGATTCCATGGCTCCAGGCAATCTCACCTTTCCAGCCTCTTCTCTCAGGGCTTTTCCTCTGACGCCCTCCGGGGTCACTGAACTGCCGTCAGGGGTTCTAGCGAACCCCGTGTCCTGCACTCCCATCTTCCTTCACTCCGTGCCAGGGCACCAATCCCGCCCAGCTGTTTGGAGTGGCAAACGAGTGGTTTTTTAATTTCTTAAAGTTTTACATTTTTCTTTATTGTTACTGATTTACACTATTACAGATGTCTCCGTTCTCGTCCCCCGACATTTGCCACCTCCCCGCTCCTCCTCCCCTCTCCCCATCACCACGCTGTCATCTCTGTCTGTGGGTTATGCATATATGAGTTTCACGTTTTTAACTCTGAATTTCCCTGTGAATGATTGCCGTATTTCCCAACTGCAACATTTATCACATGACTTTCTGCTAGACTTGAGCTCCACCAATGTCTGTCCTCATCAGGAAGCCCTTCAACCGTAGGTCCTCGGAGAATACCTGCTACATGGCAGGCTCTCCAGAGACCTGGTAGGGTTTCCATACGCACCTGAAGAATGAATGAATGAACAGCACCTACTAGCTTCCCTTGGCTTGCCCTCTATACCTGTCTTCCTTCTAAAGAGTTCACTGGGAAAAGGAGTATCTCAAAAATGACATCTGCTTTGAATGTAGATGATATGTCTAGTCCTATTGCAATGTTGCAGATAAAGGTAGCCGAGCTACATTTTAGATAGGGATGTAAAATCTGATAGATTAGTCAAACAAAGAAAGACTTAATTAAGGGAAATGACTTCTATTCTAAATGAGGAATGCCAATTGCTCTCCATGAAGGTGGGACTCATGTTCCTCTCCCCCAGCAGCAACCTGATCCTAGGTCACTATGCACTTGCCGTCAGTGTACATCACCGAACTGTCTGAACTTTGCCCATTTGATAACGATAAAAAATTTAGTTTCAGGATAGTTTTAATTAGTATTTCAGAATTACTCTCTGATTGAAGATCTATTTATATTTTTAAGAGACATTTGCGTTTCCTCTTCTGTGACTTGTCTGTTTCTAAACTTGCTTACTTTTTATTTTTTTCTTATTAATATCTAGAAGCTTCAGGTATGAGAGAAGTTAGACTTTTTTAAAACATTAACTACAAATATTGTACTCAGTTTGTTTTGTATTTTGGCTTGATTTATAGCATATATACATATACACATATATTTACCATGTAGAAATGTTATCTTGATATGCAATCACATTTAAAGCCTTACTTTATGAATTCTGGATTTTTGTATCAATTTTAGAAAGAATTTTACTGCTCAAAAATTACTTAAAATTTTTTTCAGCATTTTTGCTCATGCTCTAAATGATTGAACTGGGATTTCTCTTATCGTAAGTTATGGAGTAAGGAATCCAATTTTTTTCCTTTAGATGACTACATAGTTGTCCCCCTACCTTTTATCAATAGAGATAGTTTTTCTCCATTGATTTGAAGTGCCACTTTTGTAAAATGTTACATTTTACATTTATTTCTGCAATTTATATTTTATTTACCTATTTGTATGTTTATATGACAGAACCATCCTGTCTGTTGTAATAACTGTAGCTGTATAATTGACTTGATATTCAGAAGGGCTAGCCTTTATGACCACCATTATTATTTCAGAAATTTTGTAGTTTTGGCTGTTTTATTTTTTAATTTTATTTGCTTTTTCATGTAGCTTATGTAATTAAACAATTCCATGTTTGATTATTAGAATTAAGCTAAATTTATAAGCTAACTCAGCAAAATCCTAGTTGATATTTGCTGTTCTATCAGAGGGTATGGGACCATATATTATTCTACATTTTTTTTTTCTTGGTCCAGTTTTTAATTTTAAACTGAAGATGTTTGATTATCTTTCTCAAGACATAGAAAAAATATATAATTTACACTTTTTCTTATTTTAGTTTATGGTCTTCAGATTGGTCAAATTATTCCCTTGAAATCACTCACCAATTTTGTGACTGACATTATCATGGGGGAAAACAAGGAAGTTTGTTCTCATCATGTCTCATGCATACTTGGTCCTGAAAACTTGAGCAGGTGGATGAATCTTAGCAATGCCGTCTGCTTCTTGTCCGAAGAGAGTTGGCTGGGAGACAGAAACTGTGAATACCGACTAAGGCAGGCCTTGATGTTTCACAGCAGTGTTTTGCAAGTTCTGCTGATGTATCCTGTGACCGTGTTTTCCAAGGATTACTATGCCTTGTTGTGGCCTTAGGAGTCAGTAGCAATGCCAGGTCACCCGGTTCAGGTAAAATCATGGCGTGCAGCACATTAGCATTTCCCAACCAGCCTCACTCTCATGCCAACTTTCAAAAAGAACAACCTACACAAATACTAACTTAATTGTTTTACATTTTCTGAAGGTGAAACCTGACCCTTTTTGAAGTCAACTCCCTGGGTAATAAAAACATCCTAATGGATGTTGGACCTGTGCTGTCCTCACACTGTCATTGTTTGGGAAAGGACACAGATGATGGCCCAATAGTCTTTGCAGTGTGTAAGGAGCCACAGTGCAAAGCTTAGGAAATAGTGCTGACTTTTCTGCATGCTCTGACTTGCCATGAGGTGAAGAACTTCCTCTCACAGCTAACCAAACTTTCCTCATTCCTCACTGCTTTAAATTTCAAGAGTTTCTCAGACATGTCCTTGTTTCCATAGAAATTATCCTCTTGCAGCAAATACGCCAACCTCTCTATTCTAGGGATCAGCATTTTTTTTCTATGCTTACTTGATTGTACTTTGGGGGGCAAGTGGAAAATTTGAGGTTAGTGGCAAATTAACCCTGTTAGTTTGTGGAGATATTTAATTGGGAAAAACATCCGGAAATGTGTTTGCTATGCTCTCATTTCTTGCTGTGTGGCTGCACAGGACCCAGTCAGGGCCCATGGCAGTGCCGGAAGTCAACGTGAATTTCATGACCTGGTAGAAGGAGGGCGCAAGCTGCTCTTAATTTATTTGATGCTTCACAACCTTGGGGAACTCATCCTACCATCTGCCTATTAACCTGGCCAGCTCGAAGTGGTTTTGTTGTTGCTTGTTTTGATTTAATTGGTTTTGATTGGGGGTCCTCTAGGAAGAATTGAAGGGACACTTGTTTTGATGAGTTGGCTCTGGGTCCAAAATAAAGCAGGATACGGGCTAGAAAAGGATACCAGGATGATCATAACTTTAGCTGGTGTGTTCAGGGAAAAGCAGTGTATTCCAAGGACAAGCTGCTAGCCAGCGTGCCTGGGGACAGAAGGACAGAGGTCAGAGGGTTAGACAGAAGATTAGAGCAGGTGTGGTGTGCAGCACCCACCTCTACTGTTAACACCCTCATGTCACCCGCCCCCCTTGTGTGAGCACGGACTGGACTTAGTGAATCACCTGTAACAAATAGCATGTGACAAAAGTGACAGACTATCACTTCTGAGGTTAGGTTGTAGAAAACTGCGACCTCCTTGTTTTCTCTGTCTTCTCTTTCTCTTTTCAACTCTCTCTTTGGTGAAGCAATCTGCCATACTGAGCCACTCTATGGTGAGACCCATGTATCAACAATAAGGAACCAAAAGTGGCTTTTCGAATATACCCTGTGAAGAACGGAAATCCTCTGGCCAACAGCCCACAACAAACTGAGTCCTGTCAGCTGCCGTGTGAATGAGCTTTGAAGAGGACCCTCTCCAGCAAAGTGCTGAAATGACTCGCAGCCTCTCCCAACATCTTGAATGCAGCTTGGAAGGCTACGGAAGCAGAGGCCCTAATTACAAATGAGAAGTTCACTTATTTGCTCAGGAATATTCTCCCCACAGTGTGAAGCATAGTTGGCCAATGATGTATGCTACCTAAAAATGACTTTAAGTTTTTATAGTCAAACCACAAGCCTGCAGACTTGCAGTAGCAGATCTGTTGTGGGCATTCTGTCTCTGACCACCTTCAAAGGTATGCTTAAATTGTCTGAAGTGATCTGGGATATCTTTCATACTGAGCCTTGCCTTATACAAATTTAGTCTAAACATACATGTTTTTTTGGAGTGTTCCTATATAAAATAGTGACATACTATAAGCCACCTAAAGACACAAGTGTCCTCAATTAGATAGGCATTGAACATTTTTTTTAAAGCTTGTAGTCATTATTTTCAGAGAGCAGGGAAGGGAGGAAGGAAGAAAGGGAGAGAAGAATCAATATATGGTTGCCTTTCACCTGCCTCCACTTAAGGACCTGGCTGGAGACCTGGCTTGCAACCTGGGTATGTGCCCTGACTGGGGAATCGAACCAGAGACTTTGGGTTCACAGGCCAGTGCTCAATCCACTGAGCCACACCAGCCAGGGCTATTAATAGAGCTTTTAAGAACTAGTATACTTTTTGCCATGTATTTATTCTTGATGTTTTAAAAACTGGCACCTGCCCTGGCTGGATAGCTCACTTAGTCAGAGTGTTGTCCTAGTACACAAAGGTTGTGAGTTCAATCCCCAGGAGGGCACATATAAGAATCAACATATGAATCCCTAAATAACTGGAACAACAAATCAATATTTCTCTTTCTCTTTTCTTCTCTCTCTTAAATCGATAGCAGCCCAATCATCCATCAGTAGATGAGTGGATAAAACAACTATGGGACATTTACACGATAGAATGTCCCATGTTACATTCTACTCAGCTGTAACAAAGAAGAAAATTTTACCTTTGTGACAGCATGGATGGACCTGGAGAACATTATTCTGAGTGAAATAGGCCTGTCAGAGAAAGACAAATACCCTATGATTTCACTCATATGTGGAACCTAAAGAACAAACTGAACTATCAAGGAAAATAGAGACTCTTAGATGGAGAGCAGGCTGACAGATGGGGGTGAAGGGGCACTTTGGGGTTAGAGGGATTGAGCAAAAAGGAAAAAGGACTTATGGGCATGGACAACAGTGTGGTGATTGCTGGGGAGAGAGGTGTATAAGGGGGGCAAATGGTAATGGAAAAATACAGTAAAAGAAAATGAAAACTGGCACCATTTACTAATGAACCAATGTATGCATGTCTACAAAGAATGTTGTTTG
Organism: Noctilio leporinus; assembly: GCA_004026585.1. NCBI lineage: Eukaryota > Metazoa > Chordata > Mammalia > Chiroptera > Noctilionidae > Noctilio > Noctilio leporinus. The sequence goes on along the minus strand of PVIW01000695.1, from coordinate 338,102 downwards.
TTTCATTTGAGGTAGAATTCTCTTGAAAACCAGTAACTAGTGTTCTTTTTGAAAATGTTGTTTGCTGTGATTAGAAATTTGCATATTCTGCTTATATTCACTAATCAAACTTAAGAAGCCTTGAGTATTTTCTAAGCGTAATCCTAAGCCACAAACCCATGTCACGGTCCATGCTGTTTTAGAATCCTCTGGTCTTTCTTGGAACACAACACAATAATTTTTCAAAAATTTTCAATTTGATTTCTGGAGTCCTGTCTTATTTTTTTAAGTTAGAGGTTTTATCAATGATCAGTTTAACAGATCATTTTAATAGATGCAGAGAATTCAAGGTTGCCAACTGAGAGTTTTTATAGACGGAATCAGCTGCTTATTTACTGACCCAATGGCATGGTGGACTGACTCCAGGGACTGGTTCCGGTATTTCTGAAGGGTGTTAGTAATTTGAGAGGTTGCTGTGCTCACCAAAGCAGAGTTTGGAAATGACATTATGATGTACATTTCGAAGTTGACTTGCCATATGAATGCAATTTATGAACATTAATAGCTCATATTCTTCTTCTGTAAAATGAGGAAGTTAAACACAATAAGCTCACATCTGCGTTCTAAAAATTTAATGATTTTAAAATATAATATGGTTGCCATTGCAATCTTAAGAAACATAAGATATAGTAGACTTGATATTTAGAAAGGGTTATATTCTGAGACTCAATTCTTGGACATGGAAGTACATCACATGTTTCTTAAGTATATATTTATGACACAAGTGAACCATCTCTTCAATATTAGCTGAAGTTTTATATTCCAGTAACTATTTAAGTAAAGTTGAGTATGAATGACAAGTGGTAGGAAAAAAGAAAGATTTGTTCAGATAGATGTGTTGGGCTGTTTTCTAGATCTCAAATCTGGTGCTTCATCACTGTAATCTTGGAAACTTGAAAAAAAAACAACAGATCCTCAGGATTTATTGCAGATACATTAATTCAGAATCTCTCTAACTGGTAAGCAAGTAGACAGATAGGCATAGTTTAAAAAAGCTATGAATCTGCTCTGACTGGAGTAGCTTAGTGGGTTGAGCATGGCGTGCAAACAAAAAGGTCATGGGTTCAATTCCCAGTCAGGGCACATGCCTGGGTTGTGGGCCAGGTTCCTCAGTTGTGATGTGTGAGAGGTGATCAGTGTATCTCTTGCACATTGATGCCTCTCCCCATTACCCTTCCCTTCCCCTCTCTCTAAAGAGTAAGTAAATAAAAAGCTATGAGTCTGTCTGCTACATAGCTAGACCTGGGAAATAAGCATAGGTCTAGCTAAATGATTTTCTTGAAACAACTTGAGCATTTGGTTCCTTGGGAAAAATTTATACCTCAAGCATTTAATTCTTGAATGCCAAAGTTTTACACTCAGGAGTCATCGTTAGAAGGTGGCACTAACTCTGTATTCTCTTCGGGCTAGAGCACAACTTTCAGGATGTTAAGTTTTGGGCTTCATGTTTTTTAAGGGGAACGTTGACCTTTGACTTCACAACCTGGCACATCTACTCTATGCTAATCTGTCAGGGGAAAACTTGTAAATTTAGGGGGCAGACTTGGGAAGATCCTTGAAAAGCAATACGATTCTTATATTATTATTTTGCTTTATCAATAATAGCAACAGACGGTGAAGAAGAAGGATAAATCTAAGACAATTGAGTTGGATTTTCTTGGTAAGTGGTAATAAGGAGTGATGTGATCAGATTTGAATTTTAGAAAGACAATTCCGGCAGCATGAGGAAATGTACCTCACAAAGGAAATGCAAGATGATTGCCATCTATTCATTCCACTTGAGCATATCCATTTCTCCGGGCCTTTGATTTCTTCTCTACTAGTACCCATAGTAGTTTTGGGATTGTCACTTTTTCCAAGCTTTGCTGAGCCATCCTAAGTAGTATGAAGGTATAACATCTTTGCTTTGTTAGCAGACTCACTGCTTCTTCAGTGGGATTGTATTTTAACTTATTCTAGTTATTGGTCTGGTGGATAGGAGTGGGGAATAGATCAAGAATGTTTACCTGTGTGTGACCTTATAAGACAGATGTCTGTAATTTTTAAGGAAGTCCCCAGGCTTTAACATGGAGAAGTGGGCCACTTCCGGAGGCCTAGAGAGCTCAGGAAAATCTGGGCATTCAAGCATTTTTTAATGTATCACCTCAAATGTCACCACCGAGTATCTTAGGTCCCCACTACTTCCCAATCAGGACCCTGCCCTTAGCCTAGCAAAAGGGTCAAAGCTGAAAATACAACCTCTCCTGTAGCTCTGTTCCTCTTGAATTAAATACTAGGTCTATCCTAGATTTTTCTTGCCTTTTGATTGTAAAAGGTGAGAATCTTTTAATTTGCTATTGCTTAAATGAGTCCCCAGGTTGAATGCTTAGACTTTAATTGGTTCTTAATCATGCTCAGCTCTCCCTTGTCTTTTCCCACATCATCGACTGGGTCCAGCAACGTGCATCCAAATGTCTGGTGCGTTGAATCAGCGTGCGCACGCCCTTTCTGCAGTAGCACGCCCAGGTCTCCACGGGTGAAGTGTTAACCATTGCTACCTGGGCCAGGAACAGCCCTCCCCTTAGCAATGAGGGGTCCTCATGGTCAGCAGGCCAGCAGTTCACCCTTTAGAGTCCCACTCCAGAGCCTGCTTCCTGGGACCACATCCTTGGACAGTAGACGCTGAGACAGTCAGGTGTAGGTGCAGGAGTTCTGCAGGGAGGGAAGGAAGCAAGGCTAGGCTCACGGGGGTAATTAAACTATCACATGCTGGCAATCAAGGCCTCAGACAAATCTAAGGCTTTGTATTAAATGAACCAATCATTGGGTGGTGAACTTTGGGTGAGGGGGCTGTTTTCTCTGCAAAGCCACGATTAGAGATAGACACAGCTGGGAATCGTGGGCCATCAACACAGCCAATAAATAGGAGGAGTGGCTCAGCCCTGGAGCAGAAGGTGTGTCGGGTATGCCGTGCTTCCAAGCGTCCAGTCTGGGTGGGACGGTGAGTGGCTCTTCCTTTATTAACAAGTTTACTCTTTATCCTGCGGAAGGCTGTGCAGACCTTGCAGGTCGGCTGACAATACTAACAGAAGAGTGTGTAAGGTGGGGAAGAATGTGTCAGAAATGAGGGGGAAAAGAAATGCGTCTACTCTTGAACAAAAGCTGAGAGGTACAGTATTGGGTACTTTCAGGAAAACGGTCTGAATTCTTTAAAGTTAGGTGTAGCGCACACCTTTATTTACAGATTTCCTGCAGAAAAAAATAACTTGTTTCTTAATGAGTCCGAAAATCTACACCCTAAATTCCTCTCCCTTTTGACTTTAGCTGAAAGAGGTGCTTTTGCTTTGGAAGGCATGAGGTTTGGTAGATATATATACACAAAGGCCGCTTCTTAGGAGTAATGAAAGAACCAACACATGGAATCTGGGTGCAAATTACTCTTCCCTGATCGGACCACAGTTAATAATATATATTTGAACAACAGACCCTTTATAATATTAAACACTTTTGAGGAAGAAAGCCTTACATTCAGGTTATCCATAGCATTTCTTATGCAGTCTTTACTTTTGCTAAGTATTTTGTTATCTAATTATTTTTTTCTAAGAAACCCTTGATTAGATTGACAAAAGAACAAAAAGCCTTACTTTCTATAACTCCTTAGATGATAGAAATAATTCTGAATACTTTTTCTCATTTTTATATACAAATTCTTATTTTTGTTATTGGCTGCTCTTAATGATGACACTAAGGCATGTAGAAATTAAGTGAATTATCAGATTCCACGTTCCAGCCTTTAGCACCCGTGACCTTTCCAATCACTACAAGGCCTTGGGTTTAATTATTTACTTTATCTTGTAGCCAGATATTTTAACAGTATAATTCAGAAGCCCAAGTTGGGGAAGGGTGCAAAAGACAGTGTGAACTTTCCTGAAATGAATCCAATTGTATGGCATAAAAGAAAAGGGCGAAATCTCATTTTGCCTTGGGCAGTGAAATACCTTGGACCCACCCTAGATATAGGAAGAAGGGAAAGACCAAAGGGACGTAAAGAATTCAAGAGATTTACCCCAGGGTAGGGAAGTGATTCTGATGAAATGGCACCTGAAAACCACATTTGTTCTGGGAGCCAGAGACTAGGAAAGATGTAGACATTTTCTTGGAAAAAGTTCAGACAAGAAGTCAGGCAGATGATTGAGGGGGTTGGACAGACTGACTTAGGAAGGCAGGTTAAAAGAATTAAGTAGGTTCACCTTGGTTTGGAGACAGCAAAGATAGGCCTTGATAACCATCTGCAATTATTTGAATGTATAAATAACGAAGAAAGTCAAATGCTACTTGGGGTGGAACAAAGGAATAGAATTAGCTACAATTTAAGGCAATGAAAGGAAACCTTACCGTGAGACAACTTATGTTTACAAGAATGTCCATGACAGTTCTACCATAAACTTTGTGTCTTGAAAGTGCCAACTTATAGAGAAAAACTGCAGAACATCATTTATTACCTCAAAAAGTAATCTTGTCTTATTGCTGTAAATTGTATTGAACCTGCATTCAAGTATTATAGAGAGCAAAACAACACAAAACAAAATCATTCTGGGATTGCATTAAGCAGATTGCACCATTATTCAGCGGGGTGCCAGGGACCCATTCCTGATCTGTAGAGTGACCCAGGGTGACTAGGAAGGCACTGTATGTTCTCTAGGAGAGAGGCTCAGTGACCCAAGGGAATGGCTGACGACCAGAGGACATCTGGAAAGGTCAGCGCTGTGGTTTTGTCTATATGCCAGGAAGAAGGAACTGACTTGACAGACTCATCCTGCCTTCTTCATGGTAACGTTGGACCTGGGCATCCAGATTCTGCCCTTGGTACTTCTGTTGTGAAGTGTAGTCTTTACGTCTTTATGCATTTTATGCATCTTCTATAAGCTGGTTAGAACATTCTCATATTTTGTGAATATTTGCTTTCATTTGCTGTTTTTTTAAGTATCTTTTTTTTTTTTTTTTAAGATTTTATTTATTATTTTTAGAGAGAGGCAGAGAGGGAGAAAGACATCAATGTATGGTTGCCTTTCACCTGCCTCCAGCTACAGACCTGGCTTGCAACCTGGTTATGTACCCTGGCTGGAAATCGAACCAACGACCTTTGGGTTCACAGGCTGGTGCTTTATCCACTGTGCCACCATCCAGGGCCTCATTTGCTATTTCTTATAAACTATTTTGAGACAGAATATGAAATTGCTAATACATATTGATTGTCATTCATACTCGTATAGGGGTTGATTTGTTTTGGGGAGGAATTTTAGAGTTCAGTGTTTCTCAAACTTTCTGTGGTGAACAATTCAATTTTCTCCTTTCCTAATTCTTGTGGACCGATACTTCTTAGAACACAGTCAACTTATGAGAAAAATGAGATAAAGAAACCTCTGAGACCTATGAAGTGAAAATCCTAATTTGTTTTTAGAGGTCACAGGTAAAATTTACTTTGTAAGTTGTTCTAAAAAGTTTCTACGGCACACTTAGTTCTGTATTTCACAGGAAAGTCTCCAGTTCTACTTTTGATTCTGTCGTTTCCTGATCATGTGGCCTCAGGCATCACATTTTACCCACCCTGGAGCAGGAGGTTTCTTATCCCTTAAGTGAACATAATTCCTGGCCTTTCTCTCCAGACATGGTGAAGATCATGTGGCAGGAAGGAAGGAAGCTTGGTTTGTAACTAGCGAGGTGCTAATTACACTTTATAGACCATATGGGTGAACCGGTTCCTCGGGGATGTGCGTCAGAAAGTTTCCATTTGTTCTAGCAAAGAAGTGAGCTTTTCATCGGGTTCACTCTTTCACATTTAAGGAATTGTCTCAAAATCCAAACTACTTAATTTTGAATGTTTTCCTTTCAGGAATATTTTTTTACATTTTACTGTTTCAGGCCCCTTGCTCCAGATTCTGACCTATTTCCATTCTCCCGGGATATAATTATTTTTCAGTTTGTATGTTTTGCCTTTCCCCCAGGTTTTTGCAGGTGTCAGAGAAAGAACAGCACAAGGTTGTCCAGGTTCAAAAGATCACACAGGAAATCCTGATATTTCACCCATTCAGCCCAAGGTATTCTGATACCTTACCCACTTAACCCTAGTTTGAAAGCAATTACTCTTTATGTAGGGTTAGTTTGTAAGGCTCACAAGTAGGTTTTAGGGATTAGGAGGTTGAGAATTTAGTAAATAGAGCTGCTAATAGTATGAGAAATACCTGCAGATTAATTAAGGAAATCATAAATTGGGGACAACTCGGATAATATGGTGGCCTTGGCTTAGCCTAAAATCTCATGGTGAATTAAGCTAAAAGTGATTCACCAAGATTAAGATGTAAGCAAGGGGAAGGTGTATTAGCTTTCAGTAGGCAGGAGCCTGCTCAACTATGAAACTTTCAGGAAAGGATATGATGGATCTGATTTTTCTTGGCTTTTTCTCGGATCTTCTGGGCTTCAAAGATGTAGTGAATTCCAGAATATATTTTGTTTTCTGAACTTTAGATATGTGTCTTGAAATGGGACTCCTGCCTCTTCTGAACCCTCCAGAGTGATTGTGTGCCATTTTATCACTTTTTTCATTTATTTGTTTGTGCATTTATTCAAATATTAAGAAAAAAATTAGCTCTGGCTAGTGGCAAAGTGAATAGGCACCAGCCTGTGAACCCAAAGGTCACTGGTTTGATTCCCAGCCAGGGCACATAACCAGGTTGCAAGCCAGGTATCCAGCCAGGTCTGTGGCTGGAGGTAGGTGAAGGGCAACCAATTATTGATGTCTCTCTCCTTCTCTGTCAGTCTCCCTTTCCCTCTCTCTCAAAAAAAAAAAAAAAAAAAGTCATTAGATGAAGATATTAACAAAATAAGATGCATGACATACTCCTTCATAAATGCTATTAACTTGTATGGCAAATGGTACATTCCAAAGAAAATCTCAAACTAGTCTAGAATAGTTAGTAATTCAGAATCATGAAACTGCTCAGAAAGTATTACATATACAATCTCACATTTCTTTAGTATACAGTTGATTAGTTGTTAGATTCTCATGGTATTTGTTCAAATTTTGTGAGGTATTAAAAAGGTAGAGTTAAAAATAATATAGCCACTTGAAATGCAAATGTCTAATACGGTAACATTGGAGCAAGAGTTTCTTAAATGTTTTCTTAAAAGACCTTATTTTTAAAGAGGGGAAGGGAGGAAGAAAGAGAAACACAGATGTGAGAGAGAAACGTCAATTGGTAGCCTTTTGTATGTGCCTCGACAGGGGACCAAACGTGCAACCCAAGCATGTACCTTGACCAGAAGTCGAACTAGTGGCCTTTTGTTTTGCAGTCCAACAAACTGAGCCACACTTGTTAGGGCAGAGTTTTTAAATTTTAAGATCATGTTAAAGGAAGAGTGTGGGTTTGAGATTCAGACAGAACTGTTTCTCTTTATCACTTACCAGCTGTGTGACATTGAGAAAATGACATCATTTCCCTAAGCCCCAGTTTATTCATTTGTGAAGTGGAGTTAATCTTGTTACCAGCAATGTCTGTTCTTGGATCTTGAGTTTGGCAAAGAAAGAACCTAACACCAAGAACTCTCCAGTGGTGCCAGAGGAAGGTTACTTAGCATGCAAAGTGCAAGTCCCCTTGAAGAGAAGATTCGATAGGATTCCTCAGGGGGAGTTGGGTTGGCCTTTTAGAAAGAAAGTATCAAAAGCAGAAGAAGTGAACCAGCTGGGCTGTGTGGACTCAGGAAATGAGTTCCAGAGGCAAAAAGAGCTGTGGAGACAGGTTCAGGGGGTGCACCTGGGATGAGCTGCTGCTACCCACTGCTTTCCTGGTTGCAAGTCTGGTGGGGACCCTTAGAGCTCAGGAGAAGAAAGCAGAGATACAGGCCTGAAAACTGAAAGCATGGGTGTGCTCTGGAGAGCATGCACTTCGTGTCCTTTGTCTCAAGGGTTTTCACCTCTTCTAAAGGCAGAGCTTTTAGGAGAGGTCTCAGCAGAGGATTTCAGTGGAATATTCATAAGCTTTCCAGGCTTATGAATGTATGTCCTTTAATACGATGATTTGTCAAAATGAGAATTTAGGGACAGGGTTGTGGTCTTTACTGATTGGTTGGTGCTAGGGGAGGTTGTCATTGGTCACTGCACCTCGTCCAGAGACCAGTCATGGTGTTGCTTTGTCTGGTGTTGCTAATTTTTTTCCTGGGCTTGGAGCTGAAGCACGACCGAGACCTAGAAATGATCTCCAGTTTGACCAAAACTCTGTCTCTGTGGCTTTGCTTTTAATATTGTCTGATGTTGATCAGAACCTCATTGTCCCAAAGGCTTAATGCTTAAGGGACTGGGCATGCAAGGGAGAAGGAGGCAGATGAATCGGCGTGCTGGATGAGGCCAGTTCGAATCAGCTGCCTCAGTTTCCCCATTCCACTCACTAAGGAATTTTCCTAGCTTCTCACTCTCTTGCCACATTGCTTCCTTACAGAATTGTCAAAGGCCTTCATGAAAAGAACATGCAGACATTCAATATTGTGTGTAGTGCAGGAAAGGTATTAATAAATATGTTTCTCTTCCTTTCCTTTTGGGAGTTTGCATTTGTGCACACATTTGTCAGTGTTGATCAGACTCTTATAATGGATTGAAAATTGTGAAGGGCATACACCCTTGAACAATGGAAGATAACAGTGTCAGGTTTCTACTTCCCAAAATGTCAAGACTCCATCACCATTTCAGTTAGAAAATAGTTTCTTGACCCCAGATGTAATTATTTGATTTATATCTACCTTAATAATAGTTATTTTTAACAATCCTTTTATGATAATTTTAGGCCCCAGAAAAATACACCGGATTCATTAAATCAGAGTAATTTTAAAGCTAACTTGAATGTGATGGCCAGGAGCTATTATCCTGAATCCTCTCACTATTTCTGGCAGGTATTTTCATGGATCCACACAGAAAATAGTAACTGTGCCATTCCAACAATTATTTTAGTGATTTAGTGTTATGAGTACCTGCTTTAATAGTAATTTGCTTTTTCCCCTTTAAATTTGCAATTTGCTTTTAAAAAATGTTTATCCATGTTCTGATACTATTATATTTTAGTCTTTGGATGTCTAGAATTTTCTAATCATATATTTTCTTCTTTCCTTGTGTGTCCTTATATTTAAAAAATCATTTTTGAATCTAGTCTCAATTATCCTTAGGCTATAAAGATAACTGTTGTGATAGTTATTTTCTTTTTTTTTTTAAAGATTTTATGTATTTTTAGAGAGGGGGGAAGTGGGGGAGAAAGCGGAAGAGAAACATCAATGTGTGGTTGCCTCTCATGTGCCCCCATCTGGGGGCCTGGCTCAGCAGCCCAGGTGTGTGCCCTGACCGGGAGTCAAACCAGCCACCCTTTGGCTTGTAGGCCAGCCCTCAATCCACTGAGCCACACCAGCCAGGGCAGGTTTGTCTTCTTTCAGAAACACAGATAGTAAGCTATCTCTCCTTCTTAGACTCAAGGGCTCACATACTGACATATTATTAGATATTGAGTATATTAACTAATTGAAGCTTTCATTAAAAGAATAAAACGAAAAATTTCTGAGTATCAAATATAATGTTTGGAAACTACCTTTTTAAAATGTGTCTTCTGATAGAGCATTAAATTATGTTTACATTTTTGTGGTTAGTCTTTCAGTTTACCAGGAACATGAGTGGCTTGGTGTTACAGTTTTTTCATGAATGTGGATCTGAGGCATAGCTAAATATAGTGTTAAGACAGAAAGACGAGTTCATGGCAGCATTATTCACAATAGCCAAAAGGTAGAAACAACCTGAGTAGCCATTGATGGATGGATAAACAAAATGTGGTATATACACACAATGAAATACTATGCTACTTTAAAAAAGAAGGAAATGCTAATACATAAATGACTAAACACCGAGGATATTATGTTTAGTAAAATAAGTCAGTCACAATAAGATAAAATACTGTACGATTCTACTTAGACATAAAGTACCTAGAGTAGGGAAATTGAGATAGAAAGTAGACTGGTGGTGGTCAGGGCCTGAGGGGTGGAAGGTTGGGAAGTTGGTATTTAATAGCTATAGAAATAGTTTCAGCTTTGTAAGGTGAAAAGAAGTCTGGAGATTGAGTGTACAGCAGTGTGAATGCACTTAATGCTATACTGTACATTAAAAAATGGTTAAAATGGTAAACTTTATATTCATATTTTAGTGCAGTTTTTTAAAAGACTAATGTTAAAAGGTTTTACTGTAGTACTCAAATTTTTTTTCTCTACTGGATGTTGTCACATGGCCCACTGTACAATTTTTTAACTATGATAACCTCGATATTAGGACATCAAGAATGTAATTTTTACAATTTTTTTATATTTTTAAATTTAATTTTATTGCTGTTGTGTTACATCCATCCCCTTTTTACTTCCCTCTGTCCTCTTCCCCACCCACCTACTCCCCGCCCAAAGTCAATCCCACTTGTCCATGTCCATGGTTCTTCCATACTAGTTCCTTGACTAAACTGCTCCCCTTCTTTGCCTCCTCCTCCCACTTCCTCTCTCCGCCTTGTCCACTGAAAGTCTATTCATTTTAAATGTTATTTCTGCCAGTGACCCTCATTGCCTGTCATCAAGATTGTGTAAACAGGGTTGTGGAAAGGGTAAAAGATCTTGGCCATGGTATAGAGACTGCACTAACTTTTTCACTATCTTTTCTTTGGTATGTTTTCTTTATCAGTTTTTGTTTTTTTCAGTTACTATCACATGGCCCTTCTTATCCCTGGTTAAGCCAGTTGATCCGCATTTCTGTTGGGCTTTATTTTCCACAGATTTCTGCTGATAACCATAGCATGAACTCTAGAGTGTGTGTTAGACACTGAAAAGAAGCTAAAAGAATTTTTATTAGTGTTTTAATTCTCATACTCAGTAGTTTTCTGAGAGGCAAAAATGTGTCAGGGTCCTCTATGGAAAAATATAGTTGGGCCAAAAAACCCTCTTTTTTTGTCCTTATATTAAACAAAATTCCAAGTATAATCTTATTGATGATGTCTGCCATTTATGCTCTCTCCAAATCAATCTATTTAGTGGTTATTTTTATCCACTTACTGGAATATACAGTAATTAAGTATTCTGTTGCTCTTTACTATGACATATCTGAGCTAATATGGGAAGTTGCTATGGTCAATTTAATATTTTAGGAGTTTTTGCACTTTGTATCAGGTGTTAAAATGAGAATATATAATGCTACATTTTCCTTTTAATTATCTTCTGGATAGATATAAATTTAACATTGATTAAGCTCAGATTATAACAAATAATTGCAAGTCTCTGTATTAATAATGGTTCTTTGCCTCCTGCACAGAAGGTGATTGTTGCTTAAATGTCTTTTTAGAATATTATTATCCAACTCATTTGTATACCTCAGTGATTACATTATTTTCTCAGTATTTGGACATAGATATACTAATACACCAGAACCTTTATTTGGCTATTTTTAATAACTAGAGGAGATGGTGAGTTGTTTCTATAAACTAGAGTCCAAAGCTTTCTGATGGTTTATAGGCCCTTATCTTATATTGAGTCCAGAGACTGAAGTAAGTGACTTTCCAGAACTCATCTTTGGGAACAGCTATCAGGATAAAGGCACATTGCCTACATATCATAAACAGCTCTGGCTGAGAAGTAAGATAGGTCCTCCTGCCCAAGTTTAGGGGTGGGGGGAGGAGAGATAGATCGCCGACCCAGGGGAGACAGTGGGGAGGAAGTCTCTCTAGGTCGGCTGCATCCAGCCTGATCAACATGATGTAGTAAATAATCATCCCTAGAGGATGATAGTCTTCTAAGTGCAGCATCATAAGAAAAATGTGTAGGCTGGAGACCGTTTGGCAGGTAACCCAAAGTTAACTTAAGCTTTCAGAGTCTCAGTTTCCCTGTATGTAAGTGGTTCAAAATAATAACTTCCCTCTCAGAGTTTTTAGGGGGTTTAAGTGAGGTGGTATATCTCAAGATCTGACACACAGTGAGTACTCGGGGATGGTTCCCTTCCCCCTTTGATGGCTTTGTTATCTTTTTTTCTTTTTTATTAAATGTATTGGGGTGACATTGATTAATAAAATAATAAAGGTTTCAAGTGTGTAATTCCATAATATGTCATATGCATCATTGTCAGTTCTGATCATGACAGTAACCATGGAGAGAGAACAGGGCAGGGATAGAATTCCCCTTTGGCAGACAGAGAAAGCAAGCCTGGGAGGGAGGTGAACTACTCCCATCACGTGGCTACTGGTGCTCAGGAGGAGCCAAGATTTCTAACTAAATGTCCAGCATTTTTTTTTTTCCCTCCCATTAAATGGTGAGGCTTTTACCTAAACACTAATGTTGCAAGAAAACCTCTACCACTCCTGATGCATATTTTTAACAATGTTGGCCCACATGGCTAAATAGCTTGGAGTTCTGTTCTTTTTCTCAATCCTTGCTGTTAATCTTTTCTTGTTCACTGGTTCATGCTGAATGCAAAGGCTACGTGGGAAAAAACAACAAACACCTGGCCACATCCAAAATGTATTTAGTGTTCATAATCTGTCCGGCCCTGACAGCATTTTAAATGTTTACTTATTTACATCTTTCATCCACGTTTTAAGAAACCTTGCATGGGCCCATGTCTGACGAGCCGGTCCGGGACAAGTTATGCATTTGACCCAAGTCTGCTGCTTTTCTTTATCGCCTCTTTGCGTGTTTAGGATCCTTTTAATTTGTTGCCATCTGTCTTTGCAATTAATATTGGTAAATTAAATATCTGTTATGCCAGCATGAGCTGAAGGGGGTGAGCGCCAGCACAAAGTGAAAAGAGGACTTTGGATTTTCAAATGACTTGTCAATAGGAGTCAGTTTAGAAGTCTGTTCTTCTGCAGCCTTGGGCTGTTCCTTCTAGGATGACTCAGAACACAAAACCATTGGAGCCAGGAATGAGAGAATTATTCACAGGGAGTGGGAATGAACTGGGCTATAATCAAGGGGGTGGTCCTGCCAATGCAGGGAGACTGTCAGATTGACACACAGAGAGGGAAAGAAAGGATGACTATATTTATCTCAGATAATACAATTCTATACAAGACCCAAAATGACTCATCAATAAATTATTAGGTTTCAAAAATTAATATAAGCTTTTCAAGGCAAAATATCCAAATAACTTTCAAAGGCAGAACAATTAGAGTGGCATGAGACTTTTGAAAACTCACCTGTAAAGCACAGGCAACAGGAGTCCATTAAAAAGAAAGGGTGAAAAAGAGTGAAGGCCAGGGATTTTTCATGTAACCAAGTGCCTGTCGATTATGAAGGCTATAGAAAAACAAATCTCAGCATACAATGACTTTGGGAATTCTGTACTTACCTCCTTTTTTTGAGGAATCCACTAGAACAATGATTTTTCAACCCCTTTCATTTCGTGGCACACATAAACCGATTATTAAAATTCTGTGGCACATGGCCTTAGCCATGTAGATAGCTTGGTTGGCTATAGAGTGTTGTCCCAATAGGCCAAGGTTGTGAGTTTGATCCCTAGTCAGTGCATGTATAATAATCAACCAATGAATACATGAATAAGTGGAACAATAAACTGAAGTGTTTGTCTCTGTCAAATCAATAAATAAAAATTTAAAACACATAATATTCTGCAGCACACCAAAAAATATATTATTCTTTGATCTGACAAAAATATACATATAATTTTGATTCATTTACACTGGATGGCAATTGTGTTGGCTGTTGTCATTTTTCAATTTGACAATCTAAGGGAAAAGAGGTCAGTGCCCTTAACTGAACAGGTACTGTATGTTTCAATAATTCTTGTGGCATGCCAGTTGTGTTAGAGGATGAACTTGATCCAACCAAAAGAACTGATGCTGAGCATTTAAAAATATATAAAGGTGCATCTAACACTCTACGAAAGTAGGAATGGAGGTGGAAAATGAATTTACAAATGCCACATACCATGACAAAGTAGAAATAATGCAACTAAAAATTGGGAGGAGAAAATAAGATAGAAAAAGTCTATCATTGTATAAATAGATGTTAAAGGACACTGAAGGAAAAAAACAAAACCCTGAATAACTAGATCGTAAAATGTTAAATGAGAAAATGGGGCTCTAAGGGCATTAAAAAGGTAAATGTATGAAGGTAACCATTAGAAAAAAGAGAACTGGATAGATGAAAAATGGTAGATATAGGACAAAGGGAAAGGGATAATGTGGGTGAGTGTTACATTCTTCCCTGGGTATAAACTTGAAACTAAGAACCATAGTCATGTTTCAGATCCTAAAATGGAATGTAAATAGTAATGAATAAACCTAACTGTATTACGAGTAAATAACCTAATTTCACTGAATGAGGTGGGAAGGATAAAACCTAATCTGAGTAATTTTGGAAAAGCATAATTTGACTATGTTGTATGGTTGGCTAAAACCAAAACAAAAAATTTCCATCCTATAAATAAAAACAATTCAAGGTAGTAAATCTGTTTCATTTGGGTTGAGGATTCTGTAATCACTTTGTGTATACTAAGATTAAGGGAATAATTAAGTGTAGTGTAGATATTGAGAGTCTTCTCAGAGAAAGATATGAAAACTGAGAAAGAGGAAGGCTACATGTGTTGATTTGGAATAAGGTATCAGTATGAACTCAAAGTATTTGAGAGATAAATACACAGGTAAAGGGGTATAGAAATCAATCTAGTTGCGTGTCTAAGTGGGAGTCGGTATACACATAATCCTAGATCTGCCTGTTGAGAGGCCTAGCAGCAATTTCACCCTAGTAGCACTGAGCCAACCTGGCATTCAGATGTTGGTTTCTAAATAACATCCTCCAGGAAGGGGAACCAGAGATTCTTAGAGAAGTTGTTGATTGCAGGATTGGAGCAGGAAATATTCAAGGTAAGCCTGGACTGTCCTGTGGCACCTGAAAAAAAAAGTGATCAAAAAGAAAATGTCAAAAGGACCCAAGAATCAAAGTGAATAAATAAGCTCCAATAGCCAAAATAGAATGAGTTTTAGGAACACAATATTTAGTAATAGTGTTGGATTATTGTCCATAGATTAAACTAAATATTCATGAGTCCATATGATATAAATAAGCAGTAAGTGGGAATAAGGGATAACCCTTTTTTGTGAGTTTAAATCAACATGTAGAAGGATTGAAGGAAATATCAACAGCACATTTGACAATCACCTCAGTAAAAATGGTTGCAAGAAAAATGAAAAAATCAGTGGGCAAAAGTTTGAAGAGAAATAGGACATTAATATGGTCCAAAGTATCTCTACTATTTATTAATTGCAGAGGGAAAAATACCATTAGAGTAAAATATACACAAATTTACTCAATAAGTAAAGTAAGCAGAAGACTTGAGTAGACTTTCATTGAAAAGGATGTAGCATTGGCTCATAAATGTACAGAAAAATGTTTAATTTCATTAGTAATCACTGAAATGAAGTATAAATCTCAAATGAATATACTGTTTGGTTCATATGAAACAGAAAAAAATTTTCAAGGAAGGAAAAGTATTGCTTGAAAAATATCTTAATTTATCAATAGCCTCAGCTCTTGTAGAATGCTCTTTGTAGATTAGAGATAAATACAGATAGTGTCTCCCTAGTGTGTTACTTAAAATGACCCAGGATTTGTCCAAAAAACATTTCACTGTTTTCAAAAAGGGGGTCATGAGGTTGAAGGCTGTTTCTCTGATCAAGAAAAAAAGTGAAGATAACCACTTGGCTTTAGCTCCAACCCACATTTAAGTTACTAAAGAACATTAGTCCACACTCAGCCACCTGCCAGGCAATGTGCCGTCTGGGCAGGGAAAGTAACTCGTGTGAATTCGGAGACTTATCTCTCTGACATTCTGGCCCAGAAAAAGAGGAACAGAAATATAGCACTATCCAATGAGAACATTTTCCCACAGCCTGTCTCAAACTTCATAGCCCTTCTTAAGTAAGTTGATAATATCTGTCCTATTCCCAGTGGGCAAATGTTAATGCCATTCACATAGAATCTCAGGAGATGAGTTGGTGAACTAAAAACTTACTGGAGCTATTGTCATTAAGAGTGGAGAATAGGCCCTGGCTGGTGGCATAGTGGATAAGGCACCAGCCTGCAAACTCAAAGGTTGCTGGTCTGATTCCCAGCCAGGGTACATAACCAGGTTGCAAGTCAGGTCTCCAGCAAGGTCCATAGCTAGAGGCACGTGAAAGGTAACCACACATTGATGTCTCTCTCCCTACCCCTTTCTCTAAAAATTAAAAAAAAATAAAAAAATAAAAAGTGGAGAATATATGAAGAAAGGCTAAACTTCTTTGCCCCGCCATTTTGCAAATTATTTGACATTGCACTTGAAGGAGGAAAGGCAAAGAGGGTCTCCTTTTATTTATGTATTTATTTATTTAGCTTTACTATAAACAGGTACAACCCTCTTTTAAAATACACATTCTATTCTTTTTCCCCTCTTTGTCTTTGCTTTATTCTTTCTTTTTGAAAAAATTCCTTGATATTTTTAGTTATAGACCCACTGGGGTAGGGATAAAAATCAAGACTAAAGACTAAACAGAGTGATTATGGATTTGATTTTTCCTTTTGCTTCAAATACTGGTCAGCTCAGGCTGGGTGTGAGCATCTGTTTTCACTGCCACTTGTATCAAGAGAGAAACAGAATAAGCAACATATATCTCATATAACCTAAATTGTGCCTCTGACAGGAAGCCTTTCTAGCAGATATCTTTCCTAAGTTTTAAGAGAATATTAAATGAGGGACAGAATTTGAGGCTGTAACAAATGGAAATGTAATATGGTCTGTTCCGATGCATGAAGCTTCAGTCCCACAAGCACAAACGTAGCTGCTGCTTCCCTTCATACCTGCCATGCAGTTCTGCACAGCACAAAGGGAAGGGAGTATTAACTCTTTAGGATTGTTTAGGCACTAAATTGAATGGTTGGGCTTAGGACTTTCTGTTTGGTCATGTAAATGAATAAGAACATCCGTATTCTAAATTCCAAAACATCCTATTATATGTTTTGGAAATAAATTTTTTTTGGAGTTTCTGCTATAGGTAGTAAAATAAATAATCCTGCATAGTTGCCAGATGAATGGTAAATGAAGTATTAATACTTATTTTTGAAAGACTTCTCATGCTAAACAAACAATTCACAGTAATTCCACTTTCCTTAGGGAAAAATTTGTATATATTGAAATTTTCTAGGGATTTTTGACCTGCAAAACAAGTTTCCATGTAAAATCTGATTGGCTCTCCAACACCATATGCTAATCAGAAAATGTGGATTCCAGAGATAAGAAAGAGGGATTATCAGGGTAGGAAGGCCCCTATGCAAGATATTTTCTGCTATTGGCTTGAAAATTTTACCAACCAGGATATATCTCTAGCCAATTACTGTTAAAATACAAATTACCTTGGGCAAGTAAGACATTAAACATAGACATGTATATTAACAGTCTAGCATGGGTTTGTTTCTTTAAGGAGCCCCAGGGACAAAAAATTGAATAAATGAGCATTCTACAATGGGGTAAGAGAGAATTAGTATAAATTGCAGTGAGAGCTATCCAACCAACTACTTTCCTTTTTGATCCTTTGTTATTCCTCTGTCAAGGTTTTCCATTTTAACACAGGATCAAACTTTTAAATTGAAAGGATTAAGCTTTTATTGGGGGGATTTCAGGTGTCACCCAGTGGGTGACAGAGTTATCTGGGGAGACAGTGAGGCTTATCATGCCCCTAAACATATGTGGGAGACAGGCAGCTTGCTTACTCCAGTTCGGAGTGTGGTCGATGACCAGCTTGAGACTCTCTGTCTTCTACAGTTTGTAAATGAGCTGTGAGGGCACTTTTCCTAAGAGTTCAAAGTTGAAATAGGTAATTAGCCCCGGAACTAAATACTTTGAAGTGTAATACCTATTTTTGTATATGATCTGGTATACCTGATGAAAGAGCCTGATTAAATTATTTCCCCCCCCCCCCCTTTAAGGAAGATGTCACCTGGAAACAAAGAGGAGGAAGAAGGGCAAGAGCTTTAAAGAGGAAGACAGGACTGAGATTGGCTCTCACACCAGCTGTGTGCCTTTGATGTAATATCAGAGCCTCTCTAAACCTCAGTTTCCATTCCAGTAAAATGGGAATAATAATAATAATAATATCTATTGTGTCAGGTTGTCCTAACATTTATTAGAAGATACTTCATGAGATAACAGAGGAGTTGTAACAGAGGGAATATTAATATTTTAAAAAGATGAATAACATTGGCTGTGCTTTGCTCTGAATAGGCAAATAATGAGGGCAGTATTGGTTCAGGTCAACCCAGATCAATTGTTGAGCATCTTCAAATAATTATTAATCAAAAATAGGTTAAAGAAATTATTTTTTATTGATGGTTCTTCAACAAGAGTACAGTGTTGAGGAGAATAGATTCTTCGAGGAAATTTTCAATCCCATCTGTACATTTGATGCTTGTTATTTTTTATTCATGTTGTAATAATGATAGCATTGCTATTTCCTGCATTTGGATTTTTGTAATTATTTTTCTTACAATAAAGTATGTATGTAAATCTATGCTACCTGAAGTAAGAACCAGGGGGTATGTGCAAGAATATTGCATGTGAGGTTATCATTGATAACCCAACATTAAAGCTAGTCCTGTTAAAAGATATTTTTTAATGGTAAGGGTCTCTTGCTTAATGACCCTCACAGGTATCACAATGAGATATAGTGAAAGTGAGATGGATGGGTAAAATGGTATTTATAGGAGTTTTGTTCTATTGAAAAATTGGTTGCTTTGCTTAATTAGGTTCTTCCCCCATCTGCTCTACCTCCAGTCCAGTTCAGATCTGTATTTAATTGCATTTCATTTCTAGGCTTCCTCAATACTTTTGTAATAGCCACTGAGCATGAATCTGGGTAAGTCCCAAAGCAGGTGTCTTCTGCCATGACTTTGTGACACTGTGAACTTCATCCTCCTGGAGGAACGGGCTGTGATGAACGTCAGCTCTGGAAGTTAGTCCCAAGCTTGGACTTTCTCTGCCTGTGTCCCAGCCGGTCCCATGGCGGCAGGGTCCCCAGAGCCTCACGGGAAACTGAAACATCCAAACGGATAATGGTCAAACTGTATATAAAATAAAACTGACTCCCAACCTGTAGCATCCCTCCCAGAAAACCAACCTAGGGGGCAGCCTACTACTATTTATATGGGGCTTGTAGGAAGTTAGGCCACTACTTCTAACATCCAGCCCAGAAACCAGCCCCCAACAACCCTGGAATAGTCAGTCCTAAACAGCCAGCACTTGATTAACTACTGACAGCTTTTCTGAGTTTTGCCTCTGCTTTTAAGTTGGTACCAACCAGAGAAAGCCAGTAAGTATCCATAACCAGCCACATAGGATGTCTGCTTCTAATACCCAACTCTCCATGACAACAACCTGCAAACCAGGGACACCTAAGCCTTCCCTTTTTTCCACTATGACTTTCCCACTCCTGTGCCTGCCTTTGAGTCTGTGCTGAAACACAAGCTACAGTGGCGGACTCCTTGCCACAGCAAGTCTGAAGGAAGCGCCTCTCCCTGTTCTCCTTTGGCTGGCTTTTGCTTATGTGCGCCTAGCTCCTGGCACGGGTCGGCATGGTTTGTGGGCGCTGCTGCTTGCATGGGTGCCGTGCTGGACCAAAGAGGCTGCCTGCCTCTCAGTGCCCACTGTTGCCTCCGTAGCCCGGGATTAGGGTGGGGCTCCTGGTCAGCTCTGCTCACCCAGCCAGAGGTCAAGCTCTGTTAACCCCTGAACTACAAAGAGCTGCTTCTCTTGCTCATTGTCCTGCTTGCTGGCCTATTGAGCCATTAGGTGCGCCATGTCTGTCTAGCTGTCTTTGGGATTGGAGGTGGTGGGTGGGAAGGGCACCTCCCCTCAACAGGGCAGTCAAGATTCCCCCCTTTATTCATGCCAAAGCAGAGAACAGGTACAAGTGACCTGTTGGGCATATCATCTTACTCCTGTTAACTGAATTTCACCTCACTAGAATTCACACGGCTTATTCGAAAGTCAGCTAAATGTTTTAGTCAGATAGATGTCCAGTACCTAAATGGCTAAATAAACCTTTCATTGCATCAAAAATCCTACAATGAAATTGTTAGGATTGGGCAGTCTCTACTGCTTTTAATGCCTCACCTGCTACATGATGGGTGTTTACACACGTACACCCAGCTCAGCGATAGACCTTTCAGCCCCTCCTCTCACTGCCTCAGCCCCAGTTTATCTTCTTGTGGCTCTTTTTAGGTTTTGACCCTGGAAAACACTAGCTCATTATTTTAGGTTGAAATGATCAGTTTTCCACAGCCCAGTATGTACTTCATTTGGGGTAAATTGCATTTCTCCTGCGTTACTTTATTTCTTGTTCTTCTGCATACACAATGCCTTATTGTTTCTAGACTGCTTTATAGTGTGATCTCTATGTAAACGTGTTAAATGAAACATGCTAAAACTTACCAATTGTTGCTCAATCGGTGCAAATAACCTGGGTGACTTGGCAGCTCAATGAGCAGATGCCTTCCACCCCAGCCAGGTTCACACGTGTCTTTACAAGTGATGACAATGTTGTCACAGCTTACTTCTCTGAAGCTTTCCTTTGATGTTGATAACACACATCCTGACTTCAGAAACATTAACATATGGAAAATGCATCTTATAATTGAGAAGTACAGTCACTGTAAATTGAGTCAGGTTCTGTTTCTTCCCAATTCAAAAAGCTGAGCCAGGTTTTACCACCTGGTTGGGTGAGCACTTGAAAAGGACACCATCTCTGAAGGCTTGTTACAAAAGCCAGAAACCTATAAAGAAAAAATTAATTCCTCTTTTTCACTTTTTTTTTTTTTAATCCTCACCCAAGGACAACATGCTTATTGGTTTTTAGAGAGGGGAAAAGAAACATCAATGTGCCCCTATCAGGGAGCGAATCTACAACATGGGTATGGGCCTTGACTGGGATTTGGACCTACAGTGTTTTGGTTTATGGGCCAACACTCCAACCAACTGAACCACAGCATTAAGGGAAGGTTCTCCCTTTCTCTTACCCCTCAAAGCTAGTTTGTTGGCAAGTCCTATCATTCTACCTCTGAACACACATCTCACCTCTATCCTTCTAGTGCTTCCATTTTCCTAGACACCATCAACTCATTCCCAGGCCATTGTGGTGCCTCTGTGTGTTCATCTGTTTCCTTTCTCCCTCTATTCTCCATGGCACACAGATAATTTTTAACAGATGGTTCTGAGTCACCTAACCTTTGAGTCAGGCCATGTATGTGATGTCTCACTTCTAGGCCAAGGTATTGATCAGTGCTCTGCCTTTGTTTTCTGTCCCCTCCCACCACTGAATGCAGAGGATGGCACTGCTCTAAGCAACAGTGGAACCTCACCAAGGATGGAGCCCAGGTCCTGGACTCCCCTGGGGTGGAAAGCATTCTGTTCTCCTACAACATCCTGCACTGTTGGGTTGAGCTACAGAGTTTTCATGTTCATATATTATAACCACTAGTGTTGTATTGATAATAGGAAGTGCATTCTGGGCTTAAAACTGAAGACAGCAAGCAATTCTGCTTAAAATTTAAATTGGAAGATCTCTAATCATATCATAACTAAATTATTATGATAAGTTATTCACTGCCCAAACAGAAGTCAACACCAATTATAAAATCTAAATATCAGTGATGAGGGTTAATAACCACCAAAGATCAAAATACTTACCAGCTTTAGCAGAATAAAATTTCCTAATATGTGAATCAGTTGAGAGACTTTGGTTTTCCCCCATCTTAAAAAAAAAAAAAGTATTGCTTATGCTATTACAGTTGTCCCATTTTTTTCCTCTTTACCCCCTCACCTAGCTTGCCCCCACTTCCATAGTCAGTCCTCACAGCATATCCATGTGTCCTTCATATGACAGGGTCTGTCCAAAGATATCCACCCATGTATGTGATATGAAAAATAAAGACATTTATTGAAGAAAATACAAGAAACATTGTACATAGGACAATGACTTCTCAGTCCCCTTCGAAGTAGGCACCTTGGGACCTCACACAGTTCTCCCAATTGCCATCAGCTGCCCCAACATATTTTTTTGAATCTCTTCAATGATCTGAAATCTCTTTCCTTTCCAAGGTGTTTTGAGTTTTTGGAAGAGCCAGAAGCTGCTGGGCACCAAATCTGGGCTGTAGAGGGGCTAAGTCACCTGGGTGATTTGATGTATTGCTAGAAAACTCTGTACAAAACAAGATTCATGAGTGCAGTGTAGTGTTGTGATGAAGCTGCCAATCACCAGTTGCCCATAGCTGTGGCCTTCTGAATTATCCAAGGAAGAATGTTCAAACTTAACACAAAATTTGATGTGGATTCATGCACAGTCCTTTTTAATGCAACGGCTACACAGTACACATGCTCACTCATTGGTGTCTACCACTCCCACTGACTAGTGCAGTGAAGTCGTCATTGTTCATGCATGTGTGTTCCAGTCCACTCTCCTTGGCTGCCAGGTTACATTGATGTTGTACAACCCATTTTTATTATATGAACAATGGCTGGACTTTTTCTGGACAGACATCATATATATTCTTTGACTAATATCTTCACCTTCTTTCAATCTTCCCTGCCTTCTCCCTCCACTTCCCCTCTCCCCTCTTAGAGCTGTCAGTCTGTTCCATGATTGTATGCCTCTTGTTCTAGTTTGCTCATTAGTTTATATTATTAAATTCCTCTTTATAAGTAAGATCATATGGTATATGACAGGCTTATTTCACTAAGCATAACACTCTCCAGTTCCATCTATGATGTTGCAAGAGGTAGAAGTTCCTTCTTTCTTTCTTTCTGCTGCATAGTATTCCATGGTGTAAATGTACCACAGTTCTTTTTTAAATCTACTCTTGTGCAGATGGACACTTAGGCTGTTTCCAAATCATGGCTATTGTAAGTAGTGCTTCTATGAACTTGTGGGTGCATAAGTTCCTTTGAATTGGTGTTTCAGGATTCTTGGGTATATTCCCAGAAGTGGAATTGCTGGTCAAAAAATTTGCAGTTTCATTTTTAATGTTTTTGAGAAAATTCCACTGTTTTTCCACAGTGGCTGCACTAGTCTGCATTCCTAGTAACAATGAACTAAGGTTCCCTTTTCTTCACATCCTTGCCAGCACTTGCTGTTTGCTGATTTATTAATGCTGGCCATTTTGACAGGTGTGAGGTGGTAGTTCATTGCGGCTTTCATTTGCATCTCTCTGATGGCTAGTGATAGTGAGCATTCTTTCATAGGTCTATGGCTCCTCGGTATGTCCTTGGAGACATTCCTCTATTCCTAATATGTAAATCAGTTTGGAGACTTGTTTCTCCCCATCTTCTAAGAAGATGACCAAACTAAAAAAGTTGAATTATCAAAACCTGTAGAGCAAGTTAAGGGCTGTAATCTTTGTTTTCATCAGACAATGATGATTTATTTTTATTTTTGACAGGGCATCTTCCTGTCCTTTTAAAATCATGTCTGCCTTATTGTTTCTAATATTACTTTGAGAGTAAGCCAGAAGGTGGTAAAAGCCTTTGTTTCTCCAAGTCAAGGAAACAGCTGACATCCTGTCTCTCTCTGTTAATGAGTAATAGGCAGGTGGATATTTACCAGTGGCTCCCGCTGAATTTATGACAAGACCCATCATGAGCTGGGCTGGGAGGCTTTTCTGCTGTGTGACTAAGGGTGGTTCAACAGAACAACTCCCGGGTTTCGCAGCAAGTGGGGACAAGTTTGTACATTGCTGGCTCTTTGCAAATAGTCTTAACAGTTGTTTTTGTAAAGGGCCTTCCAATTATTCTCTCTGCTGATATTTGTTCTGTAGGAAATCTCTGCTCGGTCTTTTGTAGGTGAAGCTAAAGCAAGCAGAGTTTAAAAAAAAATTGCTGAGGGTTAACGATGGCCTTAGAATTCAGCGTCCTGAGAACTCTCCATGTGACTGAGGCTCCTGGCATGATCCTGGCTTTTTCACTTCGAAGCCATGCTAATCATTTCAGGGCAACAGAAAGAGTGTTCTTGGTAGGCCACAGAGATAACACAGCCTGTTAAAATCTGTATGTGGTACCTTAGTTCAGAAAGCTTCCTGGGTTTACCAGCATTATCATGTTCATTTGTTCATTGAGCACTGCATTGAGCAGCTAGGATAGAGTCAACATGATCCATGCAGAAAGATGGTGGAGAAAGTTTGCTGAAGGTGTTATGCACATCCAAATGTCGTCTGTCACTTTTCTGGGGCTGTGTCTCATCTACCCAAGTGAGCTATGTAAACAGGAGTCAGGTGTTACACTTGTAAGCTCCCCCCTTAAACTCCTCTCAGTGTGTTGTCAAGCCTTCAGTATGTTTCAGAAATACTTGTGAATAAAGAAATGATAATGTGTGAAGCAAAGAGGTGAGGTTTGAAGTGACTGAGTAAATTTTAGAACATGATGTCCTGTTGCTTAGATACGTTATTGTTAATAGCGAGAAAGACAAATTATACAGTTCTTATGTAATTCTTATTGCAGGCAGTGGATTAAATATGGTCACCCTTGCTTTCAAATGCAAATATTTTGTATACCCTCAGTCTAGCACATTTAATAAATAATAGTAAAATTTCCTTGTGCTGTAAGAAAGGAATGCGACGATCCTCTAACCCCCCATAACTATGCCATTGTCAAAACCTGAAAAACAGTGCTTGGGGGTTGATCATATAGCAATAAGAATGACTATATTAATTCCTTGGTGAATATAAAGAAAAATGAGTTGCATAGGGGAATGGAGGGAAAGGAAGAAAGAAATCTATGCTGTATATATGTCTTCCAACTTCCTGGCATATAATTAATTGCCAGAACACTAGAATTGACCAACTGGTCTCTGTCCTGGAGGAGAGAAGGGCTTGATGAAACCACTTAGATTTTTCAGTGTGAGTCTTTGTATAGAGCCTTTCAGAAGAAAGGCGTCTGATATTGTTCGCAAACCATGGGCCTTTAACCTTGTTCAGACTTGTGTGTACAGATCTGGCTTTGTCACTCACCAGTTCTGTGAGCTTGGATTCTACCTCTCCTTGCTGCAGTTTCTCTATGTATAAAACATGCTTTGCTTACTCCTACCATTATCATGAGATCCTCTTAAACTAATTACTATTTTATTGCATTTAGGTAATTTGACTAGGTTTTTTTTGAGAATCAAGCATCTTAGAGAATGAGTAATGTGAGAGAGAATAGCTTTCCTTGTTCATGATCATTTAAAAATATATTTAACATATCAAGTATCATTATTCTGATATTTACTCAACTTTACCAAAAATGTTACACATATATTCATTATGTATTAAGTAATGCAAAATATATGAGTTGGGGATACTGTGGTGATTATTGAATTATAGACATTGACCAGCTTATTAGCATAGTCTTGATCCTAAGCCTAGTGAATAGAGTTAGCAAAGTAATATGAATAATCTTAATGGTAGAGAGTAAACCTACTCAAGATTATTAATATGAGACAACTTAATTAGGAATAGATGCATGTTATTTGTAAATTTATACATGTGTACAAATCTATTTCAATAGAAATCATCGCTGTCTGCAGTAACTATCATGAGAATACTTTAATAAACAAATAATGCTTTATATTGGCATGTGAAGATAAAACTATTTTAAAAATTTTTTTATTTATTTTTAGAGAGAGGGTAAGGGAAGGAGAAAGTGAGGGAGAGAAACATCAACGTGTGATTGCCTCTTACATGCCACCAACTGGGGACCTGTCCTGCAACCCAGGCTTGTGCCCTGACTGGGAATCTTAACTGGTGAATCTTTGGTTCACAGGCTGGTGCTCAATCCACTGAGCCACACCAGCCAGGGCCAAAACTTTTTACTTCTAAAGCTTCTTAGTAGGTAACTTTACTTATGTTTAAATAGAACAGTAGGGGATCATATACTTTAGGATTGAATTTCTTAACCTTACTTTCTTATTGAAAATTCTTTATTTTTAAAAACTTTTTCAATGAAAAATTTCAAACATGTATAGTAGATGTAATAGTTTAATAAATTCCTCTGTACCCATAACCAGCTTCAAAAATTATTATTTTTGACTCTGGCTGGGTAGCTTGGTTAGAGCATTGTCCTGATATACCAAGGCTCTGGGTTCAATCTTCAGTCAGGGTGTATATACAAGAAGCAATGGATGAATGCAAAAATTGGTGGAACAATAAACCAATGTTTTTCTCTTTCTCTAAAAAGTCAATAAATAAAGTAATTATTTCTGGGTCAAATACTGTTTCATCTATTTCTTCATCAATTACCTTTCCCCATAATTTTTATAATTTACTTAATTTTTTATTTACAGAAAAGTTGAAAAGATAGTACAGTCCCGCATACCTACATCTAGTTTCCCTATTATTAACAGCTTACATTAGTATGATGCATTTTTTTTTTACAACTAATGAACCGATATTATTGTTACTAAGTAAAGTTCATTATTTAGATTTCCATAGTTTTTACCTAATGTTCTTGTCCTGTTCCAGGATCTCATCCAGGATACCACATTACATTTAGTTGTCACATCTCCTTAGGCTGTGATGGTTTCCCAGATTTTCATTGGTTTTTGATGACCTTGAGAGACATGAGGAGTACGAGTCAGGTGTTGTGAGGAGGTCCCATGTCTGTTGCCTGATGTTTTTCTCATGGTGAGACTGGGGTTAAGTTGTTAGGAGAAAGGCCGCAGAGGTGGAGTGACATTTTCATTGATCATGTGCCTGGTGCATACTGTCTGTGTGTCTGACAGCTGATGCTGGCCTGGCTTGGATCACCTAGCTGAGGTCATCTTTGTTAGAATTCTCCACTTGAAAATTATTCCATTTTTTCCCCTCATTGGGGAAGTCAAGATGTGCAGCCCCAGCCTATGGAGAAGGGAGTTAACTTCCCCTCCTTGAGGGAGTATCTGGATAAATATTTGAAATTTTTCTGTGTAGGAGATTTGTCTCTTCTCCTCCCTTTAATTGGCTCAATTACTTATTTATAGCCATGTCATTTTGAGCAAATTCTAGACACCATGTACTTTCTTTTGTAAACACATTTCAATATTTACAAAACTATGTAAAAAATCTTTTAAAAATAACTTTATTTGTCTATCCAACAGGTATAGTTTTAATTTGTAACATGATTTACTATAAAATTAAAAATTAAAATACATTAAAAAAATCAAAGAATCTAATACCTGTTAACTCAATAAATACTCTTTGAACATGTATTATGTGCCAAGTATTATGACAGGTGCTGGAAATATAATGATAAATAAGAATAGACATTGAATCAGAAGTCACATTTAAACTAATCTCACTTATCTTTTTTCCTTTGTTCCCAATTAAATAATAGCAGCAAGCACTTATAGAGGCTTACTTGTACCAGGCAAAAATAAAAACTATTTTGTCATTTTAAAGATGAAGAAACTAAATTATAGAGTGGCTAAGTGACTTGCCTGAAGTCATTTAATGAGATCTCAGGCAGTGTGGAATCAAGGTCTAGTGAGGAATCTACAAATTATTTCTGCTAAGGGGTGGATATTTAATATTTGAGGTTTTTATACCACGTGTGATCTATTGTTGTTACTTCTTCTTGTTCTTTTTCTTTGCAACCCTTTCAAAGTGTAAAATTCAGTCTTAGCTTGAGAGCTATGTAAAAATAGGCGGGCAGCTGGATTTGGGCCCACCAGGTGTAGTTTTCCCACCCGTGCTAATCACTGCACAGAATCATCTCTGTGCATGAGGTCACACTCAGAATGCTCTAAGTGACTCTGCCTCTGATAGGGCTTAATTTTTTCCTGTGTGATGCAGGGATTCATTTCTGCTTGTTTTCATCATCCATGAAAATGCAACACCAGGTTTGAGTCCCCTGGTAGTCTGTCCACCAGATACCTACTCTCGGGCCTAGGTGAGTGAATGTAAAGAACTCAGCGACCCAGAGTCTCAAGAAAACTTGAACTTGGGGGTAGTCGATTTGAGGGATTCTTCTGGAGAACAAAAGGATTAGTGGCCTACCAAAGCAGCAGAAGCAGTGTACATAGTGCTTCACAAATGAAGAGGGCACCTTTGATCTTTGTGGTCAGAACACCACTGCAGGGTTTTCCTTATTGTCTATATGGGAAACCCATTCACCCACTGGGGATGTGTACGTCTGGAAGAGGTGCTTTCTGATGGAGAAAGACACCCAGTTAACTCACATCTTACTTTGGAAAGACACCTTATCTTGTGAATTGTGAGTAAGGAGGACTGGACCTGGTCATGGTCCTGGCTCTGCCACTAAAAGGCAGTCAGCTCAGATCCTTTTCCTTTTTTTCCTTTCTTTCCCTTGTTTCCCTTGTTTCTCTTCTTTCCTTTCTTCTTTTCCTTCCTTCTTTTTTTTTCTCTCTCTCTTTTTCCTCTCTCTCTCATTTCCTACTTTTCTTTCTTAAAAGATTTTATTATTTTTAGAGGGAAGGGAAAGGAGAGAGGCAGAGAGGGCGAGAGACATCAATGTATGGTTGCCTTTCACCTGCCTTCAGCTACGAACCTGCTGGAGATCTGGCTTGCAAAACCTGGTTATGTGCCCTGGCTGGGGATTGAACCAGTGATCTTCGGGTTTGCAAGCTGGCGCCTATCCACTGTTCCACCAGCCAGGGGCTCAGGTTCTTTATGATCTACACATCTGAAAAATCATAAGCTAGGCTAAGATGTCATAGATAAAAACTGAGGCTGAATGTAACTTTACTGGAAAGTTATTATCTTGAACTACATTTATTGGACGCTTAATGTGCCATGGGTCATGTTAAGCAATTTATATATGTTATCTCATTAGATCCTTGTAAGTTAATGAGTTTCCCATCATGTGCTCATTTTACACATGAGGATAATTGAGGTGTAGATAGGCTAAACAACTTAAAATCTTAGAACTAGTAAGACTGGTGCTCAAAAACAGATCTTTGATTGTACAATAGGGGTTAAAAATTATTTATTGATTAAAGAGAACATCAGTCTGTTGTTTTACTTATTTGCATTCGCTGGTTTATTCTCGCATGTGCCCTGACTGGGGATTGAACCCAGAACCTTGGTGTATTGGGACAATGCGCTAACCAACTGAACCACACAGCCAGGGCTCAAGAAATTATTTTTTAATACCTACTAGCTAAGCTCACAGTAGACACTCATCCAATAAAATGTATCCAATATTTTTTAAGTGCCAGGTATAGTGCTGGCTACTGGGGATATTATGAGGCACAAAAGAAAATTCCAACCGATAGGGAGGAATGTACCCTTTCTTCCCTTGTGGGTCACTGCCTCCACCTTTCATGTATCTTTCTACCTATACATTCACTTTCACCTGTGATAACATTCATTATACAGATTCTGCACCCAAATGAATAGATGCAAATACCTACTATTTCCTTTCTTCACATTTTCCACCAATGGGAGAGAGAATATGTAGTGGGTCATATACAAGAATATCTTAATGATGTGCCACATGACACCTGCAGAGACCCCCTGGTTCACCTTGACCTATTGGAGCCTTTGTTTTTCTAGCTGTAGAGAGGATAAATCAGATGTGACAACTGTTGTCTAAGGAAATACAGACATTTATATTTATAAACATCCCCAGGGATGAATATTCATGAAATATTTTGCCAACCTGTGGTTTTAGAGAATCACACAAATATAAGCATACTGAAAATTGTCTAAAAAGGTGAGTTACTTTAACTTTGATCAGAACCAATCACTTGATCCATCATGAACTTTTCTAGCTCCTTGTCTCAGTGGTTGGTCCTAGACTTTTTATCTTCCAGAAACCCGGGCATCAGAATCTCTCATCAGACAACTGTGGCTAAGAATATGGTTTTGGTAATCACACAGTCTGTGTTCACATTATGGTTCCATAACATTTAAGCAGGTGACTCTGTTTGATCTAGGATCTCAATTTCCCCACTTACAAAATTAGGGACATACCACCTCATAGAGCTGTGAAGAAGTGCTTGTCAGTACCTGCCTTACTAGTACCTCATAAGTAATAAATATTAGTCATCATTTTTAATGTTATTTAAAATACCAAGCCATGAAAATGTATAATTCATAGTACAATTTGGAATTGTATGAACTGATTTTGATCCTCTTGGTCTAATTGTTTTTCTTTTATGATTGTTTATTCATTTTTAAATTATTTTATTCATGCTTTTATTCAACTCCTGCAGTGTTATTGGTGTGCTTGGTGTCATAAGGGAAAAAAACAGGGAATAAGTTACTTCCTATCCTGAGGAATTGATGGCTTTATGTATGTACATACTTATGTATATTTATGTAAAAACAAAATAATAAGTGATTGTTCATGTTACAGACCTGTACTTCTCAAGCTTCAGCGTACAAGCAGAACCTTCGGGGATCTTGTTAAATGCAGCACCTGGTTCCAAAGGGTCTGGGTGGGGCCTCAGAGTCTGTTTCTGACAAGTTCCCAGGTGACACCAGTGACACCTTGAGAAGCGCAATTAGTGCTTTGGGACCTCACAGAGGTTAATGCTGAGCCTGCCTTGTTTGTAATATTAACCAAAGAAAGAAAATAGTGTGGGCTTCTTCTGCATTATTTCATGGGTAGATGCTTAATATTTTTCATGGAAATGAGAACAATTATACTTCTCCAGGAACACCAGCGAAGTGCTTTCAACTCATTCACAGCAGTCTGGGCAACCATACAGTGGAATGGTTGTATTTTCTGCTCTCTTTTCCTTGCATCCTGTTTTTTCTTTACATTTCTATTCTATTAATTTTATTATACAAGTTTTGGTCAATAAGTTGTCTCAAATCTTTCCTTGAAAAGGGGAAACTTAAACCAGTGCATGTAACTGCATTGTTTTAGCCAGTTACCACTGGTTTAAAAAAATTGGGTGGATTTTAAGTGGAAAGTTACATCTGAAGAGACAGACCACATACTAAGTAATTCTAATGAGGCAACTTCTTTTATCTGTAAATCCGAAGCTCCTCCATTTTGTGTGGAAAAAGAGCAAAGCGTTGGAGAACCAATGCTTTAAACATGATCTCCATGTAGTTCCATTTTGGTAAGTTAAAAATCAACGAACAAACTATGATAATGCTCTTTCAGAAATGATAAGTAATAATAAAGACCGGAATCTTGGATGGACGATTCTGCAAAGATACTTTTTTAGGCTCAAGTGTTGGAATGTCAGTGAGCATTGTCAAGACATTGCTGGGTTCAAAGGAGAATGACTTTGGTGGATCCCTCTTACTTACTTCAAAAATATCTCTGTCCTATCCACTTTTATCTAAAGAGTTGCTATTATTTCTGCTTTTGTCCTATTTTGCTTTCATCTTGTATATCAGGGATCGAAACCCTGATTCTTCTAATTGTGACTGACACGAAGCTGTCAATCTTTTCTCCAAGGCCTTTATTGTAATGTTTCAGATGTGTGGCAGACTCGGGGGCATGACTGGCCCCCAATTCTTCAATGGCCAGGGCACCCTCTTTTTCCCCAGCCTCCAAGGCTGTCCACCAAAGTCATGCATGTAATGGTGCTTCAAAGCACCTTTTCTATTTGGCCTTTTATTTTCTTCAGCATAGTGACCAGCAGAGTGTGTCATTTTTTCTTGTTGGCAGGGTGCAAGTCTCCCCTTCCTAAGGGACCACACAGATGAACTTCCCCGGGAGAATTTTACATCTTTGACTTACTGGTCTTAGCTCCAAGGAAATTGGACTTATGAATCAACTTGCAAATATTATTTTCATATTTACATAGACACGCCGAAATCAAATATAAGTGTATTACAGAGGAGTGTCACCAACCTTTGATTGTTTGCCCATCGATTTATTGTTTGTAATGATCTTTTGAAATTTTTAAATCACCGAAAAGCTTGTGTTAGAGTCATTTACATTTCTTTGCAAGTGTTTCTCTTCCAATCTGGGCTAGGGACAGATGTGTGGACCAAATGATTCATTTTTAGAACATTCCACTACAATTAAACTGTATTTATTTTAGACTTTCAGATCAATTGTGGCTTGTCTGAAATATAAAGGTGCCCATTGTTCTTTTGTTGTTGTTAATATTGTAAGCTCAAAATGACTGCTACTTTCCCACCCCCAGGTTCTCTTTATTTTTATATCACCAATTTACTCTTCCCTGATGGTCACAAGTCCAGAGTTGTTGCTCCAATATCCTTCCTGTACGTCTGTGTGTCTGCATGTCTGCGTGATGAGATGTTATCAGATATTCTTGATTGAGCCAAATAACACGACTAACACAGTTTTGATTAATTGCGGCTCTTTATTATTTTTTTACCTTGTTTTACATATGACTTCATCTGACTTTTCATTCGCCTGCCTTACTTGACCCGTCGGGGCTTCTGGAGGGGCATGGATGCAGTATTGACTTTCTATTTAAAGGGGCAACACCTCCTTCCTCTCAAAGGGGGCCTATCCATCCACTGAATGGTTGAAAATCTGTCCTTACCAACACCTGCTTATCTCTTAGTTCAAGTTCTAAAATAAAATATCCATAGTTATTTTTTAGTCAAACAATTATTTTTATTTTTTCTTATAAAAAGGAATTCTATGCATCAGGTGAAGAAGGGAATAGTTCATAGGGGCAGTCAGTGCATCTCCCACTTTAACATGAACAGGAAGATGGTCATAGGACAGGGCCTATGATTCTGCATCCTTAAGAAGCATGGAGGTGACGGTGCTGTTGGATTCCAGGGGTCACATTTTGAGTGGCAGGGCCCTAGGTAGGGCCTTAAACTTTCTTTGTCCTCAAATTATAGTTAATGATTGGCTCTGACTGCACTTAATTTCTTTTTCCAGTTTCCAAGATCTTTTATCAAAAGTCCAGACATTACAGAAATAAAAATGTAGGAAACAAGAGTTCTCAATAATCTTTCCTCCTAGATATAGTGTAGTCAACAATTGAACACATACTCTTCCGTATTATTTTCTCTTTGTGTATGCCTATTTTAGGACTTGAACTCATTGAAAACATTCTGTTCTTGCTTTTCTCACTTTCCAATATATTTTAGACTCCCCCTCTTGTAAGAAACTATAGGTCTTTCATTCTATTTTAAGAATAGTTTATGTATGCCTTATTTAGAAGTGTTTAGGTTATTAAGATGTTTATGTAAACAAAACCTTTTTAATGAAAATAACAGCATCTTTGGCAGAAGGCAATGTAATATAAATGAATAAGATAGAAGGAAGAAGTTAACTTACCTCTAGATCATGCAGTGATGATTCTTAGTTTTAGAGAGATGGGGAGGGAGAGAGGAAGACAAATATCCATGTGTGGTTGCTTCTAGTGCACCCCCAATGGGGGATTTGGCCTGCAACCCAGGCATGTGCCCTGACTGGGAATCAAACCTGCAACCCATTGGTTCGCAGCCTGGCACTCAATGGACTGAGCCAGATCAGCCAGGGTGAGATTGTTCTTTTAAAGGAATGAGAAAGCAGAGTCAGATAAGACACTGATGGGATTAGAAAGAGGAGACAGAATTATTTTTCTCTGTGAAATGACCATCTCTTGGGCTTCTCTGGAGACCTGGGTCTGAGGTATTTAAGGACAATTACTATAAAGAAGATAAAAATACCCAAGGATTTGCCCAAGACCCTCACTCAGGGTCCTGAGATCAGTGATACCCTTGGAGATGTCCATCACCCCTTCCGCCTTGTGGAAGATTCAAGCTGCAGTCTCTGCAGGATTTGTGCCTGAGGTATAGGGGTGAGTTGCTTCACAAAGCTACGAGGCAGCAGTTTGATTTTGTAGCATGTGGCCTGAGCAGGCCCCCCTGCCCTGCCCCAGACCGCCCTTGCCCCATGCCCAGGTCACTGAGACTTCTAGAGGCAGCGAGTATTTCAGAGAGCTGAGAGCAGCTCTGCAAACCCAGCCCAAGGACCTGCTTTCCCCTGAGGGTGACTTGGTGGCTCCTGACACCTGACAGGCACTAAAATTCCCCACCCTGGGCGGGGTGGGGATATGTTTGTTCAGAGGAGCTGTTTTATACAAACACGAGGCAGAATACATTAAACACTGCTCCTCAGATGGCTGTTTTGGCTACAGGAACACCTGTATTGGCTCAAGCTCTGCACCTTTGATTCCATACCAGGGATTCATAACGGCAGATACCTCTGTCCTTTTCTGTCTCTCTCTCAAGGGTAAGGATTTCTGGCCAGAAGAGTCTCTTTCAGTCACCATGGGAATGACCAGCTTGAGAGCTGTGCACTTAATTTGACTGAGAATCTTTTCACCAGAGAAAGACACTCTTCACTCCCCTCCACGCCCTGCCCCCAAACCGGGCTGGAAATATGATAGATTCAGTTAATCTTCCACAGGCAGTTTCAGACATTTTAGATCCACTTCTACCGTGTGATTAATTGCTTCAGCGTTTGGCAAGTATTAAGCGGGAGAGTTTGGGGGGAGGAAGTCGGAGTGCAGGCTGCAGCTGGCCCACTGTTTGTTACCGCTCTGGCCCAGCCTCTGTTCTCGCTCAACAAAGCACAGCTGCTCCATGTCTGTCACAATCAATGGGATGACATTTCCCAACTGGTAATTACCAGAAGGATTCCTGTTGATGCCTTTTGGAACTGCCAATCTGAAAGGTAGCTCTTGGCTCCCGCCGAGTACAGTATGTCTGCAGTTTGGCTTTTTATCTTCCTTTTCGTACTTGAGCTGAAAGGAAGGTCTGGGTGGAGACTTGCAGCTCACACCCTAGAACCTCTCTTCCTTCCCCTCACCTGTCGACACATTAAAGGATAGCACAGAGACTCTGAAATCCTCTCCACACACTGAAGGGGACGGGGCTAGGAGCAGACAGGGAAAACGGGCCTACCAAACGCTAGTGAAAGAACAAAGGCAAACTACAAATGAAGCCATTTATGCTTTCATGTTTTGTGAGGGAAAGGGGAAAGGCCGTTCTTTGCTGAGGACTTAAATGAGAGTCTTTCTCATCATTTGGTGTTCGTCTTCGAGAAGAATTTGGAGAATTCGCTGGATGTGGCCGTAGAGAGGAAAACATTCCCAAGTTGACATGTAGCTCCTTTATATTATATATAGTCTTTCAAGTGCCAGGATGCCATGTATTAGGCAATTTTTGAAAGAAAACAAATAATGCTCTAGCTGGATGGATCTATGGGTGGGATAAAACGATAAACATAAGATAAAGGATATGTTATTCCTTGCTTCACTCCATATTGATTTATGGCAGGGGTGTTTATATGCCAGGCATTATTTCAGATGCTGAGAACTGGAACAGTACCAGGTGGAACTGGCGGGGAGGGGATGGTGGGAATAAAATAATTTTGATAGTTACTAAATTGATGTTAAGAGACACTCTCATTCTACCTGTACTTTCCCTACCAATTCCAGACTCTAATAAACCCCAGACTGTTGAAACCCTAGACTCATAATCATCTACTAGGTTCCTCACTTGTCATATTTTGATAATATGATGGCAATTGCCCCTGAGTCTTGGAGTGAAAAGAATTGAAACACATTGAATGCAGATGGATTAGAGAGCCCAGGTGCATGAGTATAGCTAAGAAGGTCAGGCAAGGAGAAATTCAGGACAAAGTAGGCATTTAAAATGATAGAAATTTTACACACAAAAAAAAAAAGGAAGAGGAAGGAAGGAAAACAGATTACGTAGTGCAGGGTTGTTGTTTCAAGAAGGAGGTGCTTTGACAAGAGTACCAAGAGCAAGTGTAGGTGAGTGGCTGCCCCAGGCCGAAGGCTGTGGGGAGCAGGGAATCATTGAGAGCTGGTGTAGGGTATTTTTTAGGGTGATGAAAACACTAACGTTAGAGGCAACAGTCATACAACTTTGTGATGATACTAAGAACTACCTAATTGTATACTTTAAAGGGGTGAAGTTTATCATATATGAACTATATCTCGATAAAGTTGTTATAGAAACAGAAGAGAGACCATGGTTCAAGCTTCACCAAAGTGACATACCATCTTCCTGTGAAGTAGGACCCCAAATGAGCATTCCTTCAAGAGACAGTATTGTGTCTGAATTTCTAATACACATTATTTCTGAATAGAGTTATTTTAGAGATGCTTACCCATGTTACATATTTAGAGGACTAGATTTTTATAGCATCAGGAATGGAAA
The DNA here is from genome assembly GCA_004026585.1 of Noctilio leporinus. Taxonomy (NCBI): domain Eukaryota; kingdom Metazoa; phylum Chordata; class Mammalia; order Chiroptera; family Noctilionidae; genus Noctilio; species Noctilio leporinus. The sequence continues at coordinate 301,892 of PVIW01000695.1, read as the reverse complement.
AGAGAGGGCATTCTTTATTAGGAACTATTAGTATGGTAGAATTGATCTTATAAATATTGATGTACTTACCTAAAAAGGAAAAATAGGTAGAAAGCTGGTAGTATGTGGAAAAGCTCTTGGATCTGTGCTGATAGTAGCCTATCATCGCACAGGGTTATTTAAGTTTAAATTAATTACAACTGAATAGATTAAAAAGGTCAGGTGCTCAGTCATATCAGCCGTATTTCAAGTGCTCAATAGCCATGTGTAACCCATGGTTACTGTGTGGATGAGGTAGATATAAAATGTTCTTCTATTGGGCAGCTCTGCTCTGGGTGGTAAGTAGAGGTTTGGTGCTGCACTTACAACTACTAGTTTGCTTTCATAGGAGAATCTAGAGTGATGGCTCTTCTTCAGGAATCTACATTTCCAGTCCACTGAAACCCAGGACTATTCCAGTGAAAGAATCCTTGTTGCATTACTCAGGGCTTCCACCATGGCAATGTGGAAATTACTCAAAATCATTAGTTTAGCAATCATGAAACTTGGATTTTATTTTGAATTCTGCATTAAGTTTTGTGGTGTTTCAGATATTTATTTCACTTTTTCTGCCTTTTTTAAAGGTACTTAGTTTGAAAATCTGATAAATATTTGATAGAAACTAGTGGTCATATCCCAAATGTTTACCCATCAGGATGTTGTTTACTGTTGAATAATTTGTTATTGTTTTCTTTGTTCTAATTCCCTGGCCTATAAAAAGCTTCCTCCATCATGACATATATAATTTAAGATTTGAGGATTATCTTAATAAGGTGCTACCAAGAGAATAGATGTTATATATTTAAGATAAAATATATAAAATTACTATAAAGTTTCTTTTAAAAATGACTTCTAATGTCAATTATTCTTATCAATAAATTGTTGGGTAATATTCAAAACATAGATTTAAAAACTCTAAAAGCCAGTCCTGGCTGGTGGATAAGGTGCCAGCCTATGAACCCAAAGGTCGCTGGTTCGATTCCCCAGCCAGGGCAACATGACCAGGTTGCAAGCCAGGTCCCTAGCTGGAGGCAGGTGAAAGGCAACCATACATTGATGTTTTTTTTTAAAAAAAAACAAAACTCTGAAAACCACCTGGAAGACATCTCTCAGAGGTAAATTTGTAAATATTTGGTTGTATTTTTTTCAATTCACTTTATATATTGTTTACACAATTTCACAAGGTTGGGGGCATATAATATGTACCCCTCACTTTTTGTCCCAAGCTTAACCATCTCGCTGTGCAGCACAGTGGCTGAGAATGTTGATCCAGGGCCCTCACTGCCCACCTACAAGGGCTAGCTCTACAGCTTACGAGCTACGTGTCCTTGGCCCAGTCACTAAACTGCTCTGAGTTTTGTTTTCTTGCTTTGTATGATGAGGATGATAACAGAGCCTACCTCTCAAGTGGTTGAGCTAATGCAGTAAAGCATGTGGAATGGTGGCTGGCAGATGGCATGTGGTGGTATTATCACAAACGTTAACTTGTTTCAACCTCTACTTGGCCTTACAGAACCGAAGCTCTTCCTGAAAAGTCCCTTAGCATCCAAGAATTCCCTGAAGGGGAACCAACCGGTCTACAAGTACTATCTACTTTATCCGCTGTTCTCATTCTGCCTTCTTTTTATTGATGTCCTCTGCTCTTGAAATGGCTAACAGTATCTTCATGGTTAACAATGCCTGGGATCCATCCCGAGAATCCCAGGGTCTGTGCCAAAGGTATTGCATTCCAGTCCTTTCAAAGCCAGCGCTTGTGATGGGCGACAGACTGTTGCTAGTTTTCATGTGAAAGTGGAGAGCACAACCTTTTAATTCTGTGTGGTAGACTCTGACTGTACTCCTAAGGGACTGGCTTTTGTTTTTTTTCTGACTCTGCTGAGCAGGTAATTATAAATCCCAAGTTTCACTCTTGCTAAAATGGACATGTTTAAGGTATGGCTTCTGTGAATTTTAGTATGAAAGTTTCTTTTCCTACCAGCAGTGTGGAAAGGATGAAACAAAGTGGGGGATGGGAGTGTGAGAGAAGAAAACCTTGCCTTACCTCTCACGGCTCCTTAGGCATCATTAGACGTGTAGGCTCCTTGAAGATAGGTAGTTTCTCTTCATCCACTGTCTAATATAGATAGTATCAGTAAAATCTTGGACCCATAAAAATCCATTGATTATACTAAAATGTTGTATTTTCATACCTGGCTGGTGGCACAGTGGATAAGGCACCAGCCTGTGAACCCAAAGGTTGCTGGTTCCATTCCCAGCCAGGGCACATAACCAGGTTGCAAGCCAGGTCTCCAGCCAGGTTGGTGGCTGGAGGCAGGTGAAAGGCAACCATACATTGATGTTTCTCTCCTTTTCTGCCTCTCTCCCTGCCCTTATCTCTAAAAATAATGAATAGTAATAATAATAAAAAGTCTTATTTTCACTGTTACAAGAAGAAGAAAGCAAGATGGTATTAACTAGGGAACTAACAGGTGACAGACACTCTAAGTATGTTACCCCACTCGTTATAGTGATCTTTGAGGGGGCAGTTCTTGCGCTCTTCCTATAGGTGGGGGTAACGGAGGATAGCAAAGTTAAGCAGTTTTCCTTTATCAGTCATACAAATGAGTAGCTGACATAAATCTGAGTTTCACTCCACGTCTCAGACCCCTACCTTGTCCCTCAGGCAGCAAAGCTGATTTTTTAGGATAGGCAGAGAGAGAGAGAGAGAGAGTTATACCAAAGTAGGAGCATGTTGGACAAATGGAAGCCTAGCAATTTTCAATGTCATAGCTTCTTTAGAGAGATAAAATAACATATCAGCCCTGGCTTGTGTGGCTTAATGGATTGAGTGCTGGCCTGCAAACCAGAGTGTTGCTGGTTTGATTCCCAGTCAGGGCACATGCCTGAGTTGCAGGCCAGACCCCCAGTTGGGGGTGCCAGAGAGGCAACCACACATTGATATTTCTCTCCCTCTCTTTGTCCCTCCATTCCCCTCTCTTTAAAAATAAATAAAATTAAAACAAATAATAACGTATCAGCTCAAAGGAGGGGGAAATAACTTGGCTGTGAGCAGAATCCAACTTAATTAAATTTATTTTAGAGTTTAGAATAAACTTAATCTTTACCCATCAAAACACCTATTACTTAGTCTGAAGGGGAAAAGGTTTATAAAAAATTACTCATATCCCCTTAACATCAAATAATTCTTCAAAAAGTACATTTAAGAAAAGAAGCATGTAAATTACATATACCTTGAACTATGGATTTAAAAATGAAGTAACCTAATAAAAGACATCTGGTTACAGTCAATCTGTGATCATCATTTTATTTGAGAGATTTTAAAGAGATTCCCAAATGTGGCTTTTCCCAATTTTTGCTCCTTTGACACTTCACAAATAACTGGAGTTGGTTGTTGAGTTTCTCTTAGACAATTTTTCAAGCTTTCTTTTGAGTCTCTCACTCTCTCTTATGCTATTAAAGCTGGTTTAATTTTAGCCAACTCATTCCTTCCGAAGAGACATCATTTTCTCTCTTGCTGTCATTGTGGGCCACTTAGGAAAAATTTGTTTGAGTAAGGAAGCCGACTATCTTCTTACCTGGGCATGCGAGCTCCCTTATTGCTTAAGAATCATTCACATCTTTCTAGGCTTCACACTCAAAGGAGTCTTCATGAAAAACTGAAATATGGTGAAATGAAACATGAAAAGATCTGTTTACTTTAGGTCAGATATTGAGGAAGTTGTGATATGTAGTCATTAAGGTGGTTGGATGTAAACATCCTTTTAACTCTCCAGGATAAAGAAAAGATCACAATAATTTCTCTGGTTCCTTATCTCTGTTTTTCCAATCCGGTGTCACCAGATGGCAGTCACTGGAATGCAGCCACTTCCTCTGCTCTGTGTATATCGGCAGATTTATGTCAGTTGACTTTGGGTTGAGCTTTCCTTGTTTAACAGGGATGAGGTAACTTATTTAATCAATACAGTCCCTTCTCTTAATACACTTTAAATTTAATAACAGCTAGCTTCTTAAAAGTATTGGAAGTCAAGTTGGGTATATTTCTCTTAATTTTCTTCTCTTACTTGTGACTGTGATAAGAGTTCAGCTTTCCTGGGAAAATTGTGTTGTTGAGTTTTACACAGGTAAGAAATGGTATTACAGGCTTGATTTGTCAACTTATTTATTGGGTACATTTTATTAGACTGCTTTCAAATGTACATTGCATCTAATAAAACGTTGGGTCAAATCTGATTATTTAATAATATTAAGGTACGTTTAATCTTTAAAGGTAAAACTATTATATAACTTCACATATGGATATCACCATAGCAGATTGATTTGCAGAGCAAGTGGCAACAGTACTAGATAAATGGAACAGCACAAAGAATTAGAAACACTACATACAGCTAGTCCTATATTTAGGCTTGACGTAATATAATGAACAGAGAGAAATTTTACATAAGCATATTACTAAGGCATGCTTGAATGTTTCTTTGACATGACATTAATTAGAGAAACTCCTAGTGATAACATGACTCTTTTTGGTGCTAAAAGCATATAGCATGCTGCATACTAACTTAAGCAACTGGCTTACAAAAATAAATATGTGGGTATTGCGCACACAATCTGATGAAAAGTCTTCAAATGAGAACATTCTTTTCCTAGGTAAAATGTGTTAATGTAAATTTTCCAATAAATTCATTTTGCTGCTCAATTACTTTTACTTATGAAAAACAGTACAATAGATTGACTTTGGGGGGAATGGGTGGGTGGGGAGGGGGACAGAGGGGAGCAAAAAGGGGATGGATGTAATACAACAACAATAAAATTAAAAAAAAAAAGAGGAATCTAATGAACAAAATAAACCAATTGAGCAAAACAGAATCAGAGGCATAGAATTGCAGAATAGACAGACAGTGATTAGGGGGTGGGGCCAGAGTAGGGGGAGGTTTGAAAGAAGGTGAAGGGATTAGTCAAGGAACATATATGAAGGACCCATGGACATGGACAATGGGGTGGGGACTGACTATGAAAGTGCAGGGCAGGCCAGGTGAAGAAGACCAAAGAGGGAAATAATTGGAACAACTGTAAAACATAAAAATAATAAAAAATGAAAACAGACAAGAAAAAAACAAACACAAAACAGTACAATAGCCTTTCTAAACTTTTATTAGATACACGCATACATATGTAAGGAACACATACTATGTGAAAGGCAGTATGACAGAAACTGGATAGGACAGTGTGTAAGAGAGTTGTATCTTTGAGGATTTTAGTCTAGTGAGGGAGTAAGACCATGATACATTAGGATAAACACCAAAAATAGAGTTGTTGCCAAGCGATGGGGGTATTAAGGAGAAAGTGCCTAATTTCTACAGGCAAACTAATCTGGGTAGATTTTTCAAAGGATGCTTCACCCTCATCTGTAACCCTCATACATGCCCTCGCGCACCTGAAGGTTCAGCTAGAATCTTGCAAAGCCAGCCTTTCTGTTGCCAGCACATCATGGAGGTAGTAGAGGAGTAGATTCCAGGCATCTATAAACTTTAAAAAATGTAAAAGCTTCCAGATATTTCCTCGTTCTTTAACAAAAACAACTTAATCTTGTTTTACTTTGAGAAAAACTGATACAGTCTTGGTATTTTGCTATGTGCTTAGGTCAGATGTTGTGTCAGGAAGCAGGGAGTGGGGGAGGGGGAAGATGCGTTCAGAGGGTTCCCATGGAAGTAATTCCAGATGGTTTTCTTTTTACGATTTTATTTATTTATTTTTAGAGAGAGGGGAAGGGAGGCAGGAAGGGAGAGAAACATCACTGTGTGGTTGCCTTTTGTTCGCCCCCAAATGGGGATCTGACCTGCAACCCAGCCATGTGCATGGGAATCAAACCAACGACCCTTTGGTTTGCAGTCCAGTGCTCAATCCACTGAGCCACACCAGTCAGGGCTGTTTTTCTTTTTCTTTTCTTTCTTTCTTTTTTTTTTTTTTTAAGGTTTTATTTATTATTTCCAGAGAGAGGGGAAGGGAGAAAGGCAGAGAGGGAGAGAGACATCCATGTATGGTTGCCTTTCACCTGCCTCCAGCCACAGACCTGGCTGGAGACCTGCCTTGCAACCTGGTTACGTGCCCTGGCTGGGAATGGAACCAGCGACCTTTGGGTTCACAGGCTGGTGCCTTATCCACTGTGCCACCAGCCAGGGTTTGTTTTTCTTTTTTAATGACTTTTAATAGTGATGTTGGTCAATTTGGGAGAACTCTAGGCAAAACTCTGGGAAACTTTGCTAAGGATCCCTTCACAGTCTTCACTCAGGCTTTCTGGACAGTTCTCTAGGTCTCTGTATTGTTTTCACTAATAGTCTGTGGTTAATTCCTAAGAAAGCCAAATATAAATGCACCAAAAGCCAGCAAAAGAAGCCTAAGTCCTACAATCCAACCTAATGGTATAATGATGATGGCTCCACTTAAGCAAATACTTACTGAAGACAAAAAATTATTTATGTTAAGCCAAACCACTCCAACTATCCAAGGGATAGCAGAGCTGAGTGATCCTCAGGGAGTGTCTGTTGAGGGAATGGGTCCCACACAGTCATTCACATCCTCCTGACCATAGGAAGTGGCTACAATAGTTTCTGGACTAGTTAACGGAAGGTGGTTGTTAGACTCACCTCCTTTACCATTACAAATATGGTCCAGTGGGTTAATATCATAGGACTTCTTGAAAACAGCCCATCAGATTAGTAAGGATTGGGCACAGAAGGATTTCATGATGTGAATTCCAAATATCATGAAACAATGCATTCAAACATCAATGCTCCATTTCTGAATCCTAAGGAAGATGCTGAGATGCTGGTTTGCTTTCAGAGGCATCTTTTTAAAAATACCTTAAAGGAGGTACTTGGACAGACCCAAATTTTACTCATAAGTGTACAGGTCAGTGAATTTTAGTAAATTTATAGAAATATCACCACAGTGCAGCTTTAGAACGTTTCTGTCACCTCAGAGAGTGCCCTCATGTCTGTTGGTAGAAATGAGGCACTCCTAGTCCCAGCCCTAAGTAACTGCTAATGTGCTTTTTGTCACTATAAGTTTGCTTTTTGTGGACATTTCAAATAAATGGAAGCATACATCATTTAGTCTTTTGTGTCTACCTTCTTTGACATAGCATAATGTTGCTTTCGAGATTCATCCAAATGATGTAGCTTTTGTCAATTTGTTTATTTTCATTGCTTTACAGTATTTCATGCTACTGAGTTGTGTATGCATGGAATCTTATGGAAGGAATGTACATACATTTTAAAATTAAGATATAACTTACATATAACATGTTGTATATACATTTCCCAATTCTGAGGGTCTCTCTCGTCATGCACAGAATCATTAGAATGGCTGTGTAGTAGCAGGAAAATCCAGCAAAGTAAAACAAATAAAGTCTCATTTACTATTAGCATTATTGGAAAGATTGATTTTTAATAGCAAAATGGTTAAGTGAAAATTGGTTATTTGTGTCCTCTTCCTCTCTTTGACTTGGGAATCCTTGAATCATAGAGTCATGAATCCCCTTAAATTCCATGCTAAAATTTGTGTGAACATTTTTTATCCCCTGTGGAGATGGCCCATAGCTATAATCAGATTCTCAAGCAGTCTTTTACATAAAACAGTTTAAGAGATCATCTTCATGTTCTGTTTGGTTCCATCCTTGACCCTTTATCCTTCTTACTCTATATATTTCTTTGGAAAGTATTTATTTTTGTGGTTTTAAAATTTTGACTACCAGCAGATAGGTTGCTGGGAAGAGCCCAGAGAGAAATGTACTTTTCTTATCAGAATCATGGGCCCTAGTTTAAATGTGTTTAGAATGATAAGGAAGCCGTTCTTTTCTAAGCATAAATATGGTATGGAGGTTTGTGTCCCTTCTTATCTTTATCTTCAGCTTTTCCACCCTGAAAACACAGACAGCCTGAAACGTTGTCTTGTCGTTTCTTTCCACAATCTCACCGTTCATCACTTACATCTGTCCCACTGAGCCAAAAACCACTAAACTTTCCCTAATATTTGCCCATAGGCACAAACAATAAGTAGCACCAATTTTAGAGGCTCAGGTTTGCATTTGAGTGGGGAGATGCATCCCACTTTCAGATCATAATTTATTGGTATATTATCCTGGATCCACCTACATTTTCCTATAGCTCTATCATTTTCCTCCATGCATTAATTTCTTAACTATGATATTTTTCTCTAAAAAATCTAAGGAGGAGTTGTGTGATGTAATATTAGACAAGGATGTTTGTTTAGGGACTTTTAACGGTTTAACTGGATAAGAATTTCTTCCATTTGTATGTCCAGGACCCTCCTCAGGTTGCAAGAGAAAGTAGCCTTCAGTCCTGTGAGTTTTCTGAGAAGTAGGAACATCAGTCACCACTCAGTCAGTCAACCAAGGAGCATTTCTGGACCCCCTAATTCTAACAGCCCTGTGCTGTTAGAAAAATATTAAGGGATGAAAAAACAAAGTCAATACACCTCTATCACCCATTCAATCTATGCTGTCATCAATGCTCCAAACCTGGATATATCCCCTAAACAAGCTACCTAGCGGACACCTCTACTCGCATGGTCTATAGACACTTTGTGTCATGTGTGTGTCCCCAGGTGAACCTCTTCCCTTGCCTCTCATAACTCCTCCTCCTGCTGCCATCTTCATGAATAGGACCACCATCAAAATAATCTCCCAATTCATTTCTCTTGCTCTACACCCACATTTCATGGTCAGCAGGGCCAGTCAATTATACCTGAGATACATCTGTCACTTAGGGTTCCTCCTCTACATCCCTACTGCTACTCTCTAATTTTAGGTCCTCCTCTACTGCATAGATTCTTTTATTTTAAAATATGTTTACTGATTTGAGAGAGAGAGGAAGAAGGGGTGAGGGGAGAGAATCATTCATGTGAAAAAGTAACAGACATCAGTTGCCTCTTTTACGTGTCCCTATTGGGGATTGAACACGCAACCTAGGTATGTGCCCTTCCTAGGAACCCCCAACCTTTAGTATACGAGACAATGCTCAACCAATGAGCCACACCGGCAAGGACTATTGCATAGATTCTTGAAGAATTCCAACTGATCTTTCCCCTGCCAGACTAGCTGCCTCCCATCCTTGTTCACCCTGCTGCGGACATGATTTCCTGCTTCAAAACCTGTGCTGCTTCCCACTGGGATGAAGGCTACATTTGGATGTTCACAGGGACTCCTCCTCAGCATGGCCCCAGCTCCCCTCTTGGCTCCTCTGCAGTTGTTCCTCACCAGGCCCTGAGTTCCAGCTAATGCAAATTTCTCCCCTGTCCCCAAAAGGCCTTTCGTTTTTCCATGTCTGTGCTTTGGGAAAGGCTAAGGAACTAACAGAGTATTGTCTTGTCACACATTCTCTTCTCCATGTTTAGCCTGCTCCCCATTCTCAGCCCTTCATCCCACCCTTTTGGTTTGCTGGAATACCTCTTATTCCCCAAGTCCCCATCCAAGTCTCATCTTTTTCATACCACCTCTGCTCGCATCTTCAGAAAAAGCTAGGAGTTCTGAGTGTATCTCTTAAGTTCCCTTTACCCTGTGCAAATTGTTTATATTTTATAAAGTCTCATTCACTGTATGGGTTCCTGGAGCCATGGCATTCTCTGTATTCAATACCTAATAGTGAGCATGCAGTAGGTATTCAATAAATGCTGAAAGAATGATTAGCGAAGTTTGTAGAATATGATAATCATATAGCTGGCCTTGCTCATTTTACTAATAAGGAAATTGAGGCCCAGTAGAATTGGAGAAATTGCATAATTTGAGGTGGATTCTGGAATAAAATCCAAAGTGTTTTGACTCAGTTGAATGCCCTTTCCCTTACACAGCATGGTATTATTAACTGGATGAATTTCTAAGGAAAGAATCTTCAGTTTTAGTGACAAAATGTAACTTAGTAAGACAAGATTGGTGGGAAAAGAAAGAGAAGCAGTTTGTTTAATTTCACAGAAGTTATTTTATTATTTTTGCATCCAACGCAAGAAAAAAATAGGAAGGTAATTACAAGAGAGCATTTATTCCAGCACCATTAGACTAGAGAATAGTCTAATGAAGAAATGACAACACTTAAAGTGATCAGTGAGTACTCAGTAATTTAGAAACGTTCCTTCTCTTAAGCTCTAAAGTAAGTGAGATGTGGAAACTTCACAGATCCTGGGGATCAAGGCTTGACTGCAGGACTGGCAGTGAGAGAACAGGAAAGCAGTGTTTCTTTTGAAACTGAGCCAAACACATGTTTCATTATTCTAGGTTGCCTGTTTGAGGCAAGTGACTTGATTGAAAATACTCAGTTCTGGAAAGAAGCTCTAGTTTTTGTTTTTATTTCCACGAGCATTGTGAATACACAGAATTATAAAGTCTGGAGAGGAGAACCAAGATTAATATCTTATTTTCAAAAGAAGATGCTCAGAGTTGGGGTGCACATCGTGGGATGGAAAGGATAGAATTTAGAGTCTTTCATCCAGAGTGGAAAGAACCAGAGATGAGAATAATTTGGTAGGCAAATAATCACTCTAAAGAATAATAATGTTTCTTTGAACAGAGTATGTTGACCTTACTTTACTAACTTGAGATAGCTATAGATCATAGGAGAGAGAGATTATATCTTAGAGATACAGATTAGGGATTAAAAATTAATTGTAAAGCCCACACATTTGGAAGAAGGACAAATGGCAGTGCCACTAGCTCAGTTGCTATAGTGGAGAGTGGGGAATGCAAATTCCTATGAGGACCAGCTGCCTCTCTTGAGGAGGATGCAGAGGGAGGGGCCCTGGAGGTCTGCGCTGGGGTTGGGCAGGGGGTGGTGGGGTGGTGGATGGGGCCATGCTGAGGCCGCAGAGGAGGGTGGAAGCACAGCCGATTTACCAAGAACTGAAAGGAAAGATGCCAGCAGAAAGGAAGGGAGGGTTGAAGACAAAGGAAAGAGCAGGCTTATAATGGTCATCCTTGGAAACAAGTTCAGAGTGAAAATTCTCTGTCTTCTCTTCTGTCTAGGTGGCAGAGCTTTGATGAGATGATAGAAGCATCAGAGTTTATCTTTCAGTCTTGTTTTACAGCTAAGATACACCTTCTAAAATTATCACTGAGAATATGCGTTCTAGAGCATCTTCTGACTCCTTCACTTCTTGAACCACTGATGCGGTGTAAACTGGTTCCATCTACACCAGCTTGGGTTTGGGGGCGGTCTCTTTCTCTTTGGTTATTTATCTCATTGCTTCCACCGATTTCATTTAGCTACTTTGCTGTCCAGCAGTTTAACAAACACTCTCCCTGTTTCAGGGTCTGGAACTTTTATCCTCTTTTTTGCCTACTCTCTACCCATAATCTTAATTGATTCACTTCCTTTTTACTTCTTTAGGATCATATTCTCTAATTTTTAAGAAACCTGCCTGGGCTCTCATTTGTGAGGTGTTACCTCTCTCAGAAAATGCATTGGGATTTAAAACATGGCCCATTAGACATAAACGAGGGACTCTAATCCTTGTGCTCAGGTATCTTGAGGTCATATAAATGGACACTTTGAGACTGGAGCTTAAGGAAATGATACAGGGGCAGGAATGCTTCCTGAGCATCTTTAATGCAGAATTCTAACTAAGTTATACCAAGATAGTATGTGTGAAGCGCTTCTAGGTGCCTTGCATGGGAAATCCCAGTTAAATGCCAAGTCCTGTCATTATAGACTCCCAAGGCAGGCAGGCACTGAGTAATTCACAACTGAATATCTTCCTCCAGGTTCTTTAGCACCTTCTAAAGATTTCATAAATCAGGGACCATGCCATGGTTTGCTGAAGGGATAAGTGTTTGAGAGGTGATGAGGTTTACGGGAGAATTTAGAGTTCAGCTTTATTTGAACGAAAGCTGTGAAAGGACCTACAGTGCTGAGGATCCTTCTGGGCCCGTTTAAATAGTAGCTCCAGTTCCCTTCCTGAGCAGTTTTGTGTGTCAGCCAGTGAGCATTACAAATGCTGATCTGTGCTGCACAGGGCCCTGTCCTGGGACAGGGCACAACCCAAACTCCTGGCCACCCAATCCTTTGAGCACCAGATGATCATCACATGCCTGCCACCAAGTTTTCCTTGACCACTCTGGGGCATGCTGGTCCTTCCCTCCTTTGGACTCATGCACTTGGTGCTGGTTGCACTGTTAATCTGGCCTTTCCAGTAAGTATGGGTAATGAGATGAAGAATTTTGCCCACCAGAAATTCTGGAAGCTGCTGATGCTTGGGAGAAGGATGACATATCCAACAGCTGTCTGGTGAGGTCACTCAGGGTCGCAGCATGGGGTGAAGGGAACTCAAGGGGAGAGAGTGAAAGAGAACTTAAGTGGATTCTTTTGGTGTGGGCTTTTGGGGAGAGGAGCAAATGGATATCTAGAAATGATGAGCAGGAAGGGCTTGTGTGCTGTGTGTGTGTGTATTACTGCATATGAAGTCCATAGTTAGTATCTAGTTTAGCATTTGAGAGTCTAGTGTTTGTGTTCATTGTTTGCCTGTTCTACATCCATCACATATTTATTGAGTTCCTATTATGAGCCAGGCACTGTTCTAAGTCTGGATATGTAGAGTGAAGAAGACAGATATTCCGATAGGGAGGCAGACAATAAATAACAGAGAAGTGGGAACAGATGAGATAATGTCAAATATTATTAGATCTTCTATTATTAGAACAGGAGTGTGGTGGAAAGTGATTTTCCCCCAGCATTTGTGTGGGTTTCATGTGTATGGCTTAATTTCTCAAAGTAGATGTAAACTGCCCACACCTTGATATCCTTCCTTTTCCACAAACTATCTTAGGATTTTATAGATAGTTAATATGTCAAATCCCTTAATGAATCTAAGAATATAGTTCTGCAATGAGATAATTTGTTCTGTTTCGTTACCATTTTTTTGTGTGCCATAGATACTTTTGGTAGTATGGTGAGGCCTTTGCTACCTTTTCAGAATAGTTTTCAATATGCACAAATCAAAACATAAAGGGCTGCTTTGGAAACTAATAAACACAGTCTACATACAATCCTCTGATTCCAGGCTGATAATCACTAGGAGACAATGTATGTATTCTCCACAGCAAGTATTGTTATGGAGAGATTATGCTCCGAATGTCATAGCTCTTTTTATTTCTGCAATTTATACCAAAGTGAGCATGATGACTAAAGCAGACTCAGACATGCAGGGGAAAGGGCTGCTAGTTCTTCTGGATTTACCTGTCAGGTGAGTTGGACACAAGTGATCAAGTTGGTGAGATGAAGGTCCAAAGAGGAAATGCCAGTTCGTTGGTAATCTAGCCAAGCGGTGGGATGCTGGTTCAGAGCGTGAGGCACACACCTGGGAATGTAATCCCCATCCTGGAAATAATGACTGTGACACAGTTGAGAAGCAGTGAGCCATGAGACCCAGGCAGGGTGGAACTTGCCTAGGACTCACCTACAGAGAACCCCCTCAGAGAAGGCAGAGCTGCAAATGGGCACCAGAGAGCGGAGATGTGGATGGTGGCCTGGAGTGCAGAATCCTCGGTGCCTGCGGAGGCCCAGAGGCTGTGGGGCAGGATAGAGCCAAAGGTCTCTTCTCTAGGCTTTCCTGGAGGTGGGATTTGAGAGGGAAATCCCCTGACATTCCAGGTTATTCAGTTTACAAGTTGTTTTTAGATAGAGTTGTTCCATTGAGTTGAGTTTCCTCTTTGGATTTAACCTGAGTGACTCAACAGTACAAAGGGTAGCAACAAAACCACATATGCCCTGAGGCTTGTGACTCTCGAAAAGCAGTAACAGCCTGGTGGCAGAGTTGTTGGCATCACCTTCTGTATCATTTTGTATGGCCCATCTTCACCTGGATATGCCCCACAATGACCTCACACTCAACACATCCAAGGTTGATCTTATCTGCTATCTCTTTGTTGGTTTATGATAACATTCATTTCCAAGTTACTGTTAATAACAAAAAAAAACACAACAGAGCTTTTAAATATCTTTCTCGTCACAGTTTGCAAGCCCTATGGCTCATAGATTTAAAGCAGATCTTCTATCTTCTTTATTCAAGAGCAGTAGCTCTTGAGTAGGACACTATTACCTCATTTCTAGATTTTTATCTTAGTTTTGTGAATTGGGTTCTATTTTTCACATCTTCCATTAAAGTTCTTGATTTTCCACCCCTGAACTCAACCCTTTCCAGTTTAGGAAACAAATACAAACCATTCCCAAATGATGTTTAAGGCTCTCTATTAATTTGTTTTTATTCCTTGTCACAGGTTGTATTTTCTTGCTCTTTGTATGCCTGATAATGTTTGATTAAATGCTAAATATTGTGAATTTTACAAGTGTGGGTATGGGCTTTGGTTTTGGGTGGGGGGCGGGGTTAATACTTCTTTAAATATTTCTGGGCTTTGATCTAGGGTGCAATTAGTTGGTTGGCGTAGTTTGATCCTTTGAGGCTTGCTTTTAAGCATTCTTAGGCAAGTCCAGAGTGGCTTGCAGTCTATGCCTAATTTGGCACCATTACCACAGCAATACCCTTCTGAGGAGTCTCCTTGATGCTCCCTGAATTATGAGGTGCTTCCACTCTGGCTGGCGGAAATAGGAACTCTCCCCAGCTCTGTGTGAGCTCCAGGTGCTGTTCCTTCTTTCCGTGCCTTTCAGGTAGTTCTTTTTCTAGCCTTGCAGTTTTTTCTCACACAGATAAGCTCTCAAAGAAACAACGGAAACCTCTGCAGATTTGTGACTTTGTGTTCTCTCTCTGCACCTTCCTTCTCCGTAGTACTCTGACCTGCTGGCTCTAGTGGCTACAGTCTTTTGGTTTTCAACTTGGTGTCCTCTACTCTGGGAGACTATGGAGCTCTGTTTGGGATCCTTCTCCCTTGGCCTCATGGGAAAACTCTAGGCTTGAGACAAGGGTGAGCAGGGCTACTGTAGAGCTCATTCTGTGTACCTTCTCTCGAAGATCGCTGCTGTCAGGCACTCTTTGTTGTCCAAAGTCTGTAAAGCAGTGTTTTGTATATTTCATTTGCTTTTTCTTTTTTTTCTTTTTCTTTTTTTAAATTTGATTATTTTTAGAAAGAGGGGAAGGGAGAGAGGCAGAGAGGGAGAGAGACATCAATGTATGGTTGCATTTCACCTGCCTCCAGCCACAGACCTGACTGGAGACCTGGTTTGCAACCTTGTTATGTGCCCTGGCTGGGGAATTGAACCTGCGACCTTTGGGTTCGCAGGCCGGTGCCTTATCCACTGTGCTACCAGCCAGGGCTCATTTGCTTTTTCTTGTATTTTAAAATTAAGATGGGTGGGAAAATAGAGTCCCCATTAATCTCTCATGATTAGGTGAGCAGAGATGGAGGTCAGTACCTCTATAATTAGGCCACATGTCACCTATTTATCCTGATTTCTTACTAATTTTTGGTTTGAGTTACAGTTTGGTTAGATTGCTTAGTCACACCTATACTCAAGTCTAGCATGATCAATATTCCACATCTTTTGATGGCTGAAAAAAAAAAAAAGGGAAAAGAATGTCCACCCTTCCCTCTTGCAGATGATATAGTTTATTAGATAAACAAGTGTTGTACAAATTCTAGACATAGTAGTAGTCATATTTGAAACGAGCGTGTTTGTCCTTTAAAATACATGTAGAATGCACCCTGGCTGATGTGTCTCAGTAGATTGGCGCTGGCCTGCGAACCCAAAGGTCACTGGTTCAATTCCCCTGTTAGGGCGCATAACAAGGTTGTAAGCCAGGTCTCCAGGCAGGTCCTTGTAGAATGAAACCATTTTCCCCCCTTCACTTAGGAAGATGAATGAGCAAGGGATATTGAGTGAGAACTAAACTACATACAGTTCTTTTCAAGACCCACCCCTCATATGTCACTGTATCCCACCTATTATTACACCTATCTCCCCATTCAGTAGGTGCTTATTAAAGAGTATCTCAATTCAGGAGCAAAGGGAATGATCTCAGGACTCCCTGTGGCCTTTGGAGTACCTTCCACCTTTGAGCCTGAATGGTGACTGAGGTTTCTTACAGCTGGGATACTGAATCTACCATAACTCATACCGAGTCTTATTACAAGGCTATTAAGATGAGATCCATTCTCAGTCCAACAGTTAACTGAGGGCTTAAGGTGGCAGTGACCCAACCTCTGAGATGTATGCTTTCAGATTTGAGGAGAATTTTTGTCAAGTACAGGTAAATCAAGCAGATTTTGTTCCTGTGTGTTCAGACTTACACTGGGAATAAAATTCTGATATTCAAAACCAATGAAAAATAACTTTTTATAAAGGTCATTGCATGAGTCATAATTAAGATATATTAAAATGAGTTTTTTCATTGACCAGAACTTTTTAATTAATTTTATGGTACATATACATATTCTTGTGTTATAAAATATCTGGAATTATAACTTAATAAGCACCTATAAAATGGTTGCTCTTAAAATAAGTAGGTCTTAGTTAAACAGAAGAACAAGGAATTTTTGACGTACAAAAATTTAAGTAAACTCCATGAAAACTGGCCTACCACCAGTATTTATCATTTATGGACATTAGCAAAATTTCAAGATAATTTGCCCTAATTTTTCATGTAGTTGGGAGGTTTTTTTCTTCTAAGTGGAATTTAGGGGAGGCTCTCTGTATGGTCCCCTCAAAGTCCTTATAGTGAGGCTTGAGGTCAAAGACAGCACCACACTCCCACTCGACTCTGAAAAAGGGGGCGGATAGGCTCAGAAACAACAATTGACTCTAAAGAAACTTCTCTAATGTCCCATTCCCTTTGGCTCTCCGATTTTAAACTTGCTACACCTTGTGGTAGGTTTGAAGGATCACTGCCACAACCAGTTTCTTAGCCATTTTCTTTACTAATCCTACACAAGGGATATGGAATTAATTCGTATTTTTGAATGTTGAGTTGTAGTAGGACCTCAGCTGAAACCAAGACTGAAATAGTTCCATCGAAACCCTTACGAGGTGTGGGCTTGTCCGGACCACTAAAAGAGCAAACATCCCCCAAAGGAACACTTAAAAGATGAAACCGAATGTCTGGTTTTACATTTTTAATTTGTGCAAATGCTAATTCCATGTATTTTTCAAAGTTTATGTTCTGATTGCTATAGGTATTTTTATGTTACATTCCAAGAATGGAATCTTAATTTTACAGCATTGTGCTCTTAGGACACAGGGTGGGGCAAACGTAGGCTTGCAGTTGTTTGTATGGAAAAGAAATACAATAGTTAATAAACAAGAATAAACTATATTTCAGGTGCTCACAGCTATAAACATAGTTTTGCTCCACCCTGACTAAGGCCGGGGAACCATTTAGACTATAAATCAGGGACTGCTTAGTCGTGTTTTGTCCAGAAATTTCCCGCGTTGGAGTAGCACCCAAAGGTGGGGACAGCGGAAAAGAACCCTTGTCGCAAGGGCAGCTCTTGCTCAACACGCTACGCCCGAAGGCGGTTGTCTACTGGGGCATGAGGTTCTTCCCCTTGGGTGCTTTTTTCATAGTTGGGAAAGTCAAGACTTCTTTCCACCTTCCTAGTTCCCCACCTTTGCCCCTCTTTACAACGTAAAAAGAGGTTCCATCTTGCGTGAAAAACGATTCTCTGCATGCAGCCTTCGTGGGGTCTGGAATCCAGCACCGGGAATCAGCAGGTGGCCACCAGGGGGCAGCTATGTACAGCTTTTGGGTTTAAGTCTGGTGACACCGGGCAATTATGGAAGGTCTCAGGCCAGGAGAGGGGCCCCGTGAAAGGGTGTATTGGGAAGATTACTTTAGCAGCCAGGCTAAGGAGAACAGACTAGAGACAGAAGGTCAGACCTGGGACTACCACTGTGACCTGGGAGCAAAGAGGGGCGGCAGTGGTACCGAGAGAGAGACACCTGATGAACGAAAAAGAAATTCAGAGACACCGTTAAAAACCGAAATGTTAAATTCAGAACTGGACGACTGAATGGGTATAGAGGGAGAAAAAAATGTAGAACAAGTTTTCTGCTTTGAGAACATTCATTCTGAAAATAGAAGTAAATCCATGCAATGTCTCCCTTTATGTATGCTCCATTACATTTTAATGAAATTAATCAAAAAATTGGAGAATATTCTTAAATTTTCATCTATCCAAGAGGCTTTGTGGGATATTTGAAACGTTAGTCTCTGGACAGTTCTGGAAAAGGAATCAGAAGAAGGCACATGTGTTGCCTGCCCTGCTTTTCTAGCTTCCCTTTTTTCCTCCTTCATTAAGTGGTAAATATTTGGAGGAACAAAACCCTGACTGCTTCCCTGGTGAGACGGAGGACAAGCCAAGAGAAATTGAGTTGTGAGGGAACATCCCGTCAGGAGATCATGGTGTTGCGGCTCATGCCCATATAGCTCTGTGAGGCATACAACCTCAGCTTACAGACAGGAGAGGTATTAATAGAAAAGATTTGCCCAAACATAAATTCCTGCTAACTATCAGGTGTGTGTGTGTGCGGGAGGAAGGGGGGGGGGGATCCCAGTGTATTAGAGTCTAAAGTCACTGATACTGCTGAATCTTTTAAAAATTAAAGAAGCCGGAAAGATGGAACCTGAGAACTGGACTGTGATGAACAACACTCTTTTTTCCCCTTTTAAAAAAGTCCTCACTGAAAGATAGAATTTTATTGATTTGAGATAGGGGTGGAGAGGGAGAGAGAAATGCCAATGTGAGGGAAACATTGATGTTGCTTCCAGCATGCATCCGAATGAGGAATTGCACCGACAACCTAGGTATGTGACCTGATCAGAAATTGGACCCTCAACTTTTGGTGCACAGGTCAACACTCCCACTAACATAGATGGCCTGGGCACAAACAACACTCTTCATTCTGGTCATTATTTTTTCTTTTTCTCCATACTCCCGCTGTTTGGTTTGAGGTAAAAGTGGAAAAGACAAATTGCTGCAGTAAGCACCATGAAATTCTGAGGTTTTGCCACTGCAGAGGTGGAGTCAATAGTTTTGCTGTAGAATTCAAGACAGACCTTCAAATTAGGTAATTAATTTCAGCAAATGGGCACTTAGAATGAAGATTGTCAAAGGCTGTGCGTCATTTCTCTGTGACTGCTTGCTAGATTCTCTGCAGCACTGGCCTCCTGCACATTTGGTGCCCTTGAAGGTCACTCATAGGGTGGCACTGAGCCTCCTTGGTCTGTCTATAGATTGCCTTTGCCTTCTTCTTAAGGGTCTCCATTGCTCACTACTCATGCCTCTATTGGCCTAGTACAGAGATGCCGCTTGCTTCTTACATCTTCAAAATATTCAGTCTGATTATTTTCCACCTACTCATTGCTACTACTTTTGACAAGCCACCATCACCTTTGACCTGGATTGCTGTAATTGCCTCTAACTGGTCTCCTTGAAGCTACCATAGCTTTTCTTGCAGTCTGTTTCTCAGCATTGCGGCCAGTCCTGCTGGCTGTCCACTCATGTCATTGCTTAGCTGAAAATTCTGCCTTGGTTCCTGGTTTCGCTCTTAATCCAAGTCAGCAGCCTCAGTAAAGGCCTAAAGGTCTTGATACTGTTGACTTCATCTCCTAGGTGTGGCTCTTCACTTTTCTCACACTTACCTAGACTAGAAATGCCTGCCTCCTCCAGATCATGTGGGATTTCAGAGAAAATTGTCAGTTGGCCTCTTCATGAGGCCACCTTGGCTGCCCTGTTTGAAATTTTAAGCTTCTTTTCCCACCGCGCCTGGTCTTATCTTGTTCCTCCATTTTAGATCAATACTTCTAATGTACTATGTAATTTACTTATATTTTCAAATCTTTCTTTGTGCACTGGACTGTAAGACCCACAAGGGCAGGACTCTTATCTGATTTGTTCACTGATGGATTGCAGCTGCCTAGAATGCACTGCCTAGGACAGTGACCTAGAAAAGAATAGTTGGCACTCAACAAGAAAAGGAAGAACATATGGTGTGCTCAGAAATAATAAAAATGATTAATTGGTGAAACCTGAGTGGGGTCTAAGAATAAGATGTTGACAGGCATAAGTGTCATTTTTATAATTTTGAAGGTGATGTTGAAGTTATATAGGAGAATGTCCTTGTTTCTAAGAAATAAAGTCTATAATGTATTTGGGGTCATGAGGCATCCATTAACAAATTACTTTCAAATTGTTTAGAAAAAATGATTTGCATGATTTCTGCAACATTTCAGTAAGCTGGAGAGTATTTCAAAACAAAAGTGCTTTGAAAGATGTCTTTATTTTTCTGCGGCAGGGTAGAGAGAACAGGTGGGAAGCAGGAAAGGAAGGGAAATGTCATACAAAAGAATTACTTAGGTTCCTAGCAATATATTATTTCCTAGTTATTTTGTGTTTTACCACCTGGTTTGCTGGGTCAGGGAGTGTACAGCTACTTAGATTCAGGTTTTTCCATTTTACCATGTGACCTTCGTCTTTCCATAGTGCGTAGAACTCTAGGAGGCTGAGCCCAGCAAGGCAGCTGTAAGGACAAACTCCCCTGATGCCTGGCATCAGTGATCTGCATATCTCACCGACACCATGTTGAATCACTGTGTGAGAAACCTTCAATTTATGATTATCTTATGTCCTGGGCTACTCTGCCTCCTACTGAGTTTCTCCACCTAGTCCTATTGTACATGCCAGAGAACACCAGGCTCATATCTTCTCCCTGGTCCCTGCGCTCTCCCTCCAAACACCTGTGGGGCTCACTCCCCTAATTCTCATGTCTGCTTCCATATCATCCTCTTATACTTCAAATCACTCCCTTCTCAGGAGTCACTTCATTTTATTCACAGCCTGATCACCTCTAATGCACTATCTCATTGATCTGTTTATTTTGTTCTCCTGAAGAGAATATTAGATCCAGGAGGGCAGGAGATTTATTATTTTATTGATGTCATTTTATTTGTTATCGATGTATGCTCAGCATACAGAATAGTACTTAGCATACCCCAGGTACTCAGCAAAGAATTCGTGGCCAACTTTAATTTATTACTGTCTGCCAAAACATACAACACATCCACATATCTCAAAGGCCTAGATCTCAGCCTCTCTGGCAGAGTTGAAATCTAGGATCTGCTTGGCAAAATCAGGTTCAGAGGTTGGTAAATTTCTTAGGTGAAGTTCCTTGAGGACCATTCTGAAGACCTGTGAACCAAAGAGACAAGTTTTCTGGCTCTCATAAGGGTGGCTCTGTTGTCCCAGTCAGGGCACATGCCTGGGTTGAAAGGCAACCAATTAATGTTATTCTCCTCTCTCTTTCTCCCTCCTTTTCCCTCTCTCTAATAAACAAATCTTTTATGAAAGAGTGTTCTTTTCCCTCTCTTTAGCACCCAACATAAAATGGCAGGACTAGCATAAAAGAATAATAGACATTCTGGTTCTGAAAGGGGAAAACGGAAGTCACACAAGTGGTCATGGTACGGAGCAATGATGACATCCAGTTGGATGTGTGTACCCCGTGCTGGATGAGGGCCGTCCCTCTCTGACGTACTCTGCTCCTTGAACCCTCGGTCCTGCCTCCCCAGCCATCCTTGCTTTTCTGTAAGAAATGGTCTACTTCCAGCTGAGGAAGTTTACCTTGCTGTCTCCCCAAAGAAATGCAAGTGTTTAAAGGCCGCTTTTCATTTGGTAGTTTCCAGTTCATACTAATACAATTCCTTTAAAAATTTTGGATTTGTATGGGTCAAATTATAATCCACTCAGCCCAAAGACAGAATGTGCTTTTTCCAAAATTGTTTCTTGTTTGAACCTAGGAGTCAGGAATCTTGGCAACAGTATTTTTAAGGTTTCTAGAGGTTCTTTTGTATAGGAGATAAGATCTAAAAAGGAGAGCTTTAAGATTTTTAGAAGCCCTAGAATGTACATCCTTCAATCATTCTCAGCCACATCCTTGATATCTGTACCCTAAGGGACTGCTTTACTGGTAATGACCGGGATTCTATACTTAGAAAGCCATTCCTTATTTTGAATGCCTTTGCTGACTGGAAAAACTAGGATTTAAAAAGTTTTACTTTTAAATCTTTAAAGTTATGGCTTCTTTTTATTTTTTTCTCAATTCTGCTTAAAAGCAGAATAGTTCTTTTAAATTCACTTCTGTCCATTTCTCAAACACAGTTTTTGGTGTATCCACCTGGAAATCTCTTTGGACAAAGTCTTCAGTTCATTAGGTATGCTTTCCTTAAAAACATTTTTTTTTATTTCTCTAGATTTTTTTTTTGGAAATTACAGGGGAATACAGTATTGCTCAATTTTTACCAGTACAAAATAAAGGGTGACCTTTTTCTCCAGTGACTATGTTCTCATTGTCCCTTAAATCCCATGAAGACGCTTTGCAGCTTTTGCTCCACCTGCTGGGTTCAAAAGTCAATGTCACACTTTTCAGGTTTTTGTCACGATGACATTCTAATTCAGGTACCAACTTCTGTTCTGTTTTATCTATTGCTGCGCAATAAGCCCGGACCTGCAAACGCAATGGCTTGAAACAACCATTTCATTTGGCTCAGGATTTCTTGTCTGGGCCTTTGAAAGAGCCTCACCAGGCAGTTGTCTCTAATTGCACTCTGGCAGCCACTGCAGCACTTATGGCTAGAAAACCCACTTACACACTGGCCTCTCCATGCACGTATTTGCTCGTTGGCCTTTCTCTCTCTTTTTCTGTCCTCAAAGAAAAAGGTGTCTGATCCTCAAAGATCTCACTTAAGGTTCTTGAAGATTAAGGCTTGAACTTCTTTTAGCATGATGGTCTCAGGGTAGTCAGACTTCTTACACAGTGGCTCAGGTCTCCCACTTTGTGATGGAAGAAGCTACAAGGCCTCTTACCACCTGGTCTCAAAGGTGCCACAACATTCTACTGATCAGTCAATGTACCAAGCCAGGACCGATGCCAGAGGAGGAGAATTGCGTTGTAACTCTCAGTGGGAGGAACAGCAAAGGGTTTGCCGCCACCATTAAAGATGTCAAGGAGTTGGGGTTTCGACAGGTTCTGGCTGTCAATTAGATTTTAGAACTATATTCATTCTAAAGGTAACCAAGCATTATTTACCTTATGTACTTTCTTCTTTAATACATCGTTGTGCTGTGTTGGAAAATTTGACTTGCAGGAATTTGAAGAGTCAATCAGGGAAAAAATAGAGACTGCTACAGAGATTTAAAAGATATCAAAAGGCACAGTGGATAAGGCAGCAGCCTGCAAACCCAAAGGCTGCTGGTTCAATTCCCAGCCAGGGCACATAAACAGGTTGCAAGCCAGGTTTCCAGCCAGGTCTGTAGCTGGAGGCAGGTGAAAGGCAACCATGCATTGATGTCTCTCTCTCTCTCTGCCTCTCTCCCTGCTCCTCTCTCTAAAAATAATAAATTAAAAGTCATTTAAAAAATAAAGGATATCAAAATGTATATCTGTATTCATTAGTCTTGTTTGAATGCTAAATTTAAAGGGAGGAAAATTGAGTCACCAAAATATCCAACTCAATTATCATATTTGTTGCTGAATATTCTAGACACCCAGACACTAGATATTTTCTTAAGTGAAAAATAGATTTTATGGGGTTTGGCTTTCCTTAAGTTTCAGAGAAACATAGGACTTCTAGCTTAAGTTACAGATAGTGTATATTCAGGAGGAGGGAGCTAAAAGGAGCAGGTATTTCCACAGGCGCACATGGCTCTGGCTTAGTGGAGAAAAACATGTGGAAAACTCCCACTTGGGTCTATGTTCCCACAGCCTGGCTACTGTCATTTTTGCAATTTCCCGCTGATAGAGGAGGAAATAAGACCCAGCATCCTCAATAATTAAAAACCTATGGAAAAAGAGAAAAGTATTTTAAACCCCCATCATATAAATTTCTGGCATTGTTTTGATTGTTAAAAATCTTCCTAACATAAAAATAATGAAATGTAAGTTGCTTTCTTAGAATTTCAAGACACATGTTAAGTTATAGATTAACTTAAAGGGAACTTCAAGACACATTTCCAATTATTAGGGGAACTTCAAGATAAAGTTCCATCTTTGGTAGAGGCAAAGATGGGGAGCAGCTTAGACAAGAACCTAGTATAAAGGAACCATGGACATGGACAACAGGTGGGATTGACTTTGGGGGGAATGGGTGGGTGGGTGGGGGGACAGAGGGGAGCAAAAAGGGGATGGATGTAATACAACAACAATAAAATTTAAAAAAAAAAAAAAGATAAAGTTCCACATATAATAATAATTAAAACTATGTTATATTAACTAGAACTATTAGGCTTGTGAGATGTCAGGTCTTACTGAAAAACTGCTATATTTATTTATGTGTGCCTATGAAAACTTTTAAATAAGTTAAAGAAGCATGAAATCAAACTTTGTCACCAGGCCAATTTTTTCCCTTAAGCCTTCCAAACTTTCTTGTGCAGGCAATTGAATCTTAATCTTACCACAGTCGAGCTTTTGCCATTTTCCCAGCAGCCTGGTAACTATTGGCATAGAGACTTCATTCTCAGGCTTAGGGCAGACAGACATACTGCTGCCCAATACACACATTGAACTGCTGGCAGTAATGAGATAATGACTTGATATCATGCATGTGTTCCTCAGTCTTTGAGTATGAGCTTGGGGAAATATCAGTTATGACAGATCTGAACCCCTTATCCAAGTTAGGCTAAACCAAGCTGAATATCACTAGCCAATTTCTCCCATGAGTAAGATAATTCTCATGAAGCAGCTAACTTCTGACTTAGAAGTAATTGTTTTAAAAACCAGTGTACATCTGTTTCTATATTCAGAGGCAGCTATGAGTAAAATGGCAAAACTGTGGGAGAGGCTCTTGCTAATGTGGAAGCTGGACAGTGATCAGGCAGACAAAATAAAGGCAGAGATTAGAGAAGGCAACCAAGAAGCTTTTATTTACTAGAGGTAGTTGGTAACATTCTGATCAGCAAACCATTGCTGCTACTACTGTGTGAGAATGCAAGCTTGTCGCAGTTAGAACACATCAAACTCCAAAGAAATTCTGTGCAGTGTGGCGTTGTTCATGACCAACTGTTGCATGTATTCACTCCCTCCACCGCCTCCCACTCGACCCATAAGATGAAAAAGAATGAAAGCTGCTGATCAAGTGAACCCATAATCTAGGGAGTTTAAGAGACTTTGCACGTTGGTCCTGGGTATAGTTGCTGAGTCAGGTGTTGTGACCCAGCACAGTGTATTTTTGACCACTCCATTCTGCCAAGCTGAATCCCACTGCTTTTGTTCTTCCTCAACTACATGTTGGGTATCAGTGATTTTATGAGTTTAGTTATTAAGAGACCTATGCACCTTATGCTAGGAACCAGGAACACAAGAATAAAGAAGAAAATATCATCAACGATCTTACTTTCTAAAGAGTGATAAACAGTTAACCAAAATGATGAAATACACTGAGATTAGTGATAAAATAGAAGTATTAAAAAGGTGCTTTGAACATGCGAAGAAGAAAAGGTAAAGTTCTCTGAGCATAAGAAAAAATTCAAAGAGGAGGTAATATTTAAACTAGGAGTTAAAAATGGCTAGGAATTTCTTAGCAAAATAGTAGAAGGACATACAGGTAACCCCTGTATAACATGGCACTTCTATAATATGGTTTTGATCTAACACAGTTTGAGAATCGTGGAAAACCCTCATACAACAAGGCACCCTAGAACACGATTTCACTCAACCATGGTTTGAGAATTAGAGAAATCCCTGAACAACACAGTGGGTAATAGCTAATAGCTTTTAAGAGCAAAAGATATCTCACTTGAAAATTTTCATCCCAATGTGGATGTTATATGAGATTCACCTGCAGAATTTTAAAATTTATTAGAATTTTAAATCTATTTTGTTCATGGAGTATTAAGTGCATACATTTTAAAACTTTGTGTTTTAGATTTAAAAATTTCAGGTAGCATTCAACCTTTTTTAAAGAAATGGTAATTATGTTTTTCATCTTAAATTAATGGTGCTTAGTAGTGATGATGAAGAAAATGTTAGTTAATAGGTATTAATATGTTATACTTTTGGTGAAAATAGTTTAATGAAGATATTTCTCTTAATTATAAAAAATATAATATGCTTTAAAAATTTTTGGAACCTAACCCCCTTTTTTGTACTAGTTTCATATAACATGGACTTGCATAGCACGACATTTTTTAGGAACCTAACAACTGTGTTATATGGGGTTACCTATACTGTAAATGGAGTCAAGAGTGTGGATGCTGGAATAGAAGCTTGAAGAAGCCCTTGAGTAAGTTCTGTTGTTGACCCCTGCAAGAAGGGGCACACAGACAAGGCTGCCATTGTGGGAAAACGAGGAGAAGTATAGATACTTGATTATTCGGGAAGAGAGCAGGGAGTAGTAGCTGTGATGTTGGAGGGCGTCACCCTTGCAGCCATCAGGAGGATTATAGACTTGAAGGATGAGGTCAAGTGGAGGCAGATGAGAGAAGAAATAGAATTAGTGACTATTCTAAATATGTGTGAAATTAGGACATGGGAAATGGGCCAAGGATTCAGAAATGAACAATATTGGGTTAAGAAATGGAGAATTGAGGCATGAGAGGTGAGGGATGAGATAGCCAGTGGATAAAACATGAGAGTTCCAGGAATTTTTTTATTCACACCCTAATCAGGCAACCAGCTGATGGGTGGTTATTTAAGGAGCCACGTAACTGGAAAACCTAGAAGGCACTTGTGTATGGCACTTGTGTTCTGAGAGCATGTGGTAGGGGTGGAGGAGATGGGGCCAGAGAGGCAAAACATGATAAAATTGTGGAACTCCTTCTAGTCCAGGCCTAAAAGTTGAGAATTTCTTTGAGATATTGAGAAGGCACTGAAGGATTTTTGAGTAGGGACATTCGCATTTCAGAAAATGTTCTGGAATCAGTGACCAAGATGAATTAGGGGTATAGACAGTGAACTCTTAATTAGAAGATTGCATCAGTAATTCTGATGCAAGGTTATGAAGACCTGAATTCAGGGATTGACAATACCGACAGTGAGAAAGGGAAAGATGTGGAAGGTATTTAGGTACCAAAATAGACATAACAATGAATATGTATAAAAGGTGAGAAGAGCCAGAAATGTGAGACTACTTTTTAGTATTCACCTCTAGAGATGTATTCATCACAGTACACTGCTGTAAGAATTCAAAATCTCACTAGGTATACTCGAATAAAGGTTCATTATTCTTTTTTCATGGCACATTCCAACGCATATCAATAGTGGGGAGAGGGCATTTCACTGCTCCATATAGTCACTGAGGGAACCAAATTCCTTCCATTTTGTGGCTCCACAATCCTTTAGGGCATGAGTGGCAAACAGAAGGCCCATGGACCTCCACCTTATTTTATCTGGCTCAGCACCTTGTTTCTACTCGGCTTGCTTAACTGTTAAGGGGGTAGTTACAGTTATATGGTCCTAAAATGACATTCGGCCCTTTGAAGACAACCTCAAGGCTGATGTGGCTCCTAGTGAAAATGAGTTTGACACCCCTACCTTAGAAGCCTCCGAGTCCTCCTGGGATCCTTCATCTGGCTGGTTAATATAAAAATAAGGTGTGGAGGATAGTGAAGAGATTTTTAGAGCGTCATCACGGAAATTTGCATATCACTCCTGTCACATTCTGACTGAAAAGGAGTCTGGGGAGTGCAGGTCCTGTGAGTGTCCAGTGGGAGAGAAAAGGAACTTTGCTGAAGACTAAGGCGTGTTCTGCCCTTCCAACCCCCCACTGTATTTTTCACTGTCCCTCTCTCACAGGGAAGAATCTCATCCTATCTCTCTGGTCATGCATCCTGCTCCAAGGACACACTCAGCAGATGATTTAGTGAGAGGCATGGCCCCTCATAGTCTGGTGACTGATGGTCTAAAATAACAAATTTTATTACCCCCGTCCCCCCATACAATGGTAGAACAGACTCAATAACAAATAAAATAAACACTCCCATCAGAAAGAGATAGAATGGGTAACACATGGTCACTGGTGTGTAGCAATTGTGAAATTCACTGGACAGACATGAAAAGTGTCCTATTCTAGAGTTAGGGGGGATTTCTTAATTAGCCCCTGTTCTGCTCTCTTGGAGAAACTCGTTGGTTCATGACCCTGGTTCCGCCCGCTGGGAGGTAGATGTCTGTCCGTAGCTTCCTTGACCACATCTGAAGCTCATGTGGAGGAGCTGGCCTTCCTTGAAGGAAGTGCAGCTTGCGTAGCCTGGTCTTGCTTGAGGGATGTTTTAAGGCTCATTGAACACATGGCCAGGTTTATAATTTCTTTTGTCAGTACAACTGCCTCAACAAAGTAGGAGGCTTCTGATCTTACTGTTTCCAGTCAGTCCCCTGTGCCAATAACCACACTCTTTTCCTAGCTTTTTCTACACTACTTCCCATATTTGCTTTTCATTTTCCTTTTAAAATGATTTTCTCCTATACACAGTAGAAGCTACCTCAGGTTGCCTTCAACAATTAGCCTGGAGACAGGGTTGGGGCCTTGCATCAATCTTTGCCACAAGGTTGAGTTATTTTGTTTAACAGGGTATTTTCTGTTTAAAGATTTTCTTGCTCTTTTATTAGCAGAGGTCTAGTAGTAAAGGCTTCTCTGAACACCTTACTCTTTTCATTTCTGCTTGAAACAAGCCAATTCTTTTTGAAGCTCATCTTTCTTATAATTCCTTGCTGAAGGAAGCCAGTAGCCAATAATACCCAACATTCTGATTCTTTCTAGATTGTGAGATTTTTGTTATGCGGAGAATAGGCCACCGTTTTATTAACTATTTTGCTATTTTATAGCCTGTGTTGCTATCTTTTCAGAGCCTTTAGCAGCTGTTGCCCACTGCTTGATTTCCTACTGGAAAGTTAGGGCCACACATATTTGGTATTACCAGAATTCCTCACTTCATGATACCGATTTCATTGAGAAGGTAAGCCTTTATCATGAAAAGTCTTCCAAAATCAATGCCTTAATACAAGAAGTACATAGTTCTTGTTCGTGGATCAGTTTAACAAGGGTCTGCCACAGGGAAGAACTATATGCCAAGCAGTCACTCTGGGACCTATGTCTTTTATTTCCTCTGCCCTCCTAGAGCTTCTGACTCTGCTCCCTGGATTTTGTGCATCTGACTGACAAAGGCAGAGAGAATGTAAAGAATTAACATGTAGAAGTGGCATATTTCATTTTAATCCACGTTGTATTGACAGAATCAGTCATATGGCCATACCTAACCACTTAAGAGGCTGGAAAGTATTTTGTATCTACGTGCAAGGAGAAAAAGAAAATAGAATTTGCCTCAAGTGATCAAGTCAATGAATAGAGGGTACCGTTTGCTTTGGTTAGGAATTCTGGGTGCAGCAGGTTTAGATAGATGATTGGGGGAGGTAGGTACAGTTGGGATAGGTGTTGGTTTTATGTGAAATCTGGTGATCTTGAGATGCCTCTAATTCATCCAAAGGGGGGAGTACAGGAAGTAATCATAAACATCAATCTGGAACTCAGATTAAAAGTGTAATTTTTAGAAGTAGATTTGATAGTGATTTACATGTAGGTTACTAACTGACATGCCCAACGTAAGTTTACTATTTCTATTTCTTCTCAACCTCCAATTTTCTCTCACTCTCAGACTACTCAGTCCCTAATTTCATTTTTTTTCTATTTCATGTTTTCTCTTCTTTCACATTTTTACTTCCTCTTCTCCCTCACCTTTTCCTTTACACTTTTCACATTCTGTTAGTGTATACTTTATTTGAAGTGTCTAAAAAATGTGTCAATAATTAAATTTTTAAGCAATAGAAATTTAAAATTAAGAAGTATGCCATTAAAAAAGTAATGTTTAGGCCCTGGCTGGTGGCTCAGTGGATAAGGTGTTGACCTGCAAACTCAAAGGTCGTTGGTTCGATCCCCCAGCCAGGGCACATAACCAGGTTGCAAGCCAGGTCTTCAGCCAGGTCTGTTGCTGGAGGCAGGTGATTATTACCACATGTATTTATATTTGAATTGGCAAAACTCTTTCTCAAAGAAGCTGGGTAGCAACTCTGGATTTTATTTTTATGAACATATCATACTGATATTTTCCCATATTGGTGTCTAATACAATTAGTCTGGAATTTTTCCAGTTTGCTCTAACTGTAGCAGATGTTTATATATTTTTCTTCGACAGACACAGGCACAGAGAAAGATAAACTTGGTATTTGGTTTTCCTAGTTGGCTAATTATCATGGTCTTTAGCAGAGAGGGAAACATCAATGTATGGTTGCCTTTCACCTGCCTCCAGCCATGGACCTGGCTACAGACCTGGCTTGCAATCTGGTTATGTGCCATGGCTGGGAATCGAACCAGTGACCTTCAGGTTCACAAGCTGGTGCCTTATCCACTGTGCCACCAGCCAGAGCTGGTAGTTAACCTATTTAGATTGAGCATATTGGTCTTGGCCTACTTTTGTGTGCCATGGTTCCAGTGACAGTTTAATTTTTGGAGTCCTTTCAGTGTTATTTTGGTCTGCCACCTGAAACTAATATAATATTATATGTAAACTATAATTAAAAATTAAAGAAATTAAATTAGTACTTTTAAATTTGTAAATACCTTAGGGTTCTTTCATTGCCTTCACCTTCTTGGGATTGTTTTAACTTTTCATCTTGTATTTTAATTCTAGGCATATGTAATCCCACAATATTTTTATTATTTCACACAGTAAATACTTATATTTCCCCACTTGTTTAACCTTTTTACTTTTCTTCATCTCCTTCTACATCTCCTTTGTTGTTGTTGTTCTTCCTGAAGAACATCCTTTATGATTTTTCCAGTGTGAAAATTAAAGAGAAGAATTCCCTCAGGTCAAGCCATTCTATTTTGGGGTTACTGCAGCTTAACCAATGCCCTAAGTAACAAATTATGCAATTTGGCAAGTTTAGGATATATCAAGCCAGTATGGAAAGTTAATTGCATGTCTATGTTCTAGCAATCAACAGAAGGTATGACTTAAAGTCAGATCTACACAAACTGGTTGAATCAAAATAAATTTAGTAACCAATAAGGTTTTTCATAGAACTTGATAAACTATTCTAATATAAACAGAAAGGAGGAAAAAGAAAAAAAAAATAATAGCAAAACTAATCTGAGGGAGAACAAAGTAAAAGACTTTAATTTGTTTATTTAATGTACAGATGTACATTAATTTTTACTGCTAAATATTTTTGATGCAAAGACTATACACAGCACATGTTATAAGTCATTGCAATAAATTTACATGTTCATCACCCAACTGGAACAGCACAGGTAACTTGCCTCTACAAACACATCTCTTCTGCTATAGACTGATGTGTCCCTGCCAAGTTCATATGTGGAAGCCTTAACTCCCCAAGTGACTACCTATTTGCTACCTATAAAAAGGTAATTAAGGATAAAGGACTTAAACATAAGCAGTGCCACCATAAAGGTCCTGGAGAAAAGTATAGGCAGTAAAATTTTAGATATCCTATGCAGAAATATGTTTATTGATACTTCACCAAGGGCAAAGGAAATAAAAGAACAAATCAACAAATGGGACTATATCAAATTGAAAAGTTTCTGTTCAGCTAAAGAAAATACCAGCAAAATTCAAAGGGAACCAACTGTATGGGAAAACATATTTGACAATGATACTTCAGACAAGGGATTGATCTCCAAAATATGTAAAGAACTAATAACTCAACACCAGGGAGACAGACAGCACAATTAAAAAATGCACAAAGACCTGAATAGACAACTCACTGAGGAAGATATACAAAGGGCCCAGAGGCATATGAAAGAATGCTCAACATCACTAGCCATCAGAGAGATGCAAATTAAAACCACAATAAGATACCATCTCACACCTGTTAGAATGGCAATCATCAACAAATCAACAAACAAGTGTTAGCAAGGATGTGGGGTAAAGGGAACCCTTGTATACTGTTGGTGGGAATGCAGGCTGGTGCAGCCACTATGGAAAACAGTATGGAGTTGCCTTAGAAAACTAAAAATGGAACTGCCTTTTGATCTAGCAACTCCACTACTAGGACTATACCCAAAGAACCCTGAAACACCAATTCATAAGAACCTTTATACCCCTATGTTCATAGCAGCACTATTTACAATAGCCAAGTGCTGGAAACCTCAGTGCCCATCAGTGGATGACTGGATCAAAAAACTTTGGTACATTTACACAATGGAATACTATACAGCAGAGAGAAAAAAGGAACTACTACTCTTTGCAACAACATGGATGGAACTGGAAGGTATTATGCTTAGTGAAATAAGCCAGTCAGTGCAAGACAAATATCATATGATCTCACCCATTACAGGACAATAATGAACAAGACAAGCAAAAAAGAACCAAAACAGAACCAGATACATGAATACAATGAATAGACATTCAGTGAGCAGAAGGGAGGAGGGATGGGGGAGGTGGGAAGAGGAGGCAAAGAAGGGGAGCAGTTTAGTCAAGGAACTAGCATGGAAGAACCATGGACGTGGCCAAGTGGGATTGACTTTGTGGGGGAATGGGTGGGTCGGGTAGGGGTCAGAGAGGAGTAAAAAGAAGATGGATGTAATACAACAACAATAAAATTTTTTAAAAAAGGTACTTAAGATTAAAGTACTAAGGGTGGGCCTCTAATCTGATAAGACTGAAATCCTTACAAGGAGGAGATATCTGAAGTCTCTCCACATGTAGGCACTGAGGAAATGTGTTTGGTCATAACATGAAGGTGGGAAGAGCTTTCACTAGTACCCTGATCCTGGATGTTTAGAATTTACTCTAAAGATATCAAAAGTTATTATAAAGCTATAGCAACTTATAAACATAATATTAGTATGGGGGTAGGTGGGTATGACAGTAGAAGAAATTGAGATGTGAAAAAGTGACCATTTATATGTGAAAATTTGTTATCTAATGAGGAAAAAAACCCAGAGGAGTGGAGGAAGACAAACTCACCAGTAAACTGTACTGAGATTACTGGCTACCCATATGGAAAAAAAGGAAAATGAAATAGTAATTTTATACTATGTATTAAAAACTTTATTCCAGATGTTTAAAATACATTAATGTAAAAACCAAAACTGAAAAAAATGTTAGAAGGAAATACAGGATATTAGTTTTATGACTTTTAAGATAGGGAAACCTTTCTTAAGCAATAGGAAAAAACAACTCAGGGAAAAAGGTCAATAATTCACTTCTGCTTGAATTTAAAACATCTGTTCATCAAAGGACCTCATTACAAAGTGACAAGACACACCACAATCTAGGAAAAAAGTACTTGCAAATATAAAGTCAACAAAAAATTTGGGTCCAGGAAAGATAAAGAATTACCTGTTAATAATAGAACCAAACAACTCAGTAGAAAATGTGTGCAAAAGACACAAACTTTTCTTGCAAGAAATATAAGATACTTTCTAATCCAACACAATGGCTGACCAAGTAGATGTTACATTCACCCTCCCCCCAGAACCAAACTGGAATTACAACTAAAATATAGAACAATCAACCTGAATAACCTGCTGAAGATTAGCTGAATAGAAGCCTTATAACCAA
Source organism: Noctilio leporinus (assembly GCA_004026585.1). Classification (NCBI taxonomy): domain Eukaryota; kingdom Metazoa; phylum Chordata; class Mammalia; order Chiroptera; family Noctilionidae; genus Noctilio; species Noctilio leporinus. Next base: position 268,354 of record PVIW01000695.1, on the reverse strand, counting down.
GAATTTACAGAAAAAGCCACATTGAGACTGGTATGAAAGGCGGAAACATAAAAACTTCTGGTCCCATTCATATGGTTGGAGGCTGTGATTCTGGAGGGTATCTCAGCTACAAAGATTCCCCCTGAGAAGGGTGGAGTCTCAACCCTGTACCAGACTCCCCAGCCCAGAGCACTTCAGCCAAGAAGAGCTCATAGAACATCTGGCTGTGAAAATCAGTGATTTTTTCCACCAGGAGAGAAGGGGGTTTGCTAGAGACACAGTTACCCTCCTAAACACACAAAATGTCGCTTGCAGCCCCTCACCCTGGGCTTTAGCAGAAGGAGAGCTGGATGGGTGGACTGGAGTTGTGTGAGAAGAGGCTGGGATTTGAGGCTCTGGGGATAGAGCTGAAGGAACAGTCACTAAGAGCCCTGTGCTTAGTAACTTCCACACTGCAAACACCACCTTTGTGCCTTTATTTAAAAAAAATTGTTTTTACAACTACCTTTAAAAAAATTAACGATTTTATTCACTATTTTTAGAGAGAGGGGAAGGGAGGGAGGGAGGAAGAAAGTGAGAGAAACATCAATGTATGGTTGCCTTTCTCGTGCTTCCAGCTAGTGACCTGGCTGGAGCCCTGGCCTGCAACCTGAGTATGTGCCCTGGCTGGGGAATCGAACCAGTGGCCTTTGAGTTCACAGGCTTGTACCTTATCCACTGTGCCACAGCAGGCAGGGCTTTCTTTGGCAATTTTTAATGGCAAGCCTTTTGTCCAGGTATATTTTGTGCATATTTTTTTCTCAGTGTGTGGTTGGCTATTCATTTTCTTAATGGTGACTTTTAGTAAGTAGTTTTTAACTTAAATAAAGTTTAATATATCCATATTTTTATGAGGCTATTGCTTCCTTTTATTCTATCTGAAAAATGTTGACCTGTGCCAAGATCATGAAAAGTTAAATATTTTCTTCTAGAAGATATATAATTTTTGTGTTTGTCCTTTATGTGTATTATCCATCTAAATTAAATTAAATTTTGTGTGTGTTGGGAAGTGGTAGTCAAAATGCTTTATTTTTTTCCCAGATGGATAGCCAGTTGAAAAACATCATTCTTTTCCCATTGAATTACCTTGAAATCTTGTTGAAAATTAATTAACCATATAACTCTGTCTATTCTGAGTCCTCTGTCCTATTTTAATGATCTGATTATATTATGCTGAAACAGCTGGGTGTGTTTTTTTTTTTTTTTTTTGTTATTGTGGCTTACTAGTAGTTCTTAAAGTTAGGTAGTGTAAGTCTTCAAGCTTTTTTCTCCTTTTTGAAAATTATTTCTGCTATTTTAGGACTTTCGCATTCCCATTAAATTTTGAATTAGTTTGTAGGTTTGTATTTTAATAGGCTTCCATAATTTTACTATGAATGACCATGATTATATTGATTAACTTGGAGAAGTTGACATCTTAATAACATTTGAGTTTTCCAATCTATGAAAATGGTTTATCTTGTCATTTCTTTATACTATTTTATCTAATTTCTCTTTGCAATGATTTTTACATTTTTAGTGTAGAGGTCTTGCATAGTTTTAATTAAATTTCTCCTAGGTATCTTATGTTTTAAAAGTGCTCTTATAAACATAGTAGTTTTACAATTTATGTTTTCCAATTGTTTGCCTTTAGGAAAGATAAATGCAATTAATTAAAAAAAATTGTCTTTATATACTGTGATCTTGCTAAACTTAATTATAACTTGTAGTATCTGTTCTGTAGCTTTTAAAGAATTTTCTACATAGATAATATCAACAAATATAGATTTATTTTTTAATTCCTTTTTTTCATTATTATATTGAATAGGACCACTGGTATAATGTTGCAAAGAAGTAATGAGAGCTGATGTCCTTTCCTTTTTCCTAGCCTTAGTGGGAAAGTATTCAATATTTCACCACTAACTGATGTTATCTATAGGTTTTCTGTAAAGGTCCTTTATCATATTGAGAATGTTCCCATATATTTTTAGATTGCTGAAAGTTTTTGTCAAGAATGGGTTTTGAATTTTGTCAAATGCTTCCTTCCACATATATTTTAGATCATATAGTTTCTTTCTCTAGTCTGTTGACAAAAAATAGTGATTACATATTGAATGTTAAACCAGCCTTGCATTACTTAATGGACCCCACTTTGTCATGATGTATTATCCATTTTATATGCTCATACATTTTATTTGCTAATATTTTTTAAAAGTTACTTATATGCCTAAAGGATATTAGTCTATAGGTTTTTTTTTCTTGTAATGTCTTTGTCAAGTTTTCATATAAGGCTTCAGGCTGACCTAAACAGTGTTTTCTCCTCTTTTTTTCTGAAGGAGTTTGTATAAGGTCATTAATATTTCTTCCTCACGTGTTGAATAGCATTCATTAGTAAATCCATGAAGATTTTTCTATTCTTTTTCTACTGCTCAATTGTTTCTGAGATTTTTCTCCTTCCTTTACCATTTTCTCTGACAAACCCAAACTTTGAGGATCTCAAGCTAATGAGATGGTAGTTTTCTACTTGAGTTCTATCTAGCCTCTCTGCGTCAAATACAATAAAAAGGACTAAGTGAAAGACATATAAATGTAAATTTTACCTTGTACAGTTTCCTTCTTTAAGTTTCAACCCTTTCCCATCACTTTCATCTGCTTTTGATCACTCTCTAGTGCCTTCAGATGGTTTTTTTTAATATTTATATTTTTCCAGAGTTTACGATTATTATACGGGAGGAGGTTTAGTCTATTATACATGACTTTCCTCTTGAAAACCAAATCAATTTGTACCATAAAAAATTTTGTTAGCTCTTAAAGTTAGCCTGTCATTAGAAGTAGCTTGCTTCATAGTGAGTTAACTGAATAGGAGCTAAATGAGAAATGTATCAATAAGTTGTTATTACTCTATTAGTACATGGAGTATACATCACCTAGTCCTAATGGAAATAAATTTTGAATTCAATGAAAACTGGGTTGGATATACTAACACTACATATGTATTTATAACTTTGTGTCTAAAGGTCTGGATATTTCATTCTTTTAATCAGCAAAATTTAATATTGTAGGTACTTGTCAGAGAATTTAACCTCACCACCAGTGAAGTTTTATTGGTAGAAGTTGTATTTGTGTATTTTTTAAAGGATATGCAGTCTACATACTACATATGCCTTTGTAGGTCACACGAAAGTAAAATAAAGACTGTATAGTATATATTTATGAGCACTGAAGACTCTGGGGTTACATTGCCAGGGTTTGCATATAAACTCTACTGCTTTCTACCTATGTGATAAAATACTTAAATGCTCTATATTTTAGTTCCCTAACCTATAAAACAAAGATGAGACTAATAATCCTATAGGGTTGTTATATTCAATATATATCGAATGATACGTGATGAGAAAGTTTCTGACACATAGAAAGTATTTAAAATGTTAGTTATTGTAACCAGAGCCTCAGTTCCTGAACCTAATTGTTTTCATTTCAAAGACCTGCTTTCCATTAGCTACCACTTTCCATGAAGCTTCCTAAAAGAAAGTCTGTAAACTTACTATTGTAAGCAGGTGATGACGTTATCTCCATTGTATAGATGAGTAAACAGATGCATAGAGTTTGCTGTTTGTCCAAAGCCATTTTATCAGTACTAAACACTCATACCTAGATCTGCGTGATTCTGAGTCCTGTTGTTTACCACTTGGCCATGTTTTATTTGGCCTGATCTATCTAGAGCATGACTGAGCATAGACTGGTTTGTTATACAACTAGAAGCAATTGTTGTATTCCATTTTTGAGGTTCACGTTGATTCCCTTAGGACTTTGGGGAATGTGCTTAGCATTTCTGCTGAGGTTTAAAACACAAACTTAATGGGGTTTTGTGACCTAATGTGAACACAAACACACTTTGACAGGTACAATGAAAATCATTAGTATTTTTATCACTGTCATTATAGCCCCTGATAATAATTATGATTGTAATAATACTAGTAGAACCATATGCTTGGAAAGCCCCATGAAAGGATACTTAGTTTTTTTTTTCCTCTTGTGTTTATGTAGGATTCACCTCACTTCTCCCAGTCAGATAAGAATCTCTCCTGTGTAGACATTTGCTATGTCATATGACTCACTGCCCCAGTTTGCCCATGAGTTGAAGGTTCCTTGGGATGGGACTTCTGTGGGTTTTTTTGTTTTTGTTTTTGTTTTTGTTTTTAAGATTTTATTTCATTATTTGTTAGAAAGAGGGAAAGGGAGAGAGCAGAGAGGGAGAGAGACATCAATGTGTGGTTGCATTTTACCTGCCTCCAGCCACAGACCTGACCGGAGACCTGGTTTGCAACCTGGTTATGTGCCCTGACTGGGGAATCGAACCTGCGACCTTTAGGTTCGCAGGCCGGAGCCTTAACCACTGTGCTACCAGCCAGGGCGGGATGGGACTTTTGTTACTAAAACCGGGCAAGTCCTGGGCAAACTGGAACAGGATGGTTACCCTAGAGATGAACTCTAACCTATCCTGATGAGTTTTTATGTTCTGTCTTTGCTCTGTGTACTGGGTAGATGCAGAGACAGCTGGTCATCATTTTTTTTTTTTTTTTTTTTTTCCTTTTTCAATGTATGATTGCCTCTCACCTGCTTCCAGCTACAGACCTGGCTTGCAACCTGGTTATGTGCCCTGGCTGGGAATCAAACCAGTGACCTTCGGGTTCAAAGGCCAGCACCTTATCCACTGTGCCACCAGCCAGGGCTAGGTCACCATTTTTTAAAATTACAACCCTTCACATATTCTGAGGACTGTTATTCTGTCATTCTTTTCACTTTTTTCCCCCTATGCCCACCAACAGGTTTCTATCGAGGGCTGCCTTCAGCTGGTATATTGTGTTTACTGTTCTGAGGGCTGCAAAAGAAACAGGATGCAAAACCTCTTCCTTGAGGGACTAAGTAAAGGTGGTTCCAGCTCCTTTGCCCCTAGGTATGTTTTCCAAGCCTTTAATTATCTGAATTGACTTGCTTTGAACTTTGTGCAAATTCACTACATCTTCTGTAATTGGTGGAGACCAGAAAAGTCACAGGACTCAACTTTTAGGTGACTGTTTCATGCAGCATAGAGTAAAACCCCACAAGGGCTGTGAGAACCCTACTTCTACTTTTATATCCATGTGTCCTGTCTGCTTTGAAACAGTTTTATTTTATTCTATTTTTTAAAAAATAAAGCATTTAATTTTTAAGTTTGTGCATGTCCTGGTGCTAAATTTAAAGGTCAGTAAAGATTTTATTTGAGTTTTGCATGCATACTAATTTTAAGCATTTTTCTTCGTAATTGGAATATATTTATGAAAACAGAACCTGCATAGATGAAGACCTGTCTGTCTGTCCAGGAAATAAAAATGTTGCTTGCATTTTTATTTCTTAATATCACTTAAAAAAAAAAAAAGGGAGAGAGGAACCAAATAAAATCAGAAACAAAAGAGGAATAATATCAATCAATTGACACCAAAGAAATACAAAGGATTTTAAGAAAATATTATGAACTACATGCCAAAAAATGAGACAAACTGCACTAAATGGATAAGTTCCTAAACTAAATCAGGAAGGTATCAGAGAATCTGAATAGACAGATTACATCTAGTGAAATTGAATACTAATGAAAACACTCTCAACAAACAAAACCCCTGGATTGTATAGCTTCACAGGTGAAATTTATACCAAACATTCTGAGAGAATACCTCTTCTTCTCAAACTATTTCATAAAATTCAAGAGGACGGGAGGCTCAAATTCATTTTACAAGGCCACCATTATCCTAATTCCAAAAGCCAGAAAAAGATACTACAAAAAAAAAAAAAGAAAGAAAGAAAATTATAGGCCAATATCCCCAAATAACATAGATGCTAAAATCCTCAATAAAATATTAGCAAACCAAATACGGCAATGCATCAAAAAGACCATACGCCATGATCAAGTGGGATTTATTCTAGGAATGCAAGATTGGTACAACATTTGTAAATGTGATTCATCACATAAACAAAATGAAGGATAAACACATAATCATATCAATAGATGCAGAAAAGGCATTTGACAAAATCTGTGCCACTTATGATGAAAAACATTCAGCAAAGTGGGATTGGAGGGAACATATTTAAACATAATAAAGGCCATATATGACAAACCCACAGCCAGTATCATACTCAATGGGCAAAAATCACAAGCATTCCCCTTAAACCCAGGAAAAAAGACAGGGATGACCACTTTCACCACATTTATTCAATATAGTACTGCAAGTTCTAGCCTCAGTAATCAGACAAGAAAAAATAAAATGCATCCACCTTGAAAAGGAAGAAGTAAAATTGTCTTTATTTGCTGATGACATGATACTGTAATACAGAATTCCCAAGATTTCACCAGAAACTTGTTGGACTGATACATGAATTTAGCAAAGTAGCAGGATTCAAAATTAATATCTAGAAATCAGTTGCATTTTTATATGCCAATAATAAGCTAACAAAGGAAAATTAAGAAAATAATCTCATTCACAATTGCTTCTGAAATTGGCTTAAATCATCACGTCACACCACAGAAGAGTCTGGCTTGCCTCCAAGCTTTCTATGACACTGGTACTGCTGTATTTAGTACCTCAGATGGAGTTTTGTTCATCACAAGGATTGTCCATGAGCTACTCTGCTTTGCGTTAATCACAGTAGTTTTGAAATATAAAAATGATACATTTGGTGCTTGCAAATAATTTTTACAACAAAAAAAAATTAAACTGCATATCTTCCAAAATTCTAACCACCAACTCTCTCCAGTTCACCATATGCCTTTTATTAAGTTTCATTTGGACTACTTTCTCAAGGAACAAAAAAATTCTCTCCTTGTCTATTTCCATCCTGCACATTGATATGTTTAGGAATTCAAGCCCATGTCATAGTGACCTTATTGGTTGATTCGAATCCATTCACCATTTAAAGAGAAAATATTTCTCTGAGACAGGTGTTTAGAAATATCTGAAGAACTCCAACAGCTTACAAAGACATGATTTCACTTTGTGCTTCTATCTGAGACCCTGGAAATACTTAAGTATTTAGCATTTTGTTTGTGAAATACAGTATCATTTATGGTCTAGACACTACAGACAGCTGTTCAAATTCAACTCAAACAGGCCCTGTTCTTGCTATATTTATTTAGCTTGTCTAGCTAAATCTCTGTGTAATTTTGGCTTGAGTCCTTAATCAGGGATTAAAATATACCAATTGTTGATTTTCTTTTCTTTTAAGGTACATACTAATGAGAACAATTTCTACAAAAGTTTGGTTATTAGCTTTAAACAAATATTTTTCACTGTTTTATTTTTGTTCATCTTTTATATGGCAGCCAGTCAGCGCCACCAAACATTTAGGAAAAATTAATAATAAATGAATTAAATGGAAGTTTACCTTGAAATACAATCTCTTTTAAAATCTCTTTTAAAAATAAAGGTTTGGATTTCTCTCTCCCTGTTGACCCCATTATATGTTGCTACATTGGAAATGATTGCTGCTTTCGTGTTTGAGGAAACTGGTTCATTTAAACTATAAGTATATATTTTAAAACAACATGTTTTCATTCTGTCCTACTCATTGATACATATTTGTATAAAATTCATTAGGCCTGGCAATATCATTAAAGTCTAGACGTTAATTCATCAAAAGAATAGTAAAAATTTGAATATGTTGCTTTAGCATATAACCATAAAAGTTTCTGAGTTACTACATTTAAGAGCTTTTTTTAGGTTAACTTAAATTTGCTTTAAAAGCATTAGGAACTATAAAATTATACATGTATTATACTAAGGCTATTTCATATATTTGGATCAAGGCTTATAACTGATACCTTTCCCTTAGTATAAGAGAGAGACAAGGGGGTCAATTTCTGTGCAATGCTAAGACATTATATTGTTTTGTTTTGTAATAACTATTTTCATCTGGAATTAGGCAAGCATGGTCATTTGTGTCTCCCATACAATGAGGGGGAAATGCCCTACTCCTGATGTCATTAGATTTTCCCTTGTGGTTTTGCTCCTCATTGGGAGGAAGAAGTAATTAACTCTGACTACTATTATTGGTTCCATACATTTGCACTTATGTTCTCATTTATTATTTTGAAATGAATAACTTACATACAGTAAATTCACCCTTTTCAGTGTACAAGTCTGAGTTCTGACAAATGCATGTTAGGTATGTTACCACCACCACCATCAATATATAGAACACTTCTGTTGTCTTACTTATTTTTAAAATGTAAATTGCAAGTTATGCAAATTGAAATTTTTATTATGTGCCACACACTGTTTGAGGCACTTTTTATATATATTGCATTCAATCCTTTTAATAATCCAACACCTATATCAACCACATTTTATAGATAAAAAAATCTCAGATGCATTTGAGATTTGCAAATATGCAAGGAGATTAACTAATACTCCTTCCATAATATGGCCAGGTGGTTGAGAAGGGGTTTGAACCCATCTCTGATTGCCAAGTGTATACTGTCAAGATAGGATATTATTCAGCAGGCTTTTGATGGTGCCAGTGATATTTATAGGAGTTGATTTTTTCATCGCCTTGCCATTCCTGATCTAATTCTCATGAATACTTCATGAAACACTAAATTAGAATTCCAGCCAAGATGGTAGCATAGGTAAACACAGCTCACCACCTTGCACAACCACATCAAAATGACAACTAAAATATAGAACATCACTCAGAACAATCAGATATCAAGTTGAATGGAAGTCTGACGACACGGAAGTAAAGAAAGTGCATCCCTACAGACTCATAAGAATGGCAGAGATGTAAAACGAGCTGGTGCCACATTCCCTGTTGATGGATAAAATTTTGGGAGGGATATCTTGGAACTGAGGAGTCCCAGCCCCATACCAGGCCTCCCAACCCAGGGTCCCAATCCTAAGAAGGCAAATCCCTATAGCTCTGGCTGCTAAAAGCAGTGGGGATTGAGTTGGTGGAAGAAACCTCTGGAGTTCCAAGCAATTCTTCTTTAAAAAACCCACACACAGACTTAGACTCACTCCCTCTGAGCTCCAGCACCAGGGTAGCAGCTTGAGAAGTACCAGTGGCGTACAAAGAGGAATGTAAGTGTCTGGCATCAAGGTGAGAGCTGGGGGACAGCCTTCTCCCAGAGAGAAAGGCAGAGGTCACTGTCCCTTTTATGAACCCTTTCCCAACAGAGCCACCGAGCTGATAGGCCGATGCCATAGTTGAGGCTCCATCAACCTGGCTAGTATTGTCTGCCTCTCCATGGAGGTCCCCAGAGACTCTGTCCCACCCTGCTTACTGGCCCACCTAAGCTGCTCTTCCGTATGAATGACTGGTCTTGGCTCATGATGCATAGCTTCCTAAATTCCTTCGAATAAGCAATAGCCAGCCTCAGTGAGTCCCCAGCTTCTGCATTCTTGCTAAGTGGCCCCAGGCCCAATCTAGCAGCAGCCAGCCTAGATTCATAGCTTGGCTTCTCCTGGGAATCTCCAAGCTCAACACAAGTAGCAGCATTTCAGATTGCTTTGTCTCGGGCAGGGTGGCCTTGGGCAAAACATAGGTGGGCATTGACCTTGGCCTGTACCACCAGTGGACAGCCACAGTGGTCTGACAGACCAAGTCAGACTAACCACCTGCCCCTGCACAGCTGATCTTCCACAGAGGGTGGAGGTTGGTGATCAATGGTCACAGCCAGTCCTTGCAGCTGACTAACCTGGGTAAATCCTTCCCATTGACATGCCAACAGCAATCAAGGCTCAACTACAAAAGGAGGGTGTACCTTGAGTACCCAGCTTGGGTGATAGGGGAGGATGTGCCACAAAACCTATGCATGACCCATGACATAAACAATGGTATGGGGATTTCCTGAGGGAATGAGGGTGCTGGATGGAGGGGGTCAAATGGGGGAAAAATGAAAAAGAGTGTTGTTTGTATGTATTATCAGTTCCAAGTGCTGGTAATTTGAGATGATGCTCTAAATTTTTCACCTATTCCTTCAACTGTGGTCAAGAGTATTAAGTTTTTATATCTGAAACCATGAACAACTTATTATATCTAAAAACTAAACCATTGCCCTGGCTGGTAGTACAGTGGATAAGGCGCCGGCCTGTGAACCCAACAGTCACTGGTTTGATTCCCCTGCCGGGGCACATAACCAGGTTGCAAGCCAGGTCTCCAGCCAGGTCTGTGGCTGGAGGCAGGTAAAAGGCAACCATACATTGATGTCTTTCTCCCTCTCTGCCTCTCTCCATTCCCCTCTCTGAAAATAATAAAATCTTAAATAAAAATTAAACCATTGAATAAGTAGACAGGGGTGACCAAGGAAAACAGCTGTTGTGTTGGAGAATCTAATGGTAAAATTTGTTAAGCAACAAAAGGTTTTTGTGTATGCATATGTTTGCTCAGTGTGCAATATAAAATACTTAAATGGAAAGAGGAAAAGTGTTTTTACATGTGTTTGTCTATGATTAACACCCAGAAAAGTGATGTCAAAGATGTGTTTGCTTATAATAGAATACTAATATATAAGTGGCAGTTACAGGGATTGTTTCAAAATTTAAATATCTTAATACCATGCCAATAAAATATAATTTTAATTTTTTCCATTTAGGGGCTTCTGAAACATATGGATTGTGCATATTTTTCCTAGAATTCAAACTCATTCAAGCTGTTAAATGTTTGCTTTAGGCCAAAAACCTTGGATTCATCATTAATTTCTTGATTTAGTGCATAACCCACATCTAATCCATGAGCAGATGATGAGAATTCTGTTAAATTCTATCTCAAATCTTGACACTTGTCAGTAGAAGGCTGTCCGTACCCTTTCTGATCATCACAAGTGACAATTTGCACCAGTTTGATCTTACAGTCTTGGTCACTGTAGGCATTGCTAGCATGACAGAAACTCCCTGGATCTACTCACCCTTGGTGTCCCAGGTTTGAAATCAAAGTCTGAATGCTGATTAGCAGAGTCAAGGTCACATGTCTCACCCTGGGTGCAAGGGAGGAGGAGGCTGATGAAATAAGTATTGAAAATATTCAGTTCCTTGAGGTCTTGGATCTCAGCCAAAACTCATGAAGTTGGGTATTCCCCAAACATACAAGGGAGCTCAGATTTATCTATTTTATATGACCGATGTCCACTACAGACAGGACTGTAGAAGAAAAAAGAAATTCCAGCTACAACTTTTCATCCATCTGGGATCATCTATGTAAGGGAAAGCAGCCAGCCCACAAACCTTAATATTTTTTTGAAGATATTGAGATGACTCTCAGTGTTCAAATGTAGAATGTGAGATTTGGAAAGTTTAAGTTACCTTAAACTTATCAGAGCTGCATCAAATGAGTTCACATCAAGTGTCTGTTTAAAAAACTAGTAATCTTCCTGTTGTTATACCATTCGGTGTGGATATCTTCATATATAGGCAGGTATTTATTTTGTAGATATTGGCATTGTTTATGTACCAGTTTAGAACATCTAAAGCAGGGCTAGCCATTTCATTGAAATCATCATATTTAATTATCCCAACAAATTAGAGATATCTGTAAGCTCCTTTTTAATAGGATTTTGAGAAAATCAAGATTCAGGGGTAAGTCGCTCATAGGCAGATAGTAAGTGAAGATACAGAATATAATATTATGCTTATTACATAGATTTAAAAATTAAAGCAGTATCTTTAAAATATTTTTCACTTGATCAATTATAGGAATATCTTGAAAGGAGTCTGTGCCATAATTCCTTCTCAATTTTACAACATTAACATGTATTTTTTCAGACATGAACATTTTAACATTTGGTTGTATATAACATTTGAAAACTATTTTAGAAAAAGGCTAATATCCAACCCTTTTTTAGAAGTACTAATTTATCATTTTTATATATACATTTAACTGCAAAATCAAATGCATGGAAAAAATAAAATGGCATCGAAATATGTGTGTGTGTGTATATAAACATTCCTGCTTGCTCTAAGGATAACTACTTAAAATCTTTCTGATTTCAGCACGTCTATGGATTGATATCATTAATAATGTGTTCACATAAGTTCCATTTTTTAATTTGTCAAGTTTAGACAGCATTTTATTCCTTTTATAAAATAGAAGGATTAAGCTACTTATAGTTTCTCTACCTTTTTGACTTCACATTTTTTATACTTGGTACATACACTATTAATATTTCTATTAAATTTTCTCTCTCAATATTTCTACTTAATCTATTAACTTTGGACAATTTACTTGTTCTCTTACATTTTATCTGGCCTTTTCCAGATCTTTACATCTATCAACTATATCTTTTTACATTGCTAAAGTTTAAAAATGTGGCATTTTGCTCTGTAAGTATAATTTAGTCTTTTGTGTCTTGACTACAGGTTTAACTTTTTAAATGAAAAATTATAAATGTTTGCTATTATTAATAGCTAGACTATAAAGAAATAAATTGAATTATTTGTTGCACAACTTGTGCCATTCAAGTGAGAATTACAGTTAATGCCAAATGGGTTCTCTTCTTCTACATCATTAAGTACTCAGAATCTTTCACAATTAAGTTCGGCTTAGATATAGACCATGATTTTCTTGTTGGGGCTGTTTTTTTCTCTTCTCTGGAGCCTTGAATTGTCTTTCCTTATTAAGAGAAAAACACATATACTTTTATTTGATTACTACAATCATCCCCCTTATTATTATTAATTATGTAAATGATCTGACATTTCTTGATGATCTGTTGCTGAGCTTTAACGGACTTGCTGTTGGGGAGAAAGCCAACAGCATAGAGCTTCTCCCATCCCAACTGTCAAGATAAGTGTGACTTTACCCCGTGGCTAACCTCCCCAGAGACTATACAGTTTCTTTAGTAAATTCATCTCTGCTTTGCCCCCCGTGCAAACACTCCTGCTTCCCTGTTTCTGTCTGTGTGGAGGAGAGAAGGGTGTCGAGGTGATCTGGCCCAGCTGTTTCTATACAGTATTGCCCTTTATCAGTGTGTTGATGATTGCATCGCCTTCCATTCCTGCTTTCTGACTGCCCCACTTGCACTTCGAGTCAGGAGGAAAGGTTCTCACGTCTGCTGGCTCTTTTCCGGGACTTTTCCTTCCTCCTCTGACTGGAAGTAAGATTCCCCTATGTTTTCTCTCTTTTGGAAATTTGTCATGTCTCTGGCATTGTTGATGGGGTACATGTCTGCTATGCCCTGCCTCTCTCAGCACTGTACTGAATATATTTCCTTTTATAAAGCTTGACTGACACTTCACTAGGACTTCGAGGAAACGGTTAACTTATGTACTTGCTTTGTTACCTAGAGCCAAAATCTCCCCTACTCATACTGCTTTTAATTGCAATTTCAAGGAAAAGTTTCATTATTCTTATTATGACTTGAGTTATGCCCAGAAATGGGTATAACATATTTTTTAATAAAGAATTTCATTTATAACTTAGTCCAAATGTACATCATTGTAATATAGCAAGGAGTGATTTCAGTGACCTGAAATATTTGCTCACCTAGACCACTGGAGTCTTCAAAGATCCTACCTATATGGAGCTCATTGAATTTTATTGTTTTACTCCTCCATTTTAGAATTGGGAGTTCTATTATTTTATCCTTGTCTTCTGGATGTTGTCACGATTGTGTGATCTTATGTCCTTCTCATTGCTTTTAAGTCTTCTTGCCTCTGGTCCCTAGCTTTCATTGTAGTATGCTAAGAATAAATTCATTATACACAGGTGGCAAAAGTAGGTTTACAGTTGTTTGTATGCAAAAGACATGCATATGATTATTACAATAGCCTTATTAACTCAAAAAGAATGCTACAATGCAACTGTAAACTATTTTTGCCCACCCTTCTCCTGCTTGGAATTAAACATAATTAATTGCTTAGTAAAGTATGCACTGATTCATGTCTTTTTGGTTTCTGTGTTGTTAGGTATGACTTTTCTGACAAATCTCTGTTCTCTTGTTTTGAAAATACAATTTACTTTGGTGGGGGAGTGTAGCAGGTGGAAGGATAGATGAAAAAGGACTCATGGACATGGACAACAGTGTGGTGATTGCAGGGTGGAGGGATATAAGGGGGTCAAGTGGTAATGGAAAAAATACAATAATTTTTTAAAAAAGAACATATCATAGCTTATTATTTTCGTCTACTTTCTGTGCTGAATAAGAGTGGTTTCTTCTCCTCTTATCATTTATCTCAATTTTGTCTAAGATGTGTCATACCTATATTCATTCATTTGTTTTACATTTCAATAGTTCACCTTTTTTTAATTTCTGAGAGTTCCATTTGGTTCTCTTTCAAATTTACCTTGTCATCTTCTTTTCTCAATAATATATTATTTTAATGTTTTTAGTCTTTCCAATATGTATTTAATCAACTTTAATGTACTCATTTCATAGTTTATATTAGGGGCTTACATTATTTGAATGTCTTGAGAGTAGAGCTCTAATAACACTGCCGGATTTGCTATCTTCTTGTTCACAAGCATTGGTTTTTCATATATTCCGTATAATTTTGGAATGAGAATTCATCATAATCTGGGCCTCCTCAGTGACAATTCCCATCTAAAAGCCTATCCTGGAGAAATGTTGAGTTTGTTTTTGCCAGGCATCCCAAGCTTATTACTGACTAGGTGTTGATTTTTCATTTTAATTTCTCCTTCTAAAATTTCTAGACCACATGAATATTATAATTTCAAGTCTCATGGGAGCTGTCACTCAATGATGAGGAATTCTCAGAGATTTATTTCCCCACACAGAGTTTAGATTGAGTTGTCCCTTGCATTATTGGGTGAATTATTATTTTCTAATTGCTACTCAGATTACAGTTCTTTGTGTAACCTGCATCAAGGGGTTCTTACAATTCCTTGCTGCTTGTAGGCCAGGTCATATTTTCTGTCCACAGATTTGGCATTAGAATTTGGACTCTTAAAAGTGAGATGAAGAACCCCATTGGGGTAGCTGCAGCTTCAGTTTTAAAAGTTACTACTTTGATTTTTGGTCCTTCCTTCAGTCTTGTCTTTTTTTTTTTTTTTTTTTTTAAGATTTTATTTATTATTTTCAGAGGAAGGGGAAGGGAGAGAGGGAGAGAGAAACATCAACATATGGTTGCCTTTCACCTGCCTCCAGCTACAGACCTGGCTTGCAACCTGGTTCTATGCCCTGGCTGGGAATCGAACCAGTGACCTTTGAGTTTGCAGGCCAGTGCCTTATCTATTGTGCCACCAGCCAGGGCTCTTCAGTCATTTTTGATATATAAAAACTCTACCTCTGTTTTCCTTACACCCTTGCCTAGTGTTTTAATGGCTGCAGGTGGTTAGTAGCCAGAATTTGTAGGCATTTTGCTGTGGGAGGGTTGTCATTTCTCTTTTTCAGATTGCATTTTCTATTATTTTTTCAGAAAAAGTATATAATTCACTTTTTAAAAGTTACGTAAAATTATAATTTTAAAAGAATTTTCTGTAATTAAAAAAATCTAGGCTTTCGCTGGTAGCACAGTGGATAAGGCACCGGCCTGTGAACCCAAACGTCGTTGCTTTGATTCCCAGCCAGGTCACATAACCAGGTTGCAAGCCAGGTCTCTAGCCAGGCCCTTAGCTGGAGGCAGGTGAAAGGCAAACATACATTGATGTCTCTCTCCCTCTCTGCCTCTCTCCCTTCCTCTCTCTCTCTGGAAATAATAAATAAAATCTTTAAAAATAATAAAAATAAATTTAAAATAAAATATAGAATAAAAAAATCTTGTCACTTTAATATATCTTCTTTGAATTAAAAATATATTTTCTGAAAAAGAAATGGCAAAGTATCAAATTTAAAGTCATGATTTCAGCAGTTTTGATGATGACATTCTTGGCAAAATGTCAGTTGTCATTTCAATTGTGAATCACTTTAATACTTCCCTTTTGGAAAAAGGCAACCTTATTTTATAAAAACAAGGCACCCTTTTAAAATAATTACAGTGAAATATTTTTAATGGCTTCTTTGAGCTATGAGCTGTAACTGATAAAATAAGCTACACATATCCAAAGGATATATAATTTGATAAGTTTTGACATGTACATACACCTGTGAAATCATCATCATAATCAAGACAGTGAACATGTTTACCACCCCTAAAAATTTTCTTATGCTCCTTAGTAATTTCTCCCTTATGCCCCTACCCCTGACCCCACCTTTGTATATAGGTAACTATTAACGTGCTTACTGTTACTAGATATTACCTCTAAAATTGTATATAAATGAACATATTGTGTACTCTTATATGTCTCTAATCTTTTCCTCAGTATAATTATTGAGATTTGTCCATGTTGTTATGTGTACCAATAGCTTTTTCTTTTTCTTTATAAATAGTATTTTATTATACTGATATATGACACTTTATCCATTCACCTGTTGATGAATATTTGAGGTATTTCTAATTTGGGGCTTTTACAAATACAGCTCCTATGAACATTTGCATGCAAATCTTTGAGAACATGTAGAGAATGTGAATGTATTCATTGGGTAAAGAATGTGAGAAAAGGGAGTCTAGAATGGCTTCAAGGTTTTTGGTATGAGCAATAGAAATAATGTACTTGCCCTGATAGGAGAGGCAGAAAACTGCAGTAAGAACAGGTTTTGCTGTGGGTGAGATTTTCAGTGGAATTCAGTAGTTTGATTTTTTTATACATTGAGTTTAAGACACCAATGGAAAAATCCTGGTAGGGATAGGGGATAAGTTATTGGATAACTAAATTGATTAGTGTTAGCATGGTATATTTTTCTTCATTAATTTACTTTTAATCTATATGTGTCTTTATATTTAAGCTGGGTTTCTTACCTCATGTAGTTGTATCTTGTTTTTTTTACCCATTCTGACAATCTGTCTTAATTGGTACATTTAGCACATTGATGTTCAGTGATTATTGATATAGTTGGATTAATATCTACCATATTACTATTTTCTATTTGTTGCCCCTTTTCTCCTTATTTTTGCCTTTTTCTGTTTTTATAGTTTTTATTGAGCATTTTATATGAATCCATTTTCTTTTCTTAGCATATTGGTTATAGCTTTCTCAGTTATTGCCCTAGATTATGCAATATACATTTATGGCTAATCAAAGTTCACTTTCAGATGACACTGCACTACTTCATGGACAGTGTGAGCACTTTATAACAACAAAATAATCTTAATCCCCTCAATCCCTAGCACCATTTTTGTTATTTATTTCACTTATATATACATATACAATATGTCTGTTTATATATTATATTTATGCATATGTCAAACATGATGTATACATAATACATGATATATAGTACATGAGCATACATTGTAAAGTACATTGTTGGTATTGTGAACAAACTGTTAACTGTGAGGTCAATAATAAGAAAAAGATCTTTTTATTTTACTTTCACTTTTTCTTTGATGTTCTTTATAGATCTGAGTTTCTGATCTAGACTATCCATTCTCTCTAAAGAACTTCCTTTATCATTTCTTGCAAGATAGGACAATTGGCAATAAATTCTCTTATTTATTTACTTATTTTGTCTGAGAAAATCCTTATTTCTTCTTCACCTTTGAATGATAATTTCACAGGGTACAGAATGCTAGATTGGCAGGATTTTCCCCCCCTTCTCAACATTTTAAATATTTCACTCTACTCTCTTCTTGCTTGCATGGTGTTGAGGATAAGCCAGATACAATTTTTATCTTTGTTCCTCTGTGAATAGGTGCTTTTTTCCCCAACTGATTTCTTTTAGGAATTATTTTATCTTTGAATTTCTATATTTTAAAAACTATATATACATATTTTAAAAACTATATATGCATAGACACAATGTGTGAAATTTTTTTGTTTTGGTTTTGGGCATTGATTCTGCTTATTTTTGCTGAGCTTTCTGGACCTATAGTTTTGTGTCTGACACTAATTTGTGAAAATTCTTGGTCATTGTTGTTTCAAAATTTTCTCCTGTTCCTTCCCTTCTTTCTTCCCCTCTGGTATTCCCTTTGCATGTATGTCATAGCTTTTGTAGTTGTCCATTTGTCATTGTATAGTTCTTTTTTTTTCAGTCTTTGTTATCTTTGTTTTTTTGGTTTGGAGGGTTCTATTGATATAACTTCAGACTCAGAGATTTCTTCAGTCACATCCAGCCTACTAATTAACCCATTGAAACATTCTTTATTTCCTTTGCAGTGTTTTTGTTTTTTAAATCTCTAGCATTTTTCCCCCTTAGTTTTTTAGTAAGTCTATGCCTCTGGACTTTAAACTTCACAAGCGTTTCTGACTTTTCCTTCCTTATTTAGGTGAGACAAAATAGACAGAGAGTGGGCTGAAGTTGGGCATTTCCCGTCCCCTGGCTTAACTGGGCTATGATGATACCTCAGTAGGTTAAGCTCTGGTTCACTAATTTTTGCAGATGTGGTTAAGTTAAAGATTTTAAGATAGGCTGATTATCCTGGATTATCTGTGAGTCCATTGTAATCACGAGGGTGCTAATAAGAGGGTAGCAGGAAGGCCAGATCAGAGACAGCGAGAGAGGGACAGAAAAGAAAAATAGAGGGGAAAAGTTAGTTCAAGATGTTAAGCTGCTGGCTTTGAAGATGGAGAAGTGGACTAGAAGCCAAGGTTGCAGGCAGCCTCTAGAGGTAGGACAGGCAAAGGAACAAGTCTTCCCTTGGAGTCTCTAGGAGAAACATCATCCTGCTGACTCCATGATTTGAAGTGGGTCTTCTGACCTCCACACCTACAAGATGATCACATTTTGTTGATTGAAATTAGTAAGCGTGTGGTGGTTTGTTACAGCAGCCATAGGAAATGAATACAAAGTCATGAGATTGGATGACATGACCTAGAGAGAGAGTGGTAGCTGATAATACCTTTAGAATATTCTTGTTCTTCACCGTTTATCTGGACTACTTTTTGTCTTCCTGGTTACAGAAGCTACACAGGCCCAGTTCAGTTCTCACTTCAAACCACTTTCTGCCCTATGGAGATGGAGCTGACTGATGTCAGGGGTTGTTCACAGTGGCTTCAGACTGGATGATTTTTTTCTTGATCTCCATGATTTTGAATGGTTGTGAGTCTTGATTACTAAGTCCACACTTGATCTCCAGTTGCCTTGGTGCTTGTACAATTTTGGACAACTTTTTGACGACTAGTTGTTTACTTTTTTGGAATCTAGATGCTCATCTTTGCTTCACACACTTGGATTTGAGATTCTTGCTTATACCCAAGAACAGATAATAACATAATACCATTCAGGTGTCTACTGTTTCATTTAATCAACACACAAACACACACAGTTGAAAATGCAGGAAATAAGATTTAGAGCGTTCAGACAATGTGTACAGGGTTCCCAGCGGAGAGCCAGGTTTGAAAGCACATTGGTCACTGGAAAAGTCCACACTGTTATGATGCTCAGCCTTCTGAAAGGTGACTGCTTCTGACATCTCTCCCCTAGCCAACCTGTGGAAGAGGTAAGGCCTGGCGTTCCAGGCCTCGCCCAGGACTCTCAGTGCGGCTACTCTGACAGACCGGCATGTCTCAGCTGCCATCCACTTCCGTTTGTAAATGCTTGTAAATGTTTTATCGACATGTAAGCATCTTCCCTAATCCATGCAGAACACTTTAATATGGATCGATTCTCTTTCTGACAATTAATTTACTAGTAAAACTTCACTTCTTTCTCTTGCCGGTGTAATTGGGAAAGGGAATACATCATGATATTAACCAAAACTCTGAAACCCTTGCTTGATACCTTTTCCTCGTTTCCTTCAGACAAACAAAGAACTAGGCCGTTCAGAATGTTATAGTTCCCAAATGTTGCCATTCCCCCGAAGAAAATTAATTCAATAAACTTCATTCAGTATTTCTTACTTCACCTCAGCTCAGGGGCCTGGTACTCCACTGAAATCAGAAACCCAAGAGGGTCCCTAAGCCAGTGAATCAGCAATATTGTCACCCTCACATCCCCAGGAGTTGAGCTGCAAGAGACTAAATGTGGAAGTTCTATAATAAAACGTAGCCGCAGAATTGTTATTTTTACTCAACCTTTACATAACTTGAGAATTCTCCAGCCTCCACATCTAGCCTGCGCCTGCGTGTGGCAGGCCTCCAAGTAGAACTCGCACGTGTCAGAGTTTCTGGTGGGGCTGAATAAAGTCCCTTGAAGTTGTCTGGTTTCCTCAGTGGGCCACCACTGACCTCCCTGGGACTCGGTGGGAGAAGTCGGGCTCTGCAGAGCGCGGGTGAAACGCTCAGAGCTCTGGAGATGAGGCCGGCATCACTGATGTCTCCACAGCAGGTTGACAGTGATCTTTGGACCCTTTCCTTTTGCCCGCAATGCCTCCCATCCAGCTGTTGTCGGGGGCCACACAGGCCCCAGAAACATCCCTCAGGGGCTGCTCTCACGGCGTGTCTGCCATCAGGACGCACAAAGCTGAATGGCGGCGTGGGGACAGGGTCGCTCCTCTCCACCAGCTGCACACAGAGCGCTTTGTGCTCCTGCCGATTGCGATACTTCCCCTCCTGGCAGAGCGGGGCTGGTTTCTCCCGGGCTGCGGAAAGCAACGCTTGTTTCTGAATTGGTTGGCGTTCAATCTCAATTCTGTCTGGAAACAACACGTGTTCCTTTCCCCCTGCTGTATGACTGCAGTGTTAATTTTCAAGTAAACTTGTGCAAGTTGCTTTCAACTTGAAACAGCCGCACAGCCTTGACATTTATTGGGCACTCCCTCCGGAGCCTTCCTGGCTGCGCGGCCGCAGAGGTGTTGCCCGTGAGCCTGGTTGCAGGCTCACTCTTTCCAGTCTCCCAGTACCACCCTGAGCGAGGCTGCAAGGCATTATTTGAACGGGATCACGTTCAAATCTGCCTCTCCTCCACCCACACAAAGCCTAATTTCAACTCGTTCCCAAGTGGTATAACGCTGGAAGCCCAGACCAAGTCCAAGAAAGGGAAGACAGATGATAAAATTTCATTTGCTCTTGCCATTTAATAGTGATTTGTATTATGCGCTCGCGCGCGGCTGGCTGCTTAGACCTTCCTAAGGTAGTGTTCTCGCCCGCAGTAAAATAAAAGGATTCTTTTTCTTGGGATGTTTAAGTTCTACCTGACTGCTTTTCGAAAGGCTTGGCATTTCAGTTGACCTTGTTTGTGAATTCCTTTGTGTGCCTCCAATACATACTTTATTTAGACCCTGATCCGATGAAGAAATGAATGCCATGCTCTTTATTTTTTTTTCTTTTTTTTTTAAAAATTTTTATGGCACACCACACCACAGTGAGGTGCACCTGTTTTTAGTATCTGCACATACCCAGCCAGGGCGTGTTGCGGAGTCTGCCTCTGCAGCTGCTGTTTTCCCATAAAAAATACTACTGTATTCATGTAGGGTTAAGCCTGGTGAACTCTACAACTTGGACTTGTTACGGGGAGGCAGTGAGACTGTCTGGTCTGCTGATAATAGGTTAGATAAAGATCCCACCCGGACCCTCACCCCGCAGCGTTGGCACAAAGGGGAGGAAGTCTCTCAAACAATGCACAGTTGAGCAGACAGCAGATGTGGACCATGCAAAATTAATGATTAACTGCATGCCAGTGTGTGTGTCAGCGAGCTGTACTGCTCTTTCAGGGGCTTATACCGTCTATGAAAGAAATTAGCTCATGAGAGGGACGCGTAAGGATGAAAGAAAGAACTTAAGTAGAGGCTTGACGTATCCTGCTTTTCTCACAGGGCAAAAAGTTAAACATAATGGTCTGCTTTTTATAGTGTGAAGTTCCGACTGAAGTTGGGGCAGATCATCCACTTGTTAAAACAAGACATGAACATTCTTGTTATTCCTTCCGAGGAAAGAGGTATGATGTGCACTCACGTTGAACTCTAAACGTACCAGAAAGAAGGGGGAAATTATCCAATAATTATCCCAGACATGGAAGACGTGAAACCGAAAATAATGAGGAAAGGAGTAAATAAGATAACATGTTCATAATTCATGATCTCTTTTAGGCTAAATGGGCCTTTCAAAGGCCCAGAAAGTGGCATCAAAGTTCACAGATGAAAGCCCTGGCTGGTGGCACAGAGGATAAGGAGCCAGCCTGCGAACCCAAAGGTTGCTGGTTCGATTCCCAGCCAAGGCAAGTAACCAGGTCGCAAGCCAGGTCGCAAGCCAGGTCACAAGCCAGGTCGCAAGCCAGGTCCGTAGCTGAAGGCAGGTGAAAGGCAACCATACTTTGATGTGTCTCTTTCTCTGTACCCCTCTCCCTACCCCTCTCGCTAAAAATAATAAAATCTTAAAAAAAAGTTCACAGGTGAAAAAGTAAAGGTAAGAATCAGTTATGTATTAGCAGTCTTGTCATGCATCAAAGGCATGTTGCAAGGAATATACTAGTTTAAATACATTTCATAATGAAGATTCCTTCACTTGATTTCAGTTCCCTCCCTGACTCCCGGTGATGGTCGAACAGATGAGAGATAATAGGGACCCAGGAACAGCCATGACCAATAGAAATGCTATAATGTTCATTTGGTAGCAAAATCCCTGGGGCCCCTCCAGAAAAATCTGCTTTCCTTGAGGCAGCACATCTTTGCACAGACACGATTGAACCTATAAACTTTGATTGACTATTCATAAAATGGAGGGTCTGGTACATTTTCTTAACTTTTGTGTAAGGAGTAAGGTCCTTGGGAGGAAGGGAGGGAGGGAATTTGCTCCCAACTGCCCTCCCCCCAACCCCCCAGACTCCTCCATTCATAGAGGCTGGTTGGTTTGCTGTTTTATTTGGTGTTTTCCCACCTGTTCTATCATCCATGGCATGAAGTTCCTGAAATTCATCATTGTAACACATGTACCTTTCCTCCTCTCTTCTTAAAAAATTGGATTTACTTTGTCCTTATTACATCATTGAACTTGTTCATTCTTTTACAGTACTTTATTTTTGAAAATTAGTTTAATTTCTTAAGGACAGGAAAACATGCATATTTATATTTATGAGCATATTAGTGTGCATGCATGTCTATCCTTTGCAATATCTGGTACAGCTAGACTTAAATCTGGTGCTTAAAGCGGAAGAACAACTGTTTTGTTATTGAATGCAGTTTGTGTTATTTTCTCTTTCAATTTTAGATGGTGTAGTTCTCTTTATATAAGAATGGACAGAGCCACATGGTAGCTTCCTAATCTCATCTCCCCTGATTTACCATACTTTGGTCCAGAGACTGTTTTTTAGCTGAAATGTAATTTTGTCAGATTAAATAGTGTCACAAAAATTTATCCTAAGGGCAGTATGTGAAGTCTGTCCCGAAAGTATTGGCCTTGAAAACTGTTTCAATTATATTGCTCTTGTCTCCATACTTTCCAGACAGACCTTGTATTATTAATAAAGTTAAACACTGATCATGAAGATGAATTATGTCACATACCCTCATGCTGTGACATGATTTGTCGTTGGCCCACCTCTTATGAATGTGTCAGGCTAGTTCATCTCCCTCAATAAGAGATGCCTTTGTCTTTTGAGGGGGCAAATGTTACTAAAATTTTATTTTATTTTACTTGTTTGTTTATTATTTTTAGAGAGAGGGGAAGGAAGAGAGGCAGAGAGGGAGAGAAACATCAGTGTATGGTTGCCTTTCACCTGCCTCCAGCTACTGACCTGACTGGAGACCTGGCTTGCAACCTGGTAATGTGCCCTGGCTGGGAATCGAACCAGTGGCCTTTGGGTTTGCAGGCCAGCGCTTTATCCATTGGTTACTAAACTTTTATCGAAGTTGCAAGGAATCTCCACATTGAGCATCTCATGTGAAACAACGTTTAAGCCTCCATGAGGCATTTTCATAATGCCTTCATGGGTCCCTTGTCTAGATTTGTTAGTGAGTCCTCTCTGGATTCTTTTCTTTCATGGAAGCTAGCTTTCCTATTTTCTTTTTTCCTTTTTTTAATACTTAGGTTCTCCATACTACCCTCACTTCCTAATTTCAGTTCTTTCCCCATTTGCATTTCTGGGTCACACACCTCTCCACGCAAAGAAGGCCAAGTTTTTTTTTTTGCTTTTTTTTTTGGGGTGGGGGGGCAAACTGTTTTTCTCTGACAGAAATTCCTGCCACCTGTAGACTTGAATCACTTCTTACAGCAGCCCATTTGCCTGCAATGGATCACTGCACAGGGCAGGTAGTGGAGTTAGCATAGCTCCAGGCACACACTCTCTCTCGTTAGCATTTAAGATAATCTCAGGCAGCTACAGTGGCTGGTGAAGATCAAAGGTTCTGCCTGCTCCAGGTTAAGATTTCTCTCTTGCTTTGTAAGCCTGCGTGTGTAGTCAAGTTGAGTCAGTCGGTGTCAGTCGGCGTCAGTCGGCCCATAATGAGGCTACTAGTTGTCTCTCAAAAAGTTGAAGCAAAAGATACTAAGTAGAAATAAAAATCTTTCTGAGGTAGGTCCTAAGTGACACAAGTTTAGTTCCCTGAACTCATCTCCTGAGATCATTTGTCTGTCATAAGCTTGAAGTTTACAGTACTTTTTGTAGTTTTTCCTTTCTAGCCATGAACCACTTTAGTCCATTTCTGGATAAAGGAAATAACCAAGTTACCCTCCAATTAACTCTACACCCAACACCTCTACCCCAGCCAAGCTTTACCCATAGGTTGTATGAATGAATTCTTCCAGAGGCCATTATTTAAGAGTTTAAAATTAAAAACTAATATTCTTTGCTGAGTCAACTTTTGGAATTCTCACTGCAGATAAATGTTTTTTAAAAAACCACCCTCATACTTAGATAAAAATAAAAATGAAGGGAAAAATACTAGTATCTCTTCAAGTGATTTGGTGTCAGTGTATTGAGAAAGAAAATAGGGATGATTCAAAGGATTCAGTCTTTCTGAAGCATCTTTGAGTTGTAAGTAAAGCATTCTAAACAAACTAGCTCAGGTGAGAAGGGAGAATTTATTATAGGGATACATACACGTCATGGAGTTTAAAAGCAAGAGAAAGTTGTCTTGCTTAAGACTAGAACAAAGGCCTAGAAAATTGAGGCAGCTGATCTCCTAACTTTTCTTCATCTCTTGGTTCTACTTCTGTCAACATCTACTTTCTTCCCCTGTCCCTGCATACGGGTGTTTTCTGCTTCTCTGAGCATGTGATAAATCAGAGCTGTTCAAAAAACTTCAGTAATAAAATACCCTATATCTGCACTATTAAATATGGAGTCACAAGCTATAGGTGGCTGTTGACCACTTGAAAGATGGCTGGTGTGATCAAGAACTGAATTTTTAATTTTATTTAAGCTTAAACATAAATGGCAACATATGGCTAGTCTCCATCATATTAGACAGCAAAATGGGAAAAGATAACTCTCTGATACTGCCTTCATTTGCATACCCTCAGTTTGAGCAACTAACATTCTTATAGTCCAATTTCAGCTTCTCAAGAGAGACATGTTGATTGGCCCAACCTGTGTTAGGTACCACCCTGGTTCAACCACATGGCAGCCAGGGCCAACTCTTGTGTGTGCTAAGCAGGGGTGTAATTCTTAGAGGAAAATGATCATGTCTGGGCAATCACTTCCAAACACATGGAAGTGACTGATCCTCATATTAACTTCTTGTACTGATTAATTTCACTGGTTAACTTTCATATCACATATACTCATTGATGCAAAAGAGATGTAAGATTCTTATGTATGCAGAAATAGGAGTTATACTTTCCCTAACACCAGAAAGACAAATCAGTGGGGTCAAAGAAAAACTTGGGAATAATTCAGAAATCAAGAATCAGTTTTTGGTTTCTAGAGATACCAGCCTCATTTTAGTTTTGTTTTTCTTTTATAGGCAAGTTAATTTAAAAGAGTAATAGAACACTTTATTAGGACTCTAGAATCATGGAGCTATTATTTTCCCATCCTATTTTTTTTTTTTTCTTCTGCTATAAAAATTTCTAGTTTTAAAACAATGGAACAGGTAGAAACACCATCATGGGCAACAGCTGACCATGGGATGAAGCCTTCTGCACCAGTGTTAAGCAATCTGTCTAGTGTGGGTAGATGAAGGGTGTCAAGTACAGTCTAAGGTCATAGCTCTCATATTTCTTAGCTTGTGCCCTTGATTTAGTCAATCTGACTACCTCATTGGTCCTGACCTTTGAGGCCTGTTGGCTCATTAAGATCTTGGCTATTGACATCTGACTTATTATAGCCTCAGACTTTGCTTCCTGGCTCCCCACCCCTCCATGCTCCTTGATCCCAATTTTAAAATCAGGTTTCCCAACCTCTAACTTGTCATGATCCATATCAGGCACGGTTCCTGATTTTTCAGATTTTCTGTCTTAATGGGCTTCCCTAGGGGCTCCAGTCTGCTGATTCTCACTGCTGGGCATGACAGATGTGTTTTTTAGCAAATATTTTCAGTTGAATGTGTTTCCTAGTTCTTTTCAAAAGTACACATGGTGCGCTAATACTTCAACTAATGAGAAACACATGTTCTAATAACCATTCTTAGATATTGTCAGATTTTATAAACTGGATTGAAATACTAGAGCAACAGGACTTGTATTTCTACTTAAAAATACGATCCGAAATCATTAAATAAGTTCCCCAGAGTGGTTGCCTTATCTTTTAATTGCATATTTGAGGCTCATTCCCAAATTATTGAATGTATTATTATTAACTTAGAAATTTATTATTGATTGGTGCTCAGACACTGGAGTTACATATGATATGACATATGTACATGAAGTTTCTGTTTCACAGAGATGCAAGAGATTTTTCATTTGGTAAAACAGACACACAATGGTTTATTGCCTTGTAGGACATTAACCAGTTTTGTATCACCCTAGCAATGTTACTGTAATATTCCTTCTAGTTTTTCAAGTTGCTTATAAATAATTTCTTAAAGTATCTTTTTGAAGCAGCTTTATGTTCTACTGCTGTGTCTATGAGAAATTATATTTTGCCACTGCATGCGAGAGAGAAAGGTTAGCAGTACAAAATCAAATGTGAATCCTAGGAAGGTGTGATACATTGAAGACAGTGAAGTTGAAAGGAGCAGGAGTGTGCACATTGCCACCCAGAGAAGAACATGTCAGAAAAAATGTTTGGATACAACATGGAGCACTACCAGGTACATGAGAGTTAGGTTAGGCTAATTCTGTTCCTCATGATACCACCAAGAAGCCATGAAGGAATGTATATTCCAGGTATTTGTTTATGTCTGAAATTTTCCGTATGAAAGGCAAAAACTGTAATCCAATATACGAAAAAAAAAAACCCCAACTTGTTTTTGGCCATTGTTGCTTAGGGTGATACCTTGAAACTCTGTTACACTAAAGTTCCCTCGGCTCAGCTAATACTAAAGGAGCCATTTCACTAGAGAAGAAAGCGAAGCAAAAGGATTGGTATCAAACAATGAGAAAAGGGGTGAAAGAAAGGGATTGAGAAAGAGAAGGTAGCCTTCATGCAATGCTTTATTCTCAAATCTTTATTACTTTCAAAAGTACTTTCATTGTCTTTAACAATTTTTTATTTATTTAGTCTGTTATTTTTTAGAGATATGGGAAGGGGAGAGAGAGAGAGGGAGAGAAACATCAATCAGTTGTATGTCCCAATCAGGGAGCAAACCCACAATCCAGGCATGTGCCCTGACTGGGAATTGCACCAGTGACCTTTTGCTTTGCGTTTTGACACCCAAGCAACTGAGCCACACCAGTCAGGGCTCTTTCTTACTTTTTATTTTATTTGTTGGTTCTACTTATTGATGCATTCATTGGTTGATTCTGGTAGGTGCCCTGACCAGAAATCAAACATACAAATTGGTGTATCAGGATGATGCTCTAACTAATGGAGCTACCCAGCCAGGCCCTCATTTTGTCTTTTAACAGGGGCATCATTATTGAGTTTGTTTTCAAATAATTTATTAAATGAGGAGGTTCTACAACATTTCCATTTTTCTCAAAGGAAAGTGCCAGAGGACCCAAGTTTTAGTCACAACATCAACCATTTGTAAACTGTGCTGTTGGTCAGGGTCAGAGTTGATGTATTATTTCCTTATCAGGCTATTTTACGTATTTTTAAATAATTAAAGAAATTTTAAAAATTACAGTTGACATACAATATTATATTGGTTTCAGGTGTACAATAGTGATTAGATATTATATGATTAACTAAGTGATCACCCTTATGAGTCTAGTACCCATCTGACACCATACAAGGTTATTGCAATAATATTGACTATACTCACCATGATTACATCCCTGTGACTGTTTTTATAACTGGAAATTTGTTGTTCTTAATCCTTTCCCCTTTTCACCCCTGGTCCCCCTAAATTCCTCCCATCTGGCCACCAACAGGCCATTTTAAAGAATGAATATGAATGGTTAGCAGTGGATAAACAACTAGTTAGGTGGGACCTTGGTTCAGCAACCTTGGTAGTAGAGTTCTGGCTAAGGAAGAATTCAAAGCCAACACTCAAACTGTAAGAGAAAGTTTACTTAGGAAGTCACAGAGGGAGAAGAAGTGAGTCTTACAGAAGTAGGCTCCAGAATCGCGTTACAGAGGCAAAAGAAGGGCCCTTGGGGCTTAAGGGGGAGAAGGAGAGAAGGAACAAAGAAATGTACCTGGGAAAAGAAGGGAAGGGAATATTTGGGTGCCCTCCAGAGAGAGGGAGAGGGGAGGAGGAGATGGAAGAAGTGAGAGAGTGCAAGAGTACCCCAAGGAAAGAAGGAAGTGGGGAAAGGCTCTGTGTACTCCATTGAAAGAGCCAAACTGGGCTGCAGTATGAACGGGGTTTTTTATCTGGAGGTCTCAGAGGAGAATCCCAATGAACCATTCGGCAGCTTTCCAAGTGCACCCCCCCTGGTGGTGTCCATGGATTGGTTGGTGCCAGGGAGCCATTAGTCATTGCAGCTGGTCCCAATATTGGCCTTGGTGTCATTCCATCCGATTTTGCTGTTTCTCTGGGCCTGAAGCTGAGACACCACTGAAGCCTGGCTGTCGTCTCCAGGGGTTAATGCTTAAGGGAGTGGTCATCCAAGGGCTTCTAATGTCGCCCGTTGCCAGGTTACCCA
Organism: Noctilio leporinus; assembly: GCA_004026585.1. Taxonomy (NCBI): domain Eukaryota; kingdom Metazoa; phylum Chordata; class Mammalia; order Chiroptera; family Noctilionidae; genus Noctilio; species Noctilio leporinus. The sequence continues at coordinate 239,329 of PVIW01000695.1, read as the reverse complement.
GGCTTTCCCCTTAGACGCCCTCTGCACCTGTCTTGTGGTTCCACTCCTAACTGCCTGCTACACAACTATCTATGTTAACTTCTGAGTCAGATTCTATTTAAATACAACACTTTTTATTCTATTTTTTAAAATTTAACTTGTGGAAGAAAATGCCACATTAATAAGAGGAAATAATGTAGGCAATGGTTCTCATTTCAAAGGAGTTTTCGCTTTTAAAATTCGTGCCTAACATGGATTTTTTTTTTTTAAGTAGGTAACTTTTTCAGTACTTTTGAAGTATGAATTTATGTAAATTAAAGGAGTAAAATAGATTTCTAGGAACACACCTACTGTGTAATTTGACGTACTGCTGAAACCCTTCTATTCTGTCGAGCTAATTAGATGAAGAGTCCTGGTTTCACATTCATTGGCATCTTCAGTTTCTGAAATGACACTGAGAAACAGATGTAGACCCCTTGCTTTTTCCTTTCTCTTCCATCCTCTCCTCTTTACCCTCTTCCCTCATCTTTCTTCTAGTCTCTGTTTTCTTTTCCTTCTAGGCTGTGTTCATGGAGAGAACACAATACATTGTGCTGTGTGGCTAAGATAGCTAGTTCCTGCCTGGGAAAATAGCTCTGTGGGGATTGTGAGCTCCCACTGGTAGCTAAGGTTGAGTTAACGAAGTCAATCATCTTGCCTAAGTCTAGGGTTGAGGGAATGGCCAGCAGTCTGCCACTTAGGGTATTTAACAGGCATCCTAAGAAGGCCAGTCTGTGAATATTGGATGGCAGCTACTGTGAAACAATGCTGAGGACCTCAAGACCACCCCCAGGAAGACCATTCTGTTGGAGTCTGACCCTTGGAACTGGGGAAGGCAGGAGCCATAGGGAATTGGAGAAGCTGCTTGGGAACACCAAGACCCCTCTCAGGAAACTCCAGAAAGAATTAGCCTGAGGAGGCCTCATTCCTGGCAGACCTCCCCTTTCATCCTTCACTGCCAATAAATTTGCACAGTGACTACTAGGTGGGCCACACCCATGGTCTAATGAACGTCCTGTCATGTGGAGAGTGAAAACCTGTTGTACTTTCAATGAGGAGAAGCTATAAATTTCTCATCCAAAAATCTAGTTGGGTAGGATCTCAAGCAAATAACAACCAAGATGTATCCTAGTCTCAGTCTAACCGGAAACTTGGCCATCGTACACTTGGCAAGGAAGACGTGGGGTTAAATGTGATGACACACTGGGAAGCTTCAAGCTCTGCTGATAAAACAAGTGGGAGAAAGGCACAGAAAAGCACTTCCTCAACCTCCACCCAGATTGTAAATTTGTGAGTCTTTTAAATAGGTGTTGAAACTTGCTGGTGAAGTGACAAAATGAGATTTTCAGATCTTACCCATTTCACAGGTAGGAATGGTCCCAGATTCACCATCAAGAAAACAAAAAAAATCACAGTTGAGTTTCCAGCCTGTACCTTCCTGTTTCCTTTCCTTCCCTTTCCCTTTCCCTTTCCCTTTCCCTTTCCCTCCCTCCCTCCCTTCTCCTCTTCTCCCCTCCCCTCCCTCCCTCCCTTCCTTCCTGCTGTTCTGAGCACTGGATTTTCTTTTCTGCTTTTAAATATCCCCATTTGTGTTCACATTTTCTTCTCCAAACCTCTCCCCACCCTATTCCATGCAGTAGGTACTTAGTATGCTAGCACTTAGGGGAACGGAAGGCTCTCCGGGGTGAGCCCCAGAGCTGTTCTGTGTGACTGCCAGGACACTGACCTCCTGGCGCGCGAGCCTGCAATCTGTCTCCAGACCAGGGCAGCCGAGGGGCGCAGGGGCACTGGCCTGGCTTTCTCCTTCCAGAATTGGAAGATGGCTTCAAAGAGTCTCTGGAAAAAAAAATTTTTTTAAAATAAGGTTATCAACGGAAGTGATCAATGGCAAAAGATACTGGCTGGGGACAAACTTTTCTTAGCAATTTTCTTAGCAATTTCTCTTCCCTTCAGACCCTCTTCTGTTGAAATCAAAGGATTTCTATTTTCAAAAAGATTGTTATTTCTAACAGTATGTGCTGGGTTGATTAAGCTAGAGTTCTGATCTTATGATTACACAAACCATTGTGCATAATGATAAGAGACAAGCTTTTAAAACAAGAAGGAAAGAAATATTCAAGGTCTGTCCTGAAAGTATCGGCCATGCAAACTATTTAAATTATATTGAAATTGGCTCGATACTTTTGGGACAGACTTCATACAGTTTAATACATTTTTATCTATAACTATATTGGAATTGTGAAAGGTCACAGAGAGAAGGAAGAGGACATTATTACAGACTTCAAGAGCTTTTTTCAATTTAAAAATGAAAGAATTTACCAATAAAAGCGGTAGGTTATTTTTATAGAATTCTATCTGCTAGTATGAATTAGAGATGAGGAAATGGGCATTTGACACACCACTTTGTGAATATATATTCCATACATTTGGGGAGGACAATTAAAAATATACACATCGGCCCTGGCTGGTGGCACAGTGGATATGGCTCCAGCCTGCAAACCCAAGGGTCACTGGTTTGATTCCCCCAGCCAGGGCACATAACCAGGTTGCAAGCCAGGTTTCTAGCCAGGTCTATAGCTGGAGGTAGGTGAAAGGCAACCATACATTGATATTTCTCTCCCTCTCTGCCTCTCTCCCTTCCACTCTCTAAAAATAATAGAATCTTGAAAAGAAAAAATAAAATTAAAAGAAATTTAAAAATACACATATAGTTTGCAGATCAAGTGACATCTGGGCCTTTAAACTATGCAGTATGAAGTGGCTGGAGAAAAGTGGGAAGAATAAAACAAATAATTGTTGGAAATCACTAATGAATGAATGAGGATGCTTTAAACTATTTCCTCTAATTTTTATGTTTTTAAATTTTCATTATGCACATTAAAAAATGTGCATACCTTTTCATTCGCTTGTTTAATCATTAAACACATATCTCTGTGCTGGGCACAGTTCTAAGCACTGGGAATATAGTGAGAACAAACACCTCTACTCTCAATGAACTTAATTCTAGGGGGAAAAAGGCTATAAAGACATAAAAAAAAAAAGAACATAAAAAAATAGCAAGTGGCGATTGCTGCTATAAAACCAGGCGTATGTTAAAGGAGTGTTGCAGGTGGGATTAGTTCTATGCTTTTCAAGACAAGGTCACATGGAAAGTCTCTCTGATAGTGTGACATTTAAGCAGAGGCATAAAAAGCAATCTCTATAAATATCTGGCAGAAGAACATTCCAGAAACATTTCAGGATGAGTAAACAGTAAGTGCAAACGCACTGACGTAAGGGCACAGTGGTGAGTTGAAGAACTAGCAAGGACAGTCTGTGATGGGGGGAGGGCTGTGGGGTTGACTACAGAGATACCCAGAGGCAAGAGGACTTAGGGCCTTGCAGGTCATTGGAAAGATACTGGCATTGGTCTGAATGAGATGGAAGCCCCAGAGTTTCGAGCAGATGGCTGGTAGAATTTGCTGCAATAAGAAATATCTGTTGAAAACAGATAAGCAGAATGAAATGGAACCAGAGACATGGGGAAAAATAAAAAGAAGGAGCAGAATGACAATGACCAGAGGATGGGAGGAGGAGGAGAAGAAGGGAGAGAAGAGGAATGGTGGAGTCAAGGAGGACTAAAGCGTTCATACTAATGGTTTAGTATGAATGACTCATGGACATGGAATACTTGGGAGGGTGGGAATTGACTGTGGGAAAGAAGATGGGGGGGGACAGGGGAGATCAATGGGAGGAAAATGAAATAATTACAATACAGCAACAATAAATTAATAAAGAAATATCAGTTGAGGAAGCAACAAGAATGAAAATGAAATAGCTGAGAAGAATTTTTTACAATTGGATGCAAAAGCACCTGGAGCAAGTTGTTGAGAAGCCATTGGATTTTTGTGCATTTTGAGACAGAGTCAACAGGATTTCTTGATAGATTAGATATACAATGTGGGAGAAGGAAAGGTGGCTTTAGAATTACTGGCCTGAGAAACTGGATAAGTGTGTAGACAAACCTGCAAATGTGTAGTTGCCATGTACAACTATGTTTGCAGGTTAAGAAAGAGAACAAGTGTTAAGTTTTATATATGTGAAAGGAGAGATAACCTTTGGTTGGGATGCTGAGCAAACATTTGAATATATATATATAGTCTGCAGTTTAGGGGAGAGATACAAACTGGGTATATCAACTTGGAAGTAGTTGGTAGAGGTGATATTTAAAGCTATGGATCTAAAGGAAACCTCCAAGCCTAAGTATAAATAGAAAAAAGAATAGGCCCAAAGACTAAGTGAGACACTTACAACTTCACCGTTAGGGATTAAAGGAGGTAAAGAGGCACCAACAGAGAAAGATGGAGAATTATAAACGATGTCCCAAGTGTTTCAAGAACTAACGACAGATACACTGGACCAGGTGTGCTGACAGGTGCAGAAAGACAAAGACTAAAGTCTGTGCTTTAGATACGGCAGCATGGGACACGCTGCTGTTCTGGGACAGTGGTGGGACAGAAGTGTGACTGATGTTTTCAGGATAGAAAAGGAAGCAAGGAAACACTGACAATGTAATGGCATAACTCATGTAAAGAGTTTTGCTGGAAAGGAGATGACTCATTCAGCAGCACAATCGATTTAGGTAATTTAGAACTCTAATAAGCACAAGATCCTCCTTCCCCATATTTAATTTGTTTCCCAGGTTGACCTACTCATGCTTCTTATTCCTATGAATGCTACAGATGCATCCTATTATTTGAAGTTCCAACACATCTATGCTGAGCCTTAATAACATGTTTGACATGGGCTCGTTCTGTTTTTTACAGTAAAATCACTTAAGTGTCTAGCTGTCACCTGTCCTTTCAGTAGGCATCAAACTGAAGGAAGCATCAATTCTGATTCCCTGCTGAGAAACTGGAAACATTCTGCAGTCACCTTGTTGCTGATGCTGGCATAAATATTAATGATAGGTCAAAGGTAGAGCTAAGAGAGAGAGGGACCAGTCAAATTATTGCCATGGCTGAAGTCCCATTTATAGACATTCTATGGAGGTGGTTGGCAGAAAGGTAAATGGTGACTGTGATGAAACTACAATTATCTATTATTACTCATCTTCAGTTCACTAAAAAGAAGTATGTATTGAGCACCTGCTCTGTATTGAATGCTGGGTTGGCATTTATTGGGGTAGATTATGGGAAATGGACCTGCACTCAAAAAACTTTATTTAGTTGAAGATAGACTTAATACATGAACCGAAAAGAATAATAGGATAAAATATAATTAAATGTAAACTTCTCACAGGTCATGTAGCCTATGCAGTTTGGAGGAAACAGGAAGGGTGGTATTAATAAAGAGTATGCTCTAAGGGTCTTGATCTGAACTTTGAGAGAAGAGTCAGGCTTGAAGAAGATTCAGGGAAGGATTTTGTAGGGGTACTAACAACTAACTAAATAACCAGCTGTAACGGCTGATTGAAGGCCTCAAGGAGCAAGGAAGGGCAAGGATGATGGCAGATAAAAACTTAAAAAATAAACTTTCCCAACTTAACATGTATGAGTCAGAATACTCCTGTCTTGGGAGGAAAATTACATTCTTTAGCCAAGTGACTCTAACGTGACATGAGAATTAACTTAAAAACAAAACAAAACAAAACAAAGTTTTTGGAGAAAGACAGCCACTTAGTTTAACAGGTCATTGAACAAGTTAGGAAACATGAATTTTAGTCCCCGTATGATTCTTTTGATATCAAGTCCTTTAACAACTTTGGTGTTGCATCAGGAGAGACTATTACATATTGACTGATTTCTGTATACGTTGTAGGAGTAGTTTTTTAAAAAGTCTGTATTACACGAATGAAGAAACTGACATCAGAGAAGTCAAACCTTACCCAAGGCATTACCCTGGAGGTGGTAGGCTTGTGATTTAAACTTAAATGTAAGCCGTCTAACTCCATGATACCACAGTGTCTAATAGCGGTGGTTTCAGAATGTCTAAGAGTTTCATAGTCGTGCAATAAACACACATAAAGGGCAGTTTACGTGAATTCCTCCTTTTGCATCCCTTATAGGGTTTTTCCACCTTGTGATAGGGCATGCCTTCCATTAGACCAAGAGTTGCATGTTTCACAAGAGAACTTGAAAACGGAAATACCTGTTTTCAAATAGCATAGAAATTCTACAGGCCAGTATGTCTTCGAAGAGTGCAAGTTCTTGGGCCTAAACCCGGCACCAGGATCCCTGCTATGTGCTTCCCTGGGAACGGGCCAGGGATGTGCACGGCCACACCGCAGAGGATTGGAACCCCTGGGGAAGCAATGAGGGATGCTGTGAGGCAACAGGAGGAAATGGCTGCAGGATTTCTAATTCACAGGAAATGATTTCTTCCCTTGTGAGAGCTGAGGCATTCCTGTACATCTGAGTGCCGCTGGGAGAAGCAGCCTCTACTAGACCTGCTGATTGCATTTGCAGTTAAAAAAATAAACCCCCCGAACCCATCCATGATACTTCCGACTGAAAATTCGATCTTACAGGGACCTTTGCAATTGTCTCCCCCCAAAAAACAGGATGGAATCTTCACAGAAAATCCCGCAGCTCCCAGAGATAAGCAGCCTAGGAAGGGGCAAAGCAGTGTTGTCCTGAAATGTAGATGGAATGGAACTTGGGTGTGTTAATCAATTTCTACATCAGATTGGCCTGGAAGGTTGAGTAATTCCTAACAACACCACCTTTTACCTTGGATTCACAGAAGGCCATTCATAGGACTTCGGAGGTTTTAAGCTGGGTGTCTGATTGGTTTCCCCAGCGGAGCCACGGTTTGGTTCAGTCCACTGAAAGGCAAACTATTCAGAAACCCAGAAGAAATTGGTGGAGGCTGCTGAAAGCTCCAGGTGAACTAATGCTGGTTCTTCCGGGGGCGGGGCGCCGCCGGCTGGGAAGTCACTGCAGCCCTTGTCTTTTTTCCTTGCGGAACTTGGAATTCTGGAAATCTCTGACATGTGGAAGGGGAAAGAAAGGCACCTGGTGGGGGAAAAAAAAAGTCTTAAAAAAACACATGTGTGTTGCAGACATACACACTCTCTTCAAAATCGTGGAGAAGCCTTGCAAACAGGCAAGAGAGAAATAAAGGCTTGATGGGTCCCCTTGTCTGAGAACCCATCACCTTCTACTCCACAACGGAAATCTCTGTTGAGTGAAGAGAGGAATCTAGTGATGCAATTGCCCTTGTCCAGTTATTCCCATGCCTCCTGCTAACATTTTGGAGGCTAGGTGAGCAGGCTGCACATTTAGACTTGGAGACTGACTTTTCTCCACAGCTCTGAAACCACAATATCCTTTCCTTGCTTTGTCTCCCCAGTTCCTCCTCACAGATCTCTACCTTTTACCCTGTCTCCTGGAGAACAGCCTTCTCTCCATCTTCTGTTTCTCTCTTCTTACCTTTCTTCTTCTTCCTTTTTCTTCACCTGTCTCCCTCTTCCCATTCTCTTTCCATCCCTTCCTCCTCCTCCTCAGAAACAATAGAAGGATAAACAAATGCAAACATACTCATATCCACTAGACAAGTCAGTGTAATGGAAGAATGCAGTGGATTCCAAGTAGGCTGCCTTCCACTTTAGTTCGGACTTACTTATTTGAGTGTGTGACTTCTAAGGAGGACTGGTCTCAGCCTAATAACAATACATCTTACTTTTAGGCTGATCTTCCAAAATTACTTATATACTAATAGAATTCTAATCAACTTAGGTTATTGTCATGAATCATTATCTTCATACAGTTTTAAGACTTGATATGGCAGAAGTCAACCTTTATATACAGAAAAACTACGGAACGGTTAATGACTGACAATCAGACCAAAGCCTCTGATAATCAAGCAATCAACATAATACTATTGAATTTTTTTATTTTTGTTATTTTTTATCATTGTAATAAGGAAGATGAGGTATACAACCAACATATCATGCTTTCTCAACCTCAAGTAGCTTATGATTCTGTTAGGGATGACAGAAAACCTACAGATTTTAAACAAATAGCTCAGGCTAATATATATTGAGCACTTACTAATTGTTAGCCACTGTAGTTAGCTCTTGCTATGCATTCTGAAGTTTTTGAAACAACTATAATGTGTATTGCATACTATTTTGATCCATATTTATATGGATGAGGAAATTGAAGTACCTTTATCAAAGTCTCACGGCTAGGATGCAGTAAAGCTGGGACTTGGAGTAGTATAAGTCAGTAAATGGTAAGCCCCAAATGAGTGGGACAAAAGAATATTTTTGAAGTTCAGAGCTGGAAAATCACATGTATTGCGGAAAATACAAGAGACAGCATGTCAGAACCAAAGGAGGCCTTTAAGGCCTGAATCTTCCCAGTGGGGAGAAACTGGGACCCAATGATTGGGATAACCTGCCAAAAGAGTTAGCACATAAATGGCATTTGTAACCTGAGTAGGGGTTTAACTATCTAGATGAAGAGGGCTGGCTGGCCTTCCAGGGAGGGACAGGAAGGATAGTCTCCTGAATTGTATTTCAATTGTTTTTGGATAATGTTTTCTTTTCACTAAGAACATTTCCCCCTAATATCTAGTATGTCTAAGTTTGGGGAAGAAGGAAGAGGAGAGATTTGTAACTGTTCTCACCTCTGGAGGTGTGAGAGTTCTCACCCTCATAGGACTGTTGGTTAATCAGTGTTGCCATTGCTTCTGACAAGGTCCTATGGATGTCAAAGGTATAATTAAGAAAAATCAAGCAAGATTGAAATACAGCTATGGCAGAAAGAAATGCAATGGAAAATATGTCAGCACACAACTTAAAGCTTTGAAGCTGGAAAAGCCAAGCTTGTAGGAAAGCAGTTTTATATAGAATGTTTGCTGCAAATCTGGACACAAATAGTTCCAAGGATTTGCTTTGAATGTCTTGGATTTGGTGGGCGTAAATCAGGGCCTTCATGCTATTTTAGCACTTTTTGAAAACAGGATTCTCATGAATAGATGGCAAAACTGGGTCAAGAAATACTTTATTCATTAATAAGTAAAATCTAGAACTTGGACTAATGCTCCCTAATTATGAAATGGGCAGCACTCTGTACTGTTTTCTGATTGGTTGACATCAGTTTGAATGCAAAGCTTTATTTCACTGCAGAGTCCTGGCATACTTCACACATTAAAATTCTAAGCTGTCTAAGTAGGTGTGAAACTAATTTTGTGTTTATTTTTCAAAACCCACCTATGATCATTTAGGACCATCCACTTCACTTTGGGAGGGTAGCACCCGGTTGTAGGTGGGCCCTGGGAGACAATAAAGGAGAGGAGAATTTCTCAAATGGCTTAGACCAGAATATTTATTGCTTCCTGGAATAGTTGTAGCTACTTATCCATTTTTCCAGCCGCAACCTTTCTTAATAAGAAGGGCTTTGAAAAACCTGCTAAATCTGGGCATAAAAGGAAACAGAAGTTTTCCTAGAGCAGTGGAATTTTTTAAAGTTGCATAGTAACCTTATTGATGAAGAAATCAGGAGAGAGCACTTTCAGATCAGACTTGAGGGAGGTTATTTACAAAACACAGGAGTGTTGCAGCACACCAAGCATGTCCTGTGAGGTTTCCTTCAATTGGAAGACACTTACTATTACTGATTTTTAATCAAGTCACACTGTCTTGCAGACTCTTCTTCAGTGTGGAATGTTAAATGGAATTAGCAACAACCAATTCATCCAAAATCACTAGGAAAACTATTTGTGGAGGTCATTTGGTACTTAAAAGTATAAAACCCTGAGAGACATGAGCAGTGAAATTTTTTTAAAGTGTGTATATATATATATATATATATATATATATATATTTTTTTTTTTTTTTTTTTTTTTCCTGCTTGGATAGAGTGTATCTCCCTTGGATTCATGAAAGCACTTTTTTGTTTATGAATATCTAAAAATTTCATTTTATATTTTAGTGCCCCTTTGGGCCATGGATGATCTGAATAAATGTACATTTGGGAAAAGCCATATTCACATTGTCATTAAGAATAGATGGTTTTATACCTTCTCCCTGGAGATTTTAACAGTGTTTTGTGCAAAAGAAGCGCTCCTAACTCAAAATGTGCTCATTGGAGATCTTTAACCAAGAGAAGTATTCTGTTTTCTCTTTTTCTTTCTGTTGGTCTCACTCCTTCTTTACAGACTTAAGTACTGAGTAAAGTAATTTGAAATGCACCCCAGTGAAGGGAAGAAATGACTGGCTCTCTAATGCAGATCAGCCAAGTCTCCACTGTGCTCTAGTTCCATGTAGTGGCAGTGGCCGCCTCTGGGGATTGCTTCTGGATTTTAGTTGTTTTGGAGCACTCACTTCTTTGAGAATCTGATACAAAGTTTATGAATATTCTATCAGAAAGAAAAATACATTAAAATGCATCACAGGCCTATAGTTTCAAAAAGTTCATAGCCACGGGCCATGAACTCTCACTGGAAGCTAGATTTTGATTTGTTAGGCTGTATGAATGTTCCAATGTTTCCTCACCTTGAAGGAAGAGCAGACCCTACTTTTAAAAATATCGGTTTCTTAGAAAGTGAAGGTGAAATAAAAAGTTGTTTTAAAATTAAATTGATGCCTTCTATATCAATTTTAGTTTTCTTGGCTTTTTAAGGAGTTCTGTTTGATAAGCTAGCAAACTTACCCTATATAAAAGGACACTAAGTGTATTCTCTTTTAAAGTTGCTTGTTATCTTTTCTAAATTGTGAACAAGAATACCTTACTTTAGGGAGTAAATACTGTTCTGTGTTAGTTCATTGAACTCCGTAGCAGAAATGTATTTTAAAGGCAGGTCCAAATCTGAGTCATTGTTTTTGTCTTCAAACAATGTGAGGAACACATAGCAACTAACTTTAAGGAACTTGGAAGATAATGTCACCACTCTCCTTCTCTCCCCACCCCGTTTCTTTTCTACTCTATCCTGTGGCTGTTTGTACCCAGAAAGCAGCCTCAGGAAGTGACTGTAAATGTGGCCCTTAAGAAAAATGGTTGAATCAAAGTTCTTGCATCTTCCCGGCTAACTCTCCGCCTGTTAATCAACACCTCTCCATACCCAGCATGCTTCTCGCCTCTCCAGCCCCTCTCAGAATGCTCCGCCCATATTCATTGCAGCATCATGGCCTTTTCAGGCTCCTCTCTGGCCACCAGAAAACAAACCCCTTCATAGCTCAACTACTCCACCTAATACCTTGCGATTCCAGAAGAGATCTTGGTTTTTGAATTGAATAATCCAAAGGTTCATGCCCAAAAAAAGTTCTGGCTAGTGGCACAGTGGACAAGGTGCTGGCCTGCGAACCCAAAAGTCGATGGTTCGATTCCCAGCCAGGACACATAACCAGGTTGCAAGCCAGGTGTCCAGCCAGGTCCTTAGCTAGAGGCAGGTGAAAGGCAACCATACACTGATGTCTCTCTCCCTCTCTCCCTTCCTCTCTTTCTGAAAATAATAAATAAAATCTTTAAAAAAGGGGGAAAAAAAAAGAAGCTCTTCTTTTCAAAGTAGTATTTAAAGCTCTACCCCTAGAGAAACAGCCTGCTTGCCCTTTAAAATGAGAGTTTATTCAGTCATTCCGGAGAATAAGTTTTATAAGGAAACAAAAATTTGCATGAACAGTTTGGGCTAACTAACACTCCCCATTACAAAATGCACTTCTATGTACATCATTTTATAAACCCACTGCGCAACAGTAAGGTTAGATTCCCAAATATAAATATAAATTAGATGGTAACATAGAAATAATGTGTTTCTCTGATGCATTTTCTTTTCTTTCTTTCTTTCTTTTTTTTTACACAACTTAAAGTTTCTGTTCATTTAGATTAAAGACCAAGTTCACTTTGGATTATGTCCCATATAAAATTCTTGGAATCAAGATAGGTGAGCCACTCTGGGGTCTAGTTCGGGTTAATGGCTGCCTCACAGCGGTTGGCTGCACCTCATTTAGACGTTCATTCATCACTCGTCTGATAATATATTTACGCTGCATGGGCACTGAACAAACCCATGAACTCTGAGGAATTTTCAAGGTAATGTATAATGATGTTCAATACTTTAAAGACAAAATTTACTGTATAAAATGTCAGTATTGGAGTTAAAACTAAAGACAAAACTTAAAATGATTTTCTTTGGCAACCATCTAAAACAAATTCATATTGTTTAGATAGTGCTACAAAATACTTAGTGAATGCTACTTATATTCTGGCATCATTTTTGCTGGCATTTTACGCATATTTTTACCTGAGATATCATTTTAGGCTTAATTATTAATGCCATTCAGCTGATAAAAATGATAAATGTGTACTGGTAATTGAAAGGTTTTTTTCTGAAGCTGAAAAATCAGCAGCTTTTGTTTCCTATCTCTCTAGCTCTAAATCTATAAAATATTTCCTATTATATCAGAAGACATATTTCTTTTAGAAAATAGCAATGTAGTTTTTTTTGAATTTTTAAAAATATTTTATTTATTAGTTTTAGAGAGAAAAGGAAGGGATAGAGGGAGAAAGGCAGAGAGAGAGAGAGACATCAATGTTGTGATTGCCTATCACCTTCCTCCAGCTACAGACCCAGCTGGAGACCTGGCTTGGAACCTGGTTATGTTGCCCTGGCTGGGAATCGAACCAGCGACCTTTGGGTTCATAGGCCGGCTCCTTATCCACTGTGCCACCAGCCAGGGCGCAATGTAGTTTTGATGAATAAAGAGTTGATACTAATAAAAATTAGTTAGTACAGATTGTTTCCTACACTGGCTTAAATATATTTGGATGAGCAACTCGTTTCTGTCCACACTGATACATTTATTTTCTCTTACACTTTCTGGCTATTCTTATGGGATAACAATATACCTCGTTGCATGATGCAAATTTGAAATAGGTCATATTTTCTTCTATCTTTATGTTTTTCTCATCCAAATTTGTTTGATTACTTTTTAAATGGATTTTTTAATGCTACATAATAATAGTAATGAAATTATAATTGTCTCATTTTACAAAGATTTTCTAATTTAATTCTGTGATATAGGAATTAAGTTTATATTTTATAGATAAGAAAACTGAAAATATTTATCTTTTGCTCATTTCTAATATTGGTTTGCCAATATTTTCTTATTGCCTCACAGGAATGCTTTATATATTCCTTTACTATAGATATATACTTTATTTAAAAAATCAAGAAGATATTATATATATTGACTTTCTTAATATTAAATAGTCATGAAGATACTGTGTGTGTATATATGTATGTTTATACAGAGATAGATATACGTATACACATGCAAATACAAGGTAAGAAGATATTATAGACAACTTTATTACAGTAATCTTGACAACTTATATGAAATGGACAAATTCCTTAAGAATCAACTTACCTGGGGAATGGGGCAGAGGGGAGGAAAAAGGGGATGGATGTAATACAACAACAATAAAATTAAAAAAAAAAAAAAAAAGAATCAACTTACCAATATTGACATAAGAAATAGGAAAATCTGCCCTGGCTGGTGGCTCAGTGGAAAGGTGCCAGCCTGCAAACTCAAAGGTCACTGGTTTGATTCCCCAGCCAGGCCAGGTCTCCAGCCGGATCTGTGGCTGGAGGTAGGTGAAGGGCAACCATACAATGATGCTTCTCTCTCCCTCTCTGCCTCCTCCCTTCCCTTCTCTCTGAAAATAAAAATAAATAAAATCTAAAAAAAAAAATAGAAAAATCTGAATAGTCTTATATCTATTAATATAATCAAATCCATAATTTAAGACTTCTTTCCCCAAAACTACAGGCTCAGGGTTGCATTGCCAAGGAAAGATCGATACATTGATACATCAAAAATGATTAAAATTAAAAACTTTCATTCATTAAAAGATACCATTAAAAAGACATGTATATGCATATGTTTATGTATCTTATTAAATATATATACACATACTCATCTCCTTTTACCCTCATGATCTGTATTTCTGACACTTATTAGCTATGATATTATTTTTCATTGTTAATATTTTAATGACATTCCAGTCTGAAACAATATCTTATATGCTTTTGTATTGATTCCAAAATGGAAAATTAATAAAGACTATTCATACTGCAGTATGCATATATTTTAACCTGAAGAACCAGAGTATAATTTGACACACAGAGAAAGATAAAATAAATCTACATCTCTAATAAATATTAATATCAGATGGATTCTTTTTTGTTTGTATTTTATACCATCACTGCTCAATCAATTATAAATTTTTTAGAGTTTTTCCTCCCTGACATTTTTAGCTTCCTCTAGCCTTGTTGACTAAAGAAATATGTTTAAATCATGTCACTAAGAAGTTTAAACTTATTAATCATGCAATTTGCCTTGAAGTATTTTTTGAAATTCTATCTTGGAGTTCTGACTTCTTATAGTTCCTATTTAATGTAACTCATTCTGGACTTGACAGAGAAATTCCGGGGTTTGTTTTCATCACACTCCTGGATTAAGTCTTCTATGAAATAGATTTCTTTTTTGTTGTAGTGGATATCACCTTGGGAACATTTTACACTGTTCTAGAGAACATATTCAATAGATTTTTTTTCTAGAAGGTGCATGGAAAGTTAGATTACTCAGTTCTTATATATTAGGAAATATATTTATTTAGCCTATGATTTTTGATTGCCTCACAGTAGGCAGGATCAATCAACCACCCAAAATTGGTTTAAATGTTGAGACCAGTGATATCATGCAATCACCAAGTAACTGTGAAAATTACATAATAAAGCTTTCTAGGGAATAGCAAAAATGGCTTGAAAGAAAGGAGGGACAGGTGGATTTGGCTTTTATGTAGTTAGAGGTTAAGGCTGGAAGGAGGCTTTGAATTCCATTGCCAAGGGACAAGTTCATGATACTTCATATCGCTTTGCCTAGCTGTGGGGCAAGGGGAGAAGAAAGAGGAATGAGGATTGAAAACCCATGGTAGGATCTCAAGAATGGAGTCAGATTTTCACTTCATCTTCATACTCAAATACTAGTTCACTTGAATGTACAACTTTACATTGAAAATCATATGCCTGTAGAGCTTCAAATATATTGATACGTTTTCTAATAGCATCTTATGTTGATCATGAAAAGTCTGATGATAATTTCTTTGTAGCTGAATCCTTTATGTTCTTGGAAACTTACTAGATCTATTCAATATTCTTAGAGTTCTGAAAATTCCCTATAAGTTGCTAAGGTATAGATATTTTTTCCATATATTTTGTTTGACACTTTCAATTTGACACTTACGTTCTCCTTCACTTCAGAAGAAAAATAAATGTCAATTCTTTGATTATATTCTCCCATTTTTTTCTTGACTCTTCGGAGATTTTATTGGACCAGATTCCATGCTCACTGGGCTTATTTGCTATGTCTTGTAACTTACTTCTTCTTATTTGTATATCTTTATTTTCTGTTTTATAATCAGAGAAACTGATTTTACTCCTTTAGCCTTTCTATTAGTTTTTTTTTTTTTTTTTTTTTTTTTTAATTAGTTGATCTTAGCCCTGGCTGGTGGCACAGTGGATAAGGCACTGTCTTGTGAAAAGGTTGCTGTTCAATTCCCAGCTAGAGCAACATAAGTCGGTTGCGCCAGGTCTCCAGCCAAATCTGTAGCTGGAGGCAGGTGAAAGGCCATACATTGATGTTTCCCTCCCTCTTTGCCTCTTTCCTTTCCCCTCTCTCTGAAAAATAATAAGTAAAATCTTAAAAAATAAAAATAAATAAAAATAAAATTAGTTGATCTTACATTGAAATTATAAGAATTCTTGCAAGTTCTCTGATCTCTTTTCATAGCACACTGTTCTTGTTTTACGGGTGAACTACTTTATGAATTTCTTTGAGAATATTGTATTTGTGTGTTTGGCCAAGAACAGTAGAACACCAAACTATAGTAACTTAATAAACAAAGAAATTGACTTGTCTTTTAAAGCAAAGATTTTGGGGATAAATAGACTGGAGAGGTGATCAAGTAAAGAGGATCTTTCCAATTTGGCATCCTACCATCTTGAACATGTGGGCCTCTCTCATGCTTATCTCTTGGTCATAAGACAGCTACTGCATTTGTTGACATCTTGTCAACTTCCAAAAAAGAAGAAGAGATAAAGGCAAAGAGCTAAACTGAATCTATGCCTTTTCTATAGCTAAAGATAGCTATACATTTTTAAAACGTCCCTAATAGTTCTAACCAGTGATGTCTGTTTATTTAGCACTGTCCAGAATTGGTTCACATGGCTCCACAGACCAATAGAAAGATGTTTAAAAGGAATTCTGATGGCGATTGAGTCAGCTTAAATTTCAATCTCTATTTGAAATATAAGGACTTTAAGAACATGTTCAAAGTCACGGAATTAAATCAAGAAATCTACCAAATATACCAACTGCAATTTTAATAAGTTGTCTGTTCTTTGAGTTGTCTCTTCTATTTCTCAAATAACTAGTCAGACTTGGTACTACTTATAACAAAAGAACTAGATTGATAAATTTGTGACTCTTCCTTTTTATTTCAAATTATTTTTATCTTTTCCTATAGTTATTGATGCTAAAGTTAAGATTTTTTCAAGTATTGTCATCTATTTATTTAACTATTTATCAGTTTAAATTTTTTTCTAGTTACTTTATTACCATAGATGGTGAGGTTTGATAGTTATAATTCCCTGAGTCATGTATGAGGAAAATTCCTAATTCTACCTAATTACCAAAGTCAGTTCATCTTTAACTAGGTGGATAATTGTTCAGTTCTTCAGTTACTTTTACATCATGTATACTCCCCACTATTCACTATGGGTATGTGATCTTGGTTCTCATTTGATCCTGGATCTTTGCTAAAACAATTTAAAATTAACCAGAACAGCTAATTTCCCAAAGTTTATAGGCAGTCTAACATATCTTCCTTCTTTCCTTCTCTCCCTTCCCTCCTTCCTCTTCTTTCTTTCTATCTTTCTTCCTTTCTCCATGGGCTTTTGTGAAGATTCTGTTTGGGAGGAGAAAAGAAATGAAAAGATTATGGCCAAAATAACAGGAAAGATAAAGGAGTTCTTACTGAAATTTTTGCCTCCTTGAATTGGTAGTTTTATAAGCATGATTATTGATTTGCTTTTTATGAGCCCTAAGGTTAACTAATTTGTAAAGTCAGCTGAAGTAAATTTTAAAGACTGTATTAGGAAGATATTGAATTAGCCCTATATTACCATAACAAGGCAAAGACAGGACATAATCAAAGACTGGGTGTGGGAGGAATAAAGATGGGGGGTAAAAGAATCAAGCTATATTTTTGAGGCTTTGCTTGAAAGTGGGAAGAAAAACCATATTATGATAATATTAATTGCACATTAGGTTTTTGGAAGCTCAGTAAACAAGGTAAGATTTGAATGAACATTTAGGCTTTGAAGTGCTTATCTAAGTGTTGAAGTCCATGAAGATTTGTAAGGTAAAACTAAGAATTCATCCAGATATAGTACTGGTACAGTTTGAATTGATTAGCATAGTTTTGATTTCATATGTATTTGTTATTTTAATAAAATATTTTGCTATATATAACTAATTGCACTTAATGTATATAGATTCACAATAGATGTTATATATTATATGTTTATTTAAAAATGCTTTTATCAAATTATGTACACGTAGACCAGGTGAATACAGGAAGAACAAAAAATAGGTGAAATCACATTTCAAAGATTAGCCAAGTTTACTCGACATCAGAGGCAGGATTCAGGAAGAGAAAAGATTGATGTTTGAGCAACTGGTTTGTGTCATACACCTAGTAGACCTTTTATACACATCATCCTTTTTAACCTCACCTGAAGATATTTCTTTTCATTGCTTTTAGAGCGAGAGGAAAGGAGAGAGGAAGGGAGACAGAGAAACATTGATGCGAGAAAGAAGCATCAATTGGTTGCCTCCCATATGCTCCTGGTTTGGGAATGGCTCCTGGACCAGAGATCAAATCCACAGCCTAGGTATGTGCCCTGACCAAGAATTAAGCTTGGAATCTTGTAGTCACTGGATAGTGCTCCAACCAACTGAGTTGCACTAGCCGGGGCTACATCATCATTTTTAATTTTAGAACTTTTAAAGAAAATATTACTATCTCTATTTGAAATATAAGGACTTTAAGAACATGTTCAAAGTCACAGAATTAAATCAAGAAATCTATTAGCTTGCTAAGGCTATGATAACACACCACCACAGGTCGGGTAACTTATACAACAGAAATTCATTTCTCTGTATTCTGGAAGCTGAAATTCCAAGATCAAGATGTTGGCAGGATTGATCTTTTTTCTTTTCTTAGCTATTTTAAAATTATTATTAAAGTATAATTGACATATATTAGCTTCAGGTGTACTAAGTAGTAATTCAACATTTATATGCCTTAAAAAATGATCTTGTAGTAAGTCTAGTAACCATCTGTCACTGTGCAAAGTTGTTATAATATTTCTGACTACATTCTCTATGCTGTACATTATGTCCCCATGACTTAACTGTGTTTACAACAGGAAATTTGTACTTCTTAATCCCCCTTGCCTTCCCACCTCCCCCATTCTCCCACCCCCTATTCTCTCTCTCACAGCTTATTAGAAGAGAAAATGTGACACATAAAAGTAGTTTGTTCTCTGTATCTATAAATCTATTTCTGTTTTGTTTCCTTGTTTTCAGATTACACATAAAGTGAAATCATTCAGTATTTGTTTTTCTTTGCCTGACTTACTAAAATAACAGCTTCCAGTCTACCCATATTGTCGCAAATGGCAGGAGCTCATTCTTTTTTGACTGAGTCACATTTTACTGTGTGTTGGTACCACGTGTATATACAACAGCTTCTTAATCAGTTCATCTACCCATAGGTTGTTTCCATATCTTGGCTATTACTAGTAATTCTACAATTAACACAGGGGTGAATATATCTTTTCAAATTAGTGTTTTCATTATCTTTGGAGACATACAGAAGTAGAATTGCTGAGTGGTATGTCAGTTCTATTTTTAATTTTTTTGAGGAACTTTCATACAGTTTAACCTCATGGCTGCACCAATTTACAATTCCACTAACAAAGCATTAGAGTTCTCTTTTTTTTCACATCCTCACCAGCACTTAGTATTTGTTGTGTTTTTGATAATAGTCATTCTCCTAGGTGTGAGGTAATATCCATTGTGGGTTTGATTTTTATTTCCTTAATGCTTAGTGATATTGAGCATTTTTTCATATGTCTGTTGCTCAGACATACACCTGTATGTCTCCTGTCTCCTTTGGAAAAGTGTCTATTTTTAGGTCCTTTGTCCATTTTTTAAATTAATTAATTTTTATTTATTTTTTTTAGAGAGAGAGGAAGGGAGTGAGGTGAAGAGGGAGAGAAACATCATTGTAAGTTTGTCTTTCACCTGCCTCCAGCTATGGACCTGGCTGGAGACCTGGCTTGCAACCTGGTTATGTGCCCTGGCTGGGGAATCAAACCAATGACCTTTGGGTTCGCAGGCCGGCTCCTTATCCACTGTGCTACCAGCCAGGCTCTGTCCATTTTTATAAATTGCACTGTTTGTATGACGTCTTTATATATTTTGGATAGTAAACTTATATATAATTGCAAAGCTTCTCCCATTCAGTAGGGGGTTTTTTGGTTGCTGATGATGGTCTCTTTTGCTGTGCAAAAGCTTCTTAGTTTGATGTAAGCCAACTTGTTTATTTTTGCTTTTTTTGCCCTTGCCAAAGACAAAGCTAAATTATGAAATGACTTGCAGAATATAATAAAATTAGTAGGTATAACAGGGCTAACATTTTTATAAGCTCTTGCATGCCACTAATTGAGAAAAATATATATTTAAATTAGTAAAACAGAGATAATGATGACTACCTTCAAATATCATTTTAAAGATTAGAAGAAAAAAATGTCTCTCTCTTTCTCTATCTCATAGAGTTCATAAACTCTCCCTAAGAAAGGGAATTTATCCAAAAAATTCAGACTCTCGTATGTGATCTAGGCTAACACATATAGAAATAGACACAAGGAAAACATACAACCTTGTTACTTATTTTGACATCATTGTCTAGCCATGACAAGCACAACTTGATGTGACCAAGACCCAGCTAACCTGATGAATTCTGTTTTATTTGTTTGCTTTGTGTGAGGAGAGGATGCTCCTTTCAAGTTCCTGCTTCTCATGAGGTAGTTTAAAGAGATTGTGGTTGATAAAACCGATGAAATTTATATCTAATTCCAGTTTTTCAGGGAGATGTGTCAACTGTCCAAGAGTACCTACTGCGTCTAGGGAAATACAAACGTGCTTTGTTCAACTGTGCCCTTGAAGCTTGCGAGCTTCTGTTCAGGTCCCAGCTCCTTCTCTTGAGATTGGGCCTATAGGTGGCAGCAACTGTTAGCTGTTGAGCTTGGATGACCTATGCCAGAAGTTTTCTTGAAATACTTGGGACACTTGACATATTCTCGGATACTTGAAAATGCAATTTTCTCTAGATAAGAAAGTGAAGTATCAAACTTGCAGTCTGTTGAATGACTATATGCTATAGTCAATGTTATATAGATTTAAAAGGGGTGTAGTGGTTAAAACAGTCTGTGCTTTACAAGTGGAAGACGTAATGATGATTGGGTTTCCTCTCAAATTTGTGACTGCCATGCTCAAATGGGATGTCCTTTGCTCTCCATTGTTTTGTGTAAAATGGGTTTTTGAAGCTAAATTATTCTCCAATCAGTTCAATAAAAGTTGGGATTTTAGTTCATGTGCCACTTGTTTCGTACAATGAAGGTATCACAGAAACATTGAACTCAGTTTGAGTTTTTGCAACTCAAACAATGCTACCATGCATAAAGCAGCTTACACTTGTAAGGGTAACTTTCAGGGAAAATCTTATTGCAGTTTAAATTATTCTGAAGTAACTTTTTTTTTTTTTTTCTTTTGGGGTTATTGTTAACTTATTTTCCTAGATGAGGGACAGACACCTGTAGTTTTCCAAGAATCAATTAGGTTCTGAGAGAACTGAAGCAATATGGACTTTAGCTGTAGATCTCTATGCATGATTGCTCAACTACACTTTGGCATGGCTAACCTGATCACATCAATTATCTTCATGATTTATGTAGCATAGGGTTCAATCCATTGAGGAGATGGTAGATTGCATCAGCTACATTTCCATCAACTGGGCCCAGCTTTTATGTTTCCTCATTCTTGAGACAACGTACGATAATGCTCTACTCTACCTACTAGACCTCTATGAACTCCTCAAAGTATGTAGAACAGATGACTAACAGGTTCAAATACAGACCTTTGGCCACTCAGCACAAACAACTATATTCAGTTTAATAATTTTCAAAGGGAACTTTTTTGATGTGCATTATTAGTTGGGCTATTTCCATTGTGTAAAGAAAATGCCCAGTATCCCTTTACTACATTGACCCAATTTAGAGAAGGAAAAAAGTAGCATCACTTTTGGAACAAAAGTTTCAACACATGCCAACAGCAAGACTCACTGAGTCAAAACAGATGGTTAAAAAAATAGTTTGGAATAAATGCATATACACTATAGATGTCTGTTAAAGAAATTTAGAAAATGAAGTACAGTCTTTTATGTTACAACCCTGGTAATTTATTGATTTTGAAATTTGATGGTCAAAACTGAAATTTGAGCATGAACAAATGAACATTGTTTAAACTGGAGCTTATCATACATAAAAATCACAGGGTTGATGTTCTTTTTGGAGATTAGTGTGTGATTGATCTGTTAAGTTTTTGTTGTTGTTGTTATTTTAGTGTGCTGCATGAAGGGAAGAGGGTATAAAACAAATACACTAACACTGACCTATTCAAGTAAATGTTTTCCATAGTGAAACCAGCTATAATCTGTCTATAATACCAGGCAAACATTATTAGGTACCTCAGAGAATGTGTTAAAAAACAAAGCTTCACATACCTTTTTATGGCACTGCAGAGGGAAGAGTCCAATACAAGGCAAAGGTACAGAAATGAAAGAAAGTGTTTCAAACAAATGGGCATTTTTTACAGAGAACTTCCTTGTTGTCTTTGCACTTGAAAATACAGTGTTCTGTATTTTATCCTTTAATCCTTATCTTTATAGATAAGGATTTGTCCCAATGATTATTTTATTATTGCTCCAAGGTTTATACAAAATATAATAAGTCACGGCATATATATTTTAAAAAGATACTGCCATTCTATTTTGTGAATTCAAGTTTTATTATAAAATAAATATTAAAGAGGTAATACTTTGCTTATTTCCTTGTACAAAGCAATATTTAGGCAGGTTAGTAATTAATAACCATTGAAATTCTAGATTCATTCTCTCTTTTGTAACTCATAGGCTTATATCACTGGACTTGGTCCTCATTATAAATTTTCTGGACTCAGTGCATATTTCTTATGCTATTCTCCTTTGACTGGAGATGGGTAAACTATAACCACTTGGCCTGGAAGAAAATGTCTAGGAAATTCTAGAAAATAAGTTGTTTCTCTCAGAAAATTATGATTTTGGAGGAAAAATCAATCCCTCCAGGAAGGCCAACTCTTTCTCCTCAAAATAACTCTTTTCTCTGTGATATTTTCTAAATTACGCATTTTAACACATTGTTGACCAGCAATTTTATACAAAAGCTAATGCAAGTGCAAACATGTGTTAACTCATGTAGAAAAATCCATCCATCCATTCATTAACATATTGTTGGCTGACAATTTTATACAAAAGCTAATGCAAGTGCAAGCAGGAGTTAACTTGTTATCAGTTAACAACGTTTGGGTTTGAAAACAAGATTTTTCATGACTGGTCAACTATGTGTTAAAATGCCTTCTTCCCCAACACGTGTAGACACACACACACCAGCAAATTAAGCTGTGATTAATAGTACTATGTCACCTAAAAGGTGTATTTTCATCACAGATTAGATTAATCATAGACCTTCAAATGTATTAAGCATAAATGGTTAGAGAAAAATAAGCAAGATAATTAAGGCTGCTCTTTGCAGTCTCAGTATGGTTATGTTGAATGTGTAGTAAAATGGTAATAATCTCTAGAACATAAGCTCTATGATAGCTGGGTTATCACCAATTTCATTCTTTGCACTTTTGCCAACACCTTAACAGAGTTAAGCAGCTAATAGTTGCTCAATAAATGCCTGTTGGATGAATGAGAATCGTTGAGAAAATTACTGGAACAAATTGAACAGTTTTGCTGTGATACAATTAAATTCTGTTTCATCCTAATACTCTTACCCTGACTTCTTTAAATTCCTAATTTTCCAGGAATTTATTCACTTGCAGGTACTTTAGCACTGTGACTAAATTAGCAGCCATTTTCTCTTCAACATACTACAAATCTACCTCTAGCCCAAGAAGGAATGCTTTCATATTTTCCTCACTCTTGAGTGCTCTAAGGCATTGCAAGTTTTTGCTATCTACTTGAACAGTTGATAATAGTCCTTTGAAGTAGGGCTTTGAACAAGAGATAAGACATAGTAATCTAACCAGTGCCTATGCTGATAGTCAACAGGACCATCTTGCTATTCAAGCCATCGAAGACTTTTAATCTCACTCAAAATCATATAGACTACGTCTTCTGATTTTCAACTTATCTCTCTTCCTCTCCCTCCCTTTAGTACCCTTGATTTTTCTTAAGTTTTGTCCACAGGATATAAATATGAACGAAAGTGGCATTTGATAGCAGCCCTCCTTGTCATGGACACCATGACCTGGAATGAAAAAAAGCCAGAACGTAAATCTATGTAACTTTCTTTCTGATTAAACAGTTTCAAGTGAGAATCTCACAACAGAAGTGTTCTCTTTAAAAAGTGTCCATAGCAAATATCAAGAGTTTTTTTCTTGAGTGGGAGGGACATTGGACAAAAGACACAGTTGTCGGTCCTACGACTGATACATTGCTACCTACCGATTCCACCTTCATCCAGGAGGTGACAGTTCCAGTGCCACTGAGAGTCTCTTCTTGCATTCTTATGCTTTCAAGAGTCTTGAGAAAATCTGCAGAAATGGGCTACCAAGCCACAGGAGAGTTTCAAGTTACCTGAAAAACCCTATCTTCGCTCACCCTTCATTTGCTCCTCAACTGTCCAAGAGAAAACTAGTCAAAGGGCTCATTGAGAAATGATTTCATTCTGTGGAGACTGGTTCAAACATTTTCCCCAAAACTTCTTTCTAGACTGACCTGATTTTCCTACCAAGAAACTTCCCTCTCATTGCTAGTCTGTTTCCTGGGACTTGGGCCTTAGCTGTTTATTGATGGCTCTCTGTGGCTTTCTCCCTGTTAAGCTGATTCACCTTAATAAATCTATCTTCCTCTACGAAACTTCTGGATTCCCTTTGTTTACAAGCAGTGCCAGAGGGAAAGGCAGCTCTGGCAGAGGCCTGGGGCATACCCTCCCACCAGCAAGCAGGTTAGTGAAATCCGACAGTATATTGTCCTGTAGATTCCAGTGATCACCTCCCAGTTGGTGAGGTAGCAGGAGCTCTTTCCATGGCGTCCTTGGGTCCTATTAGATTGACTCTTCCAACACTGGTTTTTGGAGTCCCCTCCAGCATCCCTTAACGTAATCCAGGCACGTTATTGCAGGTTTCATTTGAGAAGGGGCTACTTACTTGTCACTTAGAAGATTTTCAGTTTTAAGTCAGAACCTTCTTAGAAGAAAAGGCAACAGAAAAAAGAGAATATGGTGTAAAGTGGAACTTGGTGGGGGGTGGGGGGCAGAAAAGAAACGAAAAGAACAAAATGCACTAATGTATCAAATGGCAGATTAACATGAAATGCCCCTGTGCTGTGGGGAAAGAGGTTTCTGTTTTGTTTTACACTGGAACTTTTGATGATTTTGTGCTGTTTAGGTTTTTTGCCTTTCCAAGGATCTACTGATCCTTGGGTCCAAGGATCCAGCGAATTCAAAGGCAGGGAAATACTGGCAGAAGTGGGCTGCTAGTCAAGCTCGGATGTGCTTTGCTGTGTTCCGCCCTGCTTCGGGAGGGAGGGGTGCATCCGACTGGTGCATAAATACCCAGTTTACCACCTTTTGTGGTTGGACAGGATGCTACCCTGGCAGGCAAATTCCTAGGTGCCAGGGCAGAAGCTCAGGATGAGTCAGACTGTTATTGCTGCCAAAAGACAAGACTCGGCAGCTCCTTGGAGCTGTTCACAACTTGGTGTGAAGGTAGAAAGAGATGAGGTTTTAAACCACCAGCCATCAGACAGTGTCTTCTAAGTCAATATAAATTGTTCATTTTGGGCGGACTTTTTCTGTGTGGAATCTCTTTAGATCCTGACTATCAGTCAGCTCTTCTCCTAACCTGCCACAGAGGAGAGATTGGGCCCAGACGGCGCTCCAGCTGGCACTTTAGCTGGCACTCTGTACTTTCTAAATGAGGACCTTTTCCAGACTGACCCTTTCTCCTCCTCCAGTCTCCATCCGTTTGCAGCTCATTCTGCGGTGCTGTAAAGGTACATAGCTCTAACATGCCTTTTAAGATATAGGCTATAAGTACAACAGATCCCATAGTCACCTCGAGGCTAAATTTAATGGGAACATGGGCTTTATGGAAATCCATTATTTTATTTTTAGGATTTCTGGAATCTTTAATAATAATACATCCCTTTACCCTACCCAAGCATATGCATACACAATACATATTCACAAAAGTGCTTACAAGCAGCACTGAATATTCTGAATTTGTTGTTTGTTTTTATCAGACAGTACCCTATAGATCAGAGTGATGTGGCCAAAATCAGCCTAGCTAGGGAGGCAATATGGTAAGATGAAAAGTGCAGGCAGAATAAAGTGTTCTTTTAAATTTATCTATCAGTTATGGCCTTGGGTAGTTGATATAAACTTTCCCCAACTGAAGGTCCCTGATTAGTTAAAAAAAAATGCGGCTTTATAAAATTACATACAGTATTACCTTAACATTGAAAGAGATTGTATGTGTATATATAAAATATATATTTAACAATATACTAAATACATATACATATATATGTATACACATATTTTATATACATTTTTCAAATGTATCCATCTAGCCCAGTGCCTGGCACATTACTGTAAGTGTCCAACAAATGGGATATGTATTTCTCTTTTTGTATAGGTTGAAGGCTTTCTTATAAGAATTGAAGCTCAAACTATATCAATTTGTGAATATGTTGCACGTTGTGATACTTTGAAGAGCGCATTTCTCCCACTGTAGTATTTATTCCCTTGGCTGGCTAGTTTTCTCTGCACTTAAAAATGTCATGAGGACAATACATAGGTACCGCCTTTGCTTTGTAAGGCTTAGGTAGCCCAGTGAATTATTAGCTAACTCATAAGATTGTTGAAAAAAATGGAGACAGCGAGACACAAGAATGTCTCCCTATCTCTGTTGGTGCAAGTTGCATATCCCTTTTAAAGCTGTGTTACACTACTGAATTCTCACAAACAACCCTGAAGTAGACAATCCATCTCTACTGCTATTTATTGTGGCTCCTGTCATTCCCAAGGAGTCCAACTTTCTAGCAAATGCACTTCAAAATACTAATAATACTTCCTCACCACTGTCGTTAGGACTCCTTGTCAGAGATGCTTTCAGTGCCCTTGTTTTCCTAATGCCTCTGGGCCTCTCCCAGCTGTTGGCGCTGTCTCAAGATCCTGCCGACTTCTACACCCCCCTAGAGAACACGCCTCCTCTGCTGTTTGGGGTCGAGGGTAGGTGGTTGGGGGTGCCCAGTTTTATTCCATTTGAGACAGGCAATAAGGGCCTTCATCCTTCCTCATCTATGTATTTATTTATTCCTCGCAAGTAGTGAAGTTAATTCTGGTTTTGAAAGTCAGGTTTTAAGAAAAAGGAAAGAAAAAAAAAATACTTTGGCAAAAAACGAGACAAACAAACAGAAAACCTGCAGAAAAGGCAGCAAGAGTGGTTGCTATGAGCTTTGAAACACGCACGCGCGCGTGCTCGCGCTGACACGAATCCACGGACAAAGGCGCAATGGAGAAAGGAGGTGGCAAGCGGCCCCGAGTGGCAGTCCGGGCAGCCCTGCAGAGGAGGATGTGCTGCCTCGTCTTCAGTTCCAGCCTTGTTTTCTGGTGCATTGTCCAGCAGGGCAGAATCGGGGGAAATTCACCTGTCTGAGGCAAAGTTAACCGGCTGGCTTGAATGTGACTGCATGGGAACTTGGGTTTATTAATGAATACAACATACCCTCTTTGATTTGAAAGCTTTCACCCCGCTGAAAAGATTCAAAAGGCATCGCTTCCTGCACCAGCGGCATTCCTTTATCCCTCTCAGTGGTTCACCCCTCTACCCAGCTGCTATATCTCATTAACAAGCATTTGACCACTGCAGCCAGCCTGGGAGTGTTGACACTTGAAAGGCCCAGGCAGGCGTGGGCAGGCCATCAGCTATGGCAACAGGAAACTGCCCGGAGACAACACTGAGAAAACAGCAGCTGCAAAAGCTGAAGTCAGAACAGACATAAAGGGTTGCCTCTCTCCACGTCTGCCCCGGCTATGGTGCGTGCCTGTGGGTCTGAATCCACATGTCTGTTTACTGTATTTACTGGGTATCAGGGTTGCTATCAACACGTATCAGGCTCTAGACTGGTTGACAACACAGAATGATTTTTTGACCGACAGTGTTCTCAGATCCTTAAGTTTCAAAAGCCTTATTCTTCTTATCATGTGTGTTCTTGTTTATGCGCATGAGGAATGTTCACTAAGAGGCCTTAAACTTGATACACACAGTCGTTCTGGTGGAAATCATATGTGCAATAAAAAAAAATATAGGCCTGAATCCTTATCCATTTCTTGTGCTACCACATTATGTTTTTCAATTAAGTCAACCCGTAAAACGGTCATATAAATATGTAAGATTACCCTGAGAATCTTTTGCTAAGGAATCAAAGGGTGACAGTTCAATGGAGAAAACTTAAGAATGAAGGTCTTTTTAATTATATAAAGATAGCTCATTATTAAGTGGGATATTTCATGTATGCTACTATTATAATAATTTTAAATACCTATTTGAATATAATTTACTTACTATCATTGCATTGTAGGCTATGCAATACCATACCCTTGAATTCACTTCTAAATGTTTTTGTTTTTATGTTCATCAGAGTAATGCAATGCCCAGATACTAATTAGACTGACTCATGCAATGTTTGGAACAAGTATTTCTCCAAATCTTGTGTGCATTCAAGCCTAAAAGGCTATTTTTAGAGGATAGGTAAACAATAGTTCAAAATCATAGTTTTTCATCCATGAGAAAGGTGACCTCTCCAAAATAGGAAAAAGAGGTCACTCCACATTAGGGGAAGAAAGAAAGCTAAATGAAAAAAGACACTAATGCAGTGTGTTGAGAGTGCAGTTAGTTGACTACCATTCAATGAGTGA
The DNA here is from genome assembly GCA_004026585.1 of Noctilio leporinus. Taxonomy (NCBI): domain Eukaryota; kingdom Metazoa; phylum Chordata; class Mammalia; order Chiroptera; family Noctilionidae; genus Noctilio; species Noctilio leporinus. The sequence goes on along the minus strand of PVIW01000695.1, from coordinate 210,946 downwards.
TAAATTATTTTCCTGCCATCATGAGTACAATACACTATTAGTAATCATTACATTGACTTGTACTAATGCTTTTATTCTTTTTAATAATTTAGATTTACTTACATTTGTTCTATCATTGTAAAAGCTACCTCAATTTAGTCAGTGTAACCCTTAACATGGTTAATTAGACAAAAAGCTTGTGAACTAATTTAAAATTATTGCCAATTAACTTTTTTTTAATAAGAAAATATTTCTTGAGCATGGTGAATTTTCTAACCCTACCTTCATTCACCTGTATTTTTCTTTCATCTTTTGTGCTAGGGGAAGAGAAGAATATTCCAATAGTCATTTGAAAATTTATTTTTGACAATATGGTAGAGATAGAACCATTCTTCTGAAAGTCATTAGGATACCGGGGGGCGCCAAAAATAAAAACAAATGGAATTATCCTTTGGAGGGTGGGCCCATCACCGTACAGGCTTCCCCTGCTAGGTCAGTGTTTTATGACCTCATCTATATCAGTGTACCAGCCGGCGTTGTTGTGAGAGGCTGTGTTCGGCTTCAGTGAATTGTTTTTGACGACCCCTTTGATGCATTTGCCCATTTCATGATGAGTGATTTACAAGCACACCTGCCCACCCTGCACCGAGTGTTCAGCAGTTTTTGACTAAAAATGTCATGACCTTCATGCCCCACCTGATCTTGCCCTGAGCAACTTTTTATTTTTGGTTTCCCAGTTGAAAAAAGTCCACAAAGTGAAGTGTTTTGCCAATGTGGAAGACATGAAACCAAAAAAATATCAGAAGCACTAAAAGGTGTCCAAATCAATGAGTTCAGAAACTGTTTTGAGCAGTGGAAAAAAGTCTGGATAGGTGTATTGCATCAAATAGTAGTTTGAAGGTTGACCAAAGTTTAAACATGTAAGAATAAATACACAATGTTTTTAACAAATAAATTCCCTTTTTTGAGGGGTCTCCCTTGACTTCAATTTTTCCATCCCAGTCATACTGGGTCACATTCGCATCTAGGCTCTGGAAACAGCTTGGGAGAAACTCCCAGCTTCGCTACCTACCAGCAAGGTAAACATGAGCGAGGCTTCAACTTTGTGTCTCAGGCCCTTAGTCTGTCACATGGGGATAAGATTAATAGTTAATTCATAGGTTATTGTAAGGCTTGAACAGGTATGTGTGCATACACATATATTTCAAACAGTATCACAAACTACTCAATAAATGTTGACTATTTCTATTAACATCAACTCTTTCTCCACCATATACTTTATACCTCTACAGTGTTTTCTATTCCCATAGAGCTTAGCGTAGCTTATATTGTCATGTTTATTGACCTTTTAATTTTCTAATAAAACTCCTCCCCTGTCTTTCCCTACTATAAAATACATGGCTGTAAGCTATATGAAATCATGGACATTACCTGTCTTCATTACAATCGATTTCTTTGTGACTAGTATAGCATTGGTACATACTAATAGCTCAATAGATTTATTCAATGTTGAATTTCAGAAATGAACAAATTTATATAGTTCTAGGTTTAGAGATAAACATAACCAATGATGAGTTTTAATACATTAATCCCATAGTATGAAAATGCCTGATGCACATTGTATACAGTTGTAGGGATCGGACAAATACTATTTTAATAAATGTCCATATTATCTATATTATATAAAAGATACCAATATCTTGGCAAATATCTTGATAATGTTGCCACATCAATTCTATTGGACTGGTGATTCAAAGTTCCTGTCACATAACAATCTTTCTAATCTTATTCAAAGAATAAGTTGTTTATAAAAACCCATTGTTTAGCCTTCTAAAATACACATTATTCTTAACAAAAATTGTCATGATTTTTAAAGTGTTGTTTGGACTTTTTAAGGTTAAACTTACATTGTTGGTAAAACAATTTCTAGTAGTTATTTAGAGAATTTGGGAATAGGAAAACCATAGTTCCAGAATAAGACCATGTGACATCCAACTGGGATGGATGGGGGTACATCGTATTTTCAGATAATTTCTAGAAATAGCCAAGAACTTTTATAATTTTTTTTTAGCTGCAAATTTTGAAATGTCTAGAATTTTTGCGTAATTGGTTTTTTTTTTGTTTTTTTTTTAATTCATTCTTTCTCTTGCCTGTTCTTTGTTGTTTATACTTTTATGTTGGAGGAAGTGGGCAGCTTGTAATACTGTGTTCTGTTTTGGAGTTTACTTTGAAGATGGATGGACTCAGGTAAGGTAAGCAAGGAAGGAAATGTACCTGATGCTCTAAGGACCCTGTGGATAAAGTAGGGACTTCAGGGCCAATGTAGAAGCTGTAAACACATCAATGCCTGAGGTTGCCATAATAAGGTTTGTGTTTGAAAAAATTAGCCTGGCATCAATATGGTAAATACATTTGGAGGTGGCTATAACTGAAAGGAGGTGGAGCCTTCAGAGCCTAATAATATAGGGTTTTGAAAATACAAAATGATGGTGATAATGATCAAGATGGAGATGACAGACCAACATTACTTATTTGGGGGTGAGCGGAGAAAGAAAGGCCTTCTCAAAAGTGGTATTTCATAAATCCTTAAAGAAAGGATAGACTTCAACAGTAAAAATGAAGGTGAGGCTATTCCAGGCTGATGAAATGGTTCAGATGAGGCTACATAGGTAAGAGATTACAGAGTGTTCTCAGAAATGGAATATGACCTGTCTTGTAGATAAATTCACCTGAAGCACAGAATACTAGATTGATTACTCCTAAAATATAAAGAAGGCTATATAGAATCATAAAGTTGTGGAATGTTAGAACTAAAAAAGATCAACAAGATGAAACTATAGTATTTATAGGCCTTGAAAGCCAGGCTAAGGGGTTTAAATTAATTTAGCCATGTTTGAAATCCTGCTAAGTTGTGAGCAGCTGTGAGTTTTTCGTAATCACCTGGGAGAGAGGAGATTAGGTTTGGGACCTAACCCATGGGTTTGGGACATCCTGACCCAGAAGAACTTATAAGAAATGGCATATGATTCCATTGACAGGTTGACTTTATAGTATTGTGCTTTCTTGGCTTTCTTTAACTGAAATTATAATGTCAGGGGAGAACTGGTCTGCCCGAGGAATATGGGCAGGTGACTTAATTTGTGATTTGTTCAGTTTACACTTCTAGAAGGACTCCCAAATACACATATAGCATTGAAATGGAACAGTCTGTCCAAAGCTTGGAAGGGAGCACAAGGCCAGAGGAGTGTTTGGTAGGCATTTAGACAGACATGGTATGTTGGTGCTGCAGAAATAGAAATTACAGATATTACTGAAGTAGGAGGGGAAGAAGGCAAGATACAGGGGAGGTATATGACTTATCCTCCGAAACAGGGCATGAGAGTGGAAGGCAGTGGTATGAATAGTTATTGTCAAGACAACAGACTACTCCAGGATGTTCCCAAGACAACTGGGATGTATGGACACCTTAGAGAGAGGAAAGGCCAGGCCGTGGACATCTGGAGCTGGTGACAGACAAGGGGAAACCTAGAAAGGGCTAGGGAGAAAGACACCGGAGTAAGGAGGAGTTGACTGCAGGGCCCATTCTGAACAGAAAAACCAAAGAAACGAGGAGGAGTCTACTGAACTATGTGAGGGACCGTGAGTCCTAATGAAAGCCAAAGACTTCAAAGCTTCTACCCATAAAATAGTATCTGCTTTTGAGGGGTTAAAGCTCAAACTTTTGGCCACGTAAATTTTCCTGCATTAGAAAATACTTTCTGCTCAGCAACATCGCTGGCCTCCTCTCCAGCACGTCCCAGGACACTTTTACAGCTCCAAATGGAATGCAGATGAAGAGCTGCCTGTTTCCATTTCATGCTTTGGGTTTACAGGTGCAGGCTGCGTAGCTTCTGATTGTAACTGAAATAAGAAGATATTTTAAAAGCTTCCAGCATATCAAGCACTGATGCTTGGATAAAGCTGGATTTTGCAGCCTGTTGTGCACACCTTTAATATTTCCTGTGCTGAGAAAATGATAATACTAAAGCACAACAAAACACCTGTGCCACGTGAAATGTCTTCGAGTTTCACTCGATACAGTTTGGCTTGGGAAGGCAAAATTGCTTCGTTAAGTGTGAATGGTCATAAAAGATCAACTCTTGTTATTTTTCTATGATGTAGGGTTGCTGTGCTGTGTTCATAGGCCCAGTGCTTCAGGGGGTGTCCTCTCCTATTATATTTGGTAGCTTTTCTCAGAAAGGGGTCAAGTTGACTGTGAAGGGATCATTTCTGGCTGAGATGGTAAATCCCCTTCAGGGTGGTTCTGAAAGGCCACAGGGAATTTGCTTTGAGGTTCCTGGTGGCTCTGCTTCTTGCCACTTGTCCTGGTTGGGTAATGAATCCCTTTCACTCAGACAAAATGTGTCAAACAGACAAAAGTCATTTTCTGTTTTTCTCCAGTTCTTTGTTACCTGACGGTAATTTCACCTAATTAAAAAAAAAATATTTATTACTTTTAGAGAGAGGGGTAGGGAGAGAGGCAGAGAGGGAGAGACATCAGTATATGGTTGCCTTTCACCTGCCACCAGCTACGGATCTGGCTTGCAACCTGGCTTGCAACCTGGCTATGTGCCCTGGCTGGGAATCTAACCAGCAACCTTTGGGTTCACAGGCCAGCATCTTATCCACTGTGCCACCAGCCAGGGCTTCATCTAATTTTTTAATGCTACTTTATTATGAATCTGCTGAAACAAATTCGCAAAAGTGAGAAATATGCTTGAATGGAAAGTCTTTGTACACTGGCCAATGGAGGGTTGCACAAGGAAAAAAGTCATAGTAGTTTATGATGTTCACATTGTATCATAGATTTGTTGGAGGGTGAGTTTGGAGTCAGTATTTTAAAAGATTGCATTCATTATTTTTAGAAAGAAGGACAGGGAGGGAGAAAGAGAGGGAGAGAAACATCAATGTATGGTTGCTTTTCACTTGCCTCCAGCTGGGAACCTGGCTGGAGACCTGGTTTACAACCTGGTTATGTGCCCTGGCTGGGAACTGAACCAGCAACCTTTGGGTTCACAGGCCGGTGACTATCCACTGAGCCACCAGCCAGGTGGATTCAACTTTTTTAAGACTTTTTTTTTTGCAACTAATATTCTCTAAGGTAGCTAAATAACCAATAGAATTTCAAAGATGCTGTTAAGAGTAGATTGAAGCAAGTTACCATTGTCCACTTGGATTTTGCATATAATTGCAGATGCTGTGAACTGGTGGGCAAGGTCCTTAAAGCTCTTGTAATCACCTGTCTTGGGAGGAAGTGGAGGCCTAGAGAGAACAGAACTCTGTCATGCCTGCACATTCCTGGTGGCCAAGTCAGACCCAGAACCCGGTTGTTAGTATCCCAGCTCCAGGCTTTTCCCACAGCGTGACCAGCATGACAGGTGCCTCCCGATCAGAAAACAAGAGCCCTTCCGAGAGGCCTTGTCTGACATCGCAGTGATGTGTGAGCCAGCTGCAAGGCATATGCTTGCGTTCCTTGCAGAGAATCTCAGCAGTTCCGCTGCCTGTGGACACAGGGCACATTTTTGGATGCACAGGTCACTCTGCAATGGCAAAGACGGTCTTCAGGGTCACAGACCTGGCTTCAACACCTGCAATTTGTGCAGGTGACAAACAGATCTTTGATGAAAGGTAGACGTTTATGGGAAAGGAAGAATGTAAATTGTTCCCCATACAAATATTTACTTGAATTGTCTTTCCTTAGCAAGGGGGAGTATTTCAAGCAGGATCACTAGCTTCTATGGTGTGAATTCCTTTGTAGTCTCATCAATCTTGTCCTACTCCCTTCAACATTATGTGCAATGTCAGGATAGAGACAGAACTGTATTAAACATATGCTACTCGTGTGTGTTCTGTGGCCATGTGTTGAAACCTCAAGTTGGAACAGTGTCTGACCAGCCTGAAGGTACTGATGTGGCCTATGAAAAAGAATATTTCAAGCTATACTCTCCAGAAAACATCAATGGGTGATCATTTTGCCTATGTGCTGAAGAGAAGTTCATGGGCGAAAACTGAATGGACTTTAGATGGGATTCTGTGAAAAGACTTTAAAAAAGTAATAACCCCGTTTCTGCCTTAATTCACAAATAAAGATGATGCCCAGTGTATCCAGAAGAGATCTCTATTGTGAGTGTACAGTACTAAGTTAAAGGGTCGTTTCAGCCATGACAGTGCAGAAATTTTTAGCGTATAATATGTGTTTCAATTATGCAATTAATTGTAGGAACTCTGAAAGCTCAACTTCCAGTTGATTTAGGAATGGCATTGGAAAGGCGTTAATAACTCTAATGTGTGAAATAAATGACACGAATTTGTTTTAAACTTTGAAATAATATTTGAAGTAATAATAGACTGATTCTCCTTCTGTGGTTCCCACTGGGTAAACCAACATATATTGTCATGATACATGCAGAAATATAGTCTCCTCTACCCCTTGGTAATATGGCTGTATGAACTTCAGGAAGAAAATCTTGGATTTGGGGTGGATTTGGGACCTCTGGCTGGAGTGCTGTTTGCTACAGCACTATGCTGACCAGTTCACAAAACATCAAATGCACTAGTAAACCCACAGAGGAGGTCTTAAAGGCATCTTCCTTGGGGTATATTTCTAATAGAAAATTTGCAACTACTCTGTGGAACTGAAGCAAATGGTAAAATCTATTCCATTGCAGGGGTTAGAGGATGACTTGAAGGTTGGTAACTTGGTGTAATAATAATTTTTCTGAGGATTGCTCAGGCACATGGAAATGGACAAGGGCACTTCAGAAATATTACTTTCTGATTCCTGTCTTCCTCTGTTCTTGATGGCAATGCATTTCTAGAATCCAAGGCCTCCATTTTACCCTTTCTGTTTCATAGTCTATGAATGCAGGTCATTAATAATTTGCCAGAACAATTTAATATAATTGAATTAATTCTTGGAAGAGGAGGGACACTGTAAGTGAAATCATACTGCTGAAACAAAATAGTCTTTAATCTTGTTGAACTGACAATGTGCTCCCTGAATGGAAATAGTTTGGTGGTTACAAGAAGATTATTTGGATTCTGTATTATTATCTATTTGTCCTTAAGTGCATTGTGTAGCCTCTTCACACCCCAACTCCCTGATCTATAATCTGGGGAATATCAAGCTCTCTCTTCTAGAATAATCATCAGAATTAAATGAGATGGAATATTTAGTTCAAAGCGTATTTTCATTTGTAGGAGCCCAATTAACAGAAGCCATGTTATTATTAGTAGTCGTATTCCTACTAGGATTAGTGCTACTATTACTATAAAATTATCTGCTGCATAGTTGTTTATGTAAACCATGGAGAGAGCCATTCATTCATTAAAAAATATCTATTACAAGCACGTTATGTCAGGGAAAAGGCTAAAGAGACAAAAATGAAAGATATACATATATTCATATATATTATATGTATATATACTATAAAGATATGTATATACATACATACTGTATAAAATATATAAAATGTGTATGTTAAATACAAATGCTATGCCTTAGAAGGACTGGTATATCTGATATGTCCTTCATTTTTTTTTTTTTAATTTTATTGTTGTTGTATTACATCCATTCCGTTTTTGCTCCCCTCTATCCCCCTCCCCACCCACCCCTTCCCCCCAAAGTCAATCCCACCTGTTGTCCATGTCCATGGTTCCTTTATACTAGGTTCTTGTCTAAGCTGCTCCCCTTCTTTGCCTCTACCTTCCCCTTCCCCCTACCCCGTTCCCCTGTCCTTCATTTTTATCATACGATAAAATAGGCTTTAGTTATAAGGTCTTCTTGACACAAAGACATTCATAGGGCCATGCCAGATGTCACATTAAAAAAAATGGAGTTGTGTGATTCGATGTTTAGAATTTCGATAAGCTCCCGGTCAATAGGACCATCATCAGCTAACGGCAGGTATTTTGAGTTTATGGTTAGTGCCACACTGGGCAGGACAATAAGGGGAGTGAACTCAAGTTGGTCTGAGTTTTGCTGCAGCAGGATTACTCTCATCCAGGAGCCATTTCGCAAACAGACGCTAGACACATGGCTTTATTTGTAGCAGTCTGCGGGGAAGAATGCAGTCGATTGCCCCATCTCTTCCGCAGGCGGGCAGCTGCAGACGCTCAGGTGGAGGATGCATTAGGCAACCGTGGGCTCATTCTGGAACGAAGGCAAATGATCTCCCCATGGCCCGCGCTGGCGAATGAGGCAACGCAGGTTCACCTGGGGAGTGACGGTCTTACAGCTGGAGGAAATTGAGTACAATTTCTGAAAATCTCTTGAAATAAACATCGCAATTAGTAGCTACTACTTTTATTTAAAAATGTATTTTATGCTATTCTGCCAAATCGGAAAATTGGAGTTAAAATGATCCTAATGGTGCCTGTGGTCGAAGCTTCCGACCATGTGTGAGTCCTGCCTAACCTGCTTCAATCCCGCTGCTCTGCTGGGACTGCACTTACGCCCTTCCCTCAGAAAAAACATTCCCCCAAGTTCTCCAACAGATAGTGCTCCGAGCTTTCCCCTGGGTCCTCTTTCGAATTAAATCAATTAGGAGGAGGCCATATGTTCACCATATGTATGTCAACTTGCCAGGGATCCATAAAAGGAAAGAAGAACATTTTTTTTTTTAAATCACAAATCACTTGAAAACACACAAACTGACAAAGAATGAATCAAGCAGTTAAATCTCTAGTTATGTATTTCCAAAGTTGATTAAAATTAGACAAGATAATGTACCTCCTGATTATCATTATATATTGCACTTCCGTTTTTTCCCCCTCTTCTCATATGTAATTAATTTCTTAGGCAGGATAAGGAATCAATCACTCTTTAGCAAGTTTTCTCCACCTGTTTATTCACCTGGAGAAAGTAAAATGATTGCCAGGCCAGTGGTAGTAGGTCTTCACAAAACTCTTCAGAGTTCAATGTCTGCAGACTACATACAACAACATTTGGTGAATATTTTGGCTACCCTTCATTAGCAGGATTGAGAATCCAACTGGCTGGACTCTGATTATACTACCATGACCTGTTAGACTTGGGACAGGCAAAACAGGTCTCATAGTTGGACTTTTAAATTGCACAGATGCCGTCATTCAATTTTGAATCACTTAAAGGGCTTTGCATGGTGTTGGCAAGTAGCCCAAGTTCCATACATTTTTAAAAATCAAAACAATAAGGAAATGGAGGGTTTGAGAAATTAAGTGGCATGAGCAAAGTTATCTAGTTAGTGAATAGCTTTTCTGACTGCTAGGCCTTTTGCTTCTACATTTTGAACACTACTCAGCATTCTCTTCAACATGGCCCCACACCCTCCCAGGTTACCTTTCAGGTTACCTTTCAGGTTAAGCATGATGTTCTCATCCTAGCAGGCATCCTTTTTGCCCCATCCTGTCTCCCTTTTCTTCTTTATATTGCTTAGATGTACTTATGTTCTGGTTCCTATGTGCTCTGATTTACCCTCATGATCCCTATTTTTGGTGCCTTTGCTTGAGCTGTTCCCTTCACCTTGATAACTTTTTCTACCCATCTCTAAGTTTCAAAATCTCAGCTGCTTCTTAGGAAGGTTAGGAGTGACTTCAAGTAGAGGGTAAAAGACTGGGACCTCACCTGCTTTAAAAAAAAAAAAAAAAGCAAATATCCAATGTGATTTCCAGAAGGGTGGTAGAAGTAGGTTCTTGAGTTGTGCAATGAGTTATATATTTCAGTCCCCATCCCAGGAGTTGAGGTGCAGAAAATGTGAAGATAAAGGATCTGGTTGGACCCAGCCTTGGAAAGAATGTGAACTATGAAGAAATTATTTCTAAGGTATTGCTATTCTTTTCCTTCTCCATCTGGCTCTATCCACCTTTCTTTCCATCCTGCAAATGCAGTTACAGTTCTCTTAAGTTCTATTGCTATTCCTAAGGGGGCTGGCTTTACAAAGGTCAACACAGAAACAGTTCCTCCTTGCTTCTTAGTTCTGTCCAATAGTAACACAACAACAAATCCTCATGTGGTGCTTACTGTGTCAAAAACTATTTTGGAGTATGCATAGGTATATATCCTTTTAGTTCTCATAACCAGTAAATGCTATTATTATTATTAGTGTCATTATTTTACAGATAACCAAGGCATGGGTAGGTTGCTTGACTAGTAAATAGCACATCCAGGCTTTGAATTTAATCAGCCTGGGTTCGGTCTGTGCTTTTAACAGTGACAGATGTAGATTCATTCCTTTTTCTTCTAATACCTGACCACTAGGGTGATCAATGGGACATAACTACTTAATTATATTTCTACACATCTATTCTGATTTCAGATTTCATCTTTCAAAGAGGATTTCCTCTTTGAATTTCTGAACAGATTAAGTTTTCTTTAGCTCACTCTTTGTGTCCTTTTTGACCAAAATATAGTCCCTTTTATGATAAACTTAGTTTTCTACTAATTAAATCAACAAATACTAATTTAAATTGCATCAATGATAGGTTTTTTTCAGGTTCCTCTCTCACTTTGAGCTTTGTGACTTGTTCAGGTTATTGCCCATGGCTTTGCCCTGGAATTTCCCATCTTTTACTAGCTTCTTTAAAACTCATTGATGACCAAGAGCACTAAGCTCTGAGACCTTTGGGCCACACTTACCCATGAAATCTAACTGAAGCTATCTTACTTTTCTCCAGACTGGCCATTATCTTCTTTTTCAATATCTTCTTTCAGAGATCCATGATGATATTTCTTGTATATAAAATTTAACTCATTGACTAAAATTTTTAAAAATTTATTGATTTTAGAAAGAGGGAATGGGAGAGCAAGAAAGAAAGAGAGAGAGAGAGCAAATTATTTTTCCATGTATTTACTCACTCATTGGTTGATTCTTGTATGTGCCTTGACTAGGGATCGAACCTGAAACCTTGGCATATTGGGATGATTCTCTAATCAACCAAGCTACCCACTCAGGGCCTAACTCATTGATTTTTATACAACATCTTCTAAATACCTGAGGTTTACCATTTACATCCTGAATGAGACATTTGTGTCCCCTAAGTTCTGTACAGAGATATGGAAGAGCCTTAGGAGAGAGGTACATGATAAGTTTATTTTCCTGCTTACTTTGGGTCAAAACCCAACAGAGAACTATGTCCCAGATATTTACATTTTGGCAAAGATCCTTGAGTTAGAGATGAGGAAAACACTCAGCCACCATGACAATTTTGGAAGTGTTTATAGTAAACTAGAATGAGGACAATGACAGAAATCCCAGGCAAGGAAAGTATGATGACAGTTCAGATAAAAAATAAGGAACAGCTGTATGAAGGAGGATTTATAGTAAGAAATGCTAAACCATTTTGGGAAGCAGAATCATATATTTTAGGGAGAGGAGCACTTATTTTTAAAAGGACATAGATTCAAAGAACAATTAATGAACGGAATAGGAGTATTCCATTGCATCTTTTCTCTTGCTATAATAGAAACTGGACAGCCAAAATTAACCCCTGGGGCTCAGTGCCCTGGTGAGTCTCTTAGACCTTTGCTGAAAGGGTGGAGCATATTGTAAGGACTGCTTCTGACAACACTGGCTCAGATGAAATTTCAGGGATTATAAATCCTCTTGTTTCATCTCATAATTTGAATACCAGCTGGCACTGGGAAGGATAACATTGCACGATTAAGTAAGTGCCTATGGGTTTTTTAATATCTTCCTCAGTAGCGTCCATGTTTGGGCTCTGGAAGGCAGAATGCAGCACTATTCCAGGACAATCATTCATTTGCCCTCATGGGAGCCCATCCATAATGGTCTGTTGTAGTGATCTGTCACACCATATGGGGAAGATGAAACAAGAGATGGAGCAGCAGAGGGGACACCCATAACGTGGGATCCTGGCAAAAACGGAAAAGAAAGGAGGAAGCATTACATATCATCTGTCCACATAGCCAAACAGAGGTCAAGTGGTTAATTACATGCCCATTGTTGGTCTTAGAGTCTGTCATACAGACATGAAGGGGAAAGAGAGAACCCGCAGGGAGAGTAAGTCATTGTCTTGGAAGAGGTACCAAATTATATATCCTTTCCATGGTACCTTTCAGGGAACAATTTGATGTGAGAGAATGGGGTCCCTGGAGGGCCCTGCCATGCTGAGTACACATACTTATGTGGGTTCAGCAGAGAAGCTCGAGTGGAGATAGGAGGTAAAAGCCGTGGTGTGTGTCCCAACACTCTGTATTAGGAGTGGCTGATGGCCCCGGTGTGTTTGCAGCCCAGTTTCCACCTCTCCTCTGTCTTGCCCTGTGCTGGGACCACTGTAACCTACTCATGGTTCACATATGTACACCTGCTGGAGCTTGGGCCTGCCTGGAAGAGGAGGAGGTGGATGAATGCGTGAATATATGATTGGGTGGATTGGATGCATGGATGGATGGATGGATGGATGAATGTATGTATGTTGGTATACAGCAACATTTTCCATGACCAAGTCAGCAAGGGAACACAAATGCTGGTGATAGACAGAGGGTCTCCCTCCTGGAAACAACAGTGTAGGGCAGCAGCAGGCACTGGTGGTGAGAGAAGACACAGAGAAAAGTAAAAAAGGATCCCATGGGGAAATTGTGTGCCTTTCTTATTTAAATTAGGCCTTTTCCCATTTAGTCTGTTTCCATGGTGCTTCAGTTATTAATACATGGTTTCCCGTTAACTTCAAACATTTTAAAACAGCAACCAAAAACGCATTTTAAGGCAGTGTTCAGGCTTCCTGAGCAAATAGATGTTAGGAAATGGGAACTGGGAAATTGCTACATCCCAGTGGAATCCTTTGTATTAAAGCCGGCTGGCTCAGCTTCTCAAGGTAAAACTGGGCGTAGTCAGCTTAGTTGTCTGGAAGACAAAGAGTTTGGTGACTGGAGGGAAAAGGGGGAAAACAACCTTCCCCTTTTCTTCTTTTTCTTTTTTTTCACTTGTCTTTTAGGGCTGGGAGCTCACTCAGCAGGTGGGGTCCCAGGGCGGGGAGCAATCGCAGGGTGCAGTGGGGACAGCAGGAAGTGAGTGCAAACAGGCTCGCTCCTCAACATAAACACACACAGACTTAACCTGTGGCTGAACTTTTGCACTTGAGTGACCAGCGCCATTAGGACACAGGTCAAAAGGTTGTAGGGTGACAGAAAATGGAGCCTTATTGAATGAAAGAGAAAATGAAAAATTCTTTTGTTTGCTTAACTCTGTGGTTTGTATAGCTACTGTGATGCTAGAATGGAGCTAGAATAGTGGGAAAATGAAGCCCCTGATTGACCAGTCTGAGAAAAGCAGTTGGAAAATCAGTTAAGGATGAAAAAAAAAAAAAAATGTGGAAGATGGACCTACATTAAAAACACAAAAAGGACTCTCTCTGCTCTTAAGGGGGTGTGCAGACTTGATCAGCCTCTGGTGACAGTAAGAAAGTACAGGGAGCAATATCAGAAAATTTCTCATGATGTGCAGGATGGAGAAAAAACAGATGCAGGACACTCTCCATGGCAGGCACCCTGTCTCAGCAGGTTAGGAAAAACTGATGCTAAAAATTGTATACTCTGGGAGTACATTTCATAACAATAGATGAATAACTGCATATATTCATGTACATTCAGATGGATATATACATATCTATCTTATCTATTATCTATCTCCCTATCTACAAAAAGACATGGCAACGATGAAGCTCCCCTGGCACATTTTTATCCTTCTAGGCAAGTATAGGAGACAAAGGCTCCCTGCTGTGCTGAGCTGGTGTCACCCATTCAAACTCTGAGCACATTTGCAAGTTCTGGATGATTTTATTTCTTGCAGAATGTTTCTTCAGGGTAAAAAAATTGGCTATGTAAATGAGAATGTAAAAGACTATCCTGTGTCCCACTCAGTCTATTCTTCCATTGGTAAAGATAATAATAAAAAGAGAAGAATTAGCTGTAAGTTGCTTTTTTTTTTTTTTTTTTTTTTTTTTTTTTTTTTTTTTTTGCAGTTGTTAAAATCCAAAGTGTCTGCTATTATTTTAGAACCTCTTTTACTAGGTGCCTTTTCCTAGGTTGGACTTCAGCTACATAATTTTTTTTCCCCTGAACAAACAACTGCTTTTCAAAATGGATTTTATAGTAGAGATAATCAAGCAGGTTCCCACATGCTTTTTTTTTTTTTTTTTTTTTTTAATGCAGTTTTCAACAACTTGCCTTTGAGCATTCATGATTTTGGTGTTTCAGGGTACAGTGATGTAAAACCATGACAAGCCCACAAAAATGAGGCTTCAGCTCCTTGCAAATGCAAAGTAGACGTGAACCTACTTCCTGGAGATGGATGAGTCCTGTTAACCTAGTTGCCCAGATAGAAACTCAGAAACAGAGGGAGTGTGAGGATTGGGAGGAAGTCCATGTCAGCACCAGGATAAGAACTCACACTTGCCTGGTTTCTTGGCCCACCCAGTCCCCGAAGGGGGTCCCAGCTCTGTCTCCGCCCTGAATGTTGAAAGAATTATCCTCAGGTCTTGGCATTGCATTTCGGGAAGGCCCTTTCTTTTCCTGACAGAGCTGGGAAGTAACTTAGAGGCGATTTATGCCATTCTCCAAACTTTAAGCAGGAGAAAGGTCACAAACGTGCTAGAAACAATAAGAATTCTTTTGTAGGAATCCTGCAGGGAAGCCATCAGTGTGGTGGAAGGCACCAAGACAGGAGCCGGAGCCCTGCATTTGAAGCTTGGCTCTTCTCCTGGAGCCTATTTCTTGTCAGTAAGATGTAGGGAACAATAGCAACTTGAGTGCTTTATGAAGATTAAATAAGCCAGGTATATGACATGTTTTAGGCACCTCGTCCACACTTTCCCTTTCTCTCCCATTGCAGTTACACAATTTCTGTGCAGGAGGAAAACAATACCCAAATGTGTTTACTTCAGGCCCAATCCCAAGTCAGTGGGACTTGGTGGGACTTGAATCTTGGAACTTGGTCAAGCCGAATACCAGGAGTGAAGGCCCAAAACTGTGCATGGCAGGTTAAAGTGTTGGCTCCGTGGGTATTATTTTTCTCCATGGGTAGGATTTTAAGAGCCCCCACACTTGGAGTCCAGGGGACCGGGCAGAGAGGCAGTCTTTGGAGTGAAGACCGTGTCAAACGTCCACGTTCTGGAAGGTGTGGCCTTGATGAATGAGCACCAACGCTGAGTCACACAGCCACGTGCCCCCTCCAGACTGACAGGCCTGCTGTTCCCCCATCTCACCCCCCCCTCCCTGACTTTCTCATGCCACTCCTCCAAGAGAATGTCCCCGTTTCCTAATGCAACAAGCATGCTCTTTGTCCTCTAAGTAATTTTGCCTTATTTCCTCTGAGACAGGATTAGCCATTCATCTTCCTGAGTCTGAAAAGGAGGGGGAAAAAGTCCCCCTTTATTCTTTTCTTCAAACCTAAACTGGGAGTTTCAGGCCAGAAGCCTTGAGTGGATGGCCGCACAGGGGTGCACAGAAAAGGACCTTGGGCTGCATTAAAGCTCCCCCTAAAACCAGAATGTGCCTTGGGAGGAAGGATTTAAAGCAGGGAGGATTAGGAGAACTTTAAAAATTAATGTCCCCCATGTAAAGGGGCCATTATCATAAAAACAATTATTGGACAGTTACTAAAGCTCATGCAATGAGCTGTGCTGTTCATACATAATGTCTTGTTTCATTCTCAGAACAGCTTTGTGAGGTAGGTTCTAATACTGCACTCCCCCTCCCCCCATCATTTTTTATCTGAGGGACTATGGTGATCTTGCCTGAAGTAAATGAAAGTACCCCTTTTCACTCCCATTATCTTGGCTCCAGGGGCCAGCGACCTTCCACAATCCAAGAGAGATCTACCTATCTATCTGTTCAGTGGCTTACTCTGCCCACAAAGGCTTTGGTGATAGCCCACTAACCTGTGCTGATGTCCCAGGGTGGCTGCTTCTGGGGGTAATGAGAAAGGAACCAGTTTCTGGGAAGATAGTTGGTAGTATCAGGCTATGGTGTTTGAGAGCTTAAGAATGTACTTGCTAGGATAGTGTCCCTCACATTCAATTTTGGAACAAAGGGGAGGAAAAGATCTGTTGAGGGCATATTCTTCACAGTGAATAGAATCTTCTCAGTCAGCCTTCAAGGCCAGTTTTTGCTTCCACCATGGGCTTCAGGACACTATCATCTCATGTGTAGCATTTCTGTCATCCTAAAACCCAGCACATACTAAGACTTTTCATTGCAAGGGACTTCCTGAAGCCAAAATACTGATGCCACTTTCTACATTTTAGAGGCTAGACAGGGTGAGATTCAAGACTGATCACTTGGTCTAGCTATTATTTGTTCCTGTGATCTCTTTACGCATGGATCACTGATGACATTTTAAAGAAGCCTGAGGTAGTTTTGTTAGTTACTGATAGGGTCCAATTTAAGAGGGTCACATAGAATCCCTGAGTTTTCTACAACACTAATGGGCAGAACCTGAAACTTCCATTAATGCAAAGCTGGCTTTGACTGCTCCGTGGAGAAGTGAGGTCAAAAATGACATGGACATCCTCTTTGCTTTTCCACAGTGTCCATCTTTATTCACTCCATGTAACAAAAGGGCAGCTCTTTCTTTGGTCTTTTCCTGAACCTGATGTGTTTAAAATGTAAAGAATGCAAAGAATGCTTATTGAGACCTGTGAGGGCACCTGTTAGTCACAAACGCACTTCTATTCACTTTCAGGCAAGGACACACTTACAGAAGGAAGGCAGAGCAGTTTGGGAAGGGGGCTGACCTACAAATGTAATTTGTTCTTTTCCTCTTCAGACAGGCTGCTGCAATTTTCTACCTTGGAAAATAACTAAGTGGCACTTGGAATGCACCGTTCCTAGGGAGAGCAGTATGAATATTGATAGTTTTAAGTAAAAGTTACTTTTTGGCCTCTCTGCATATTTGATTCTTACTTTTATTTTATCTCCGAACTACCATGCATTAAAAACCAATTGGGTTTAAATGACCATGATGAATAGCAGCAGAAAAACAGCACTTTTTTTGAGCAGAACAAGTAACTTTTCCAATGCAGAGCCTCAGCTGAGAGCTTTGAGACTGTAGAAGGAGCTGTTCTGTTCTCTGCTTCTGGAAAGATAAAGTTTTCTTGAGGCCAAAAGAAAGCCAAGGCTACAATACTGAAGGGAGAATGTGTTCTTATCATTGATCAGGACTTAATTAATTTTACTGGGAAAATAATGAGCTTCCTTCTTTCTTTTACCCTTGGAGACAAGTTTTACCTCCTACTCCTTTCTTCATGGAGTCTACACTTTACATGTACTGATGCCAAAGTCAGGAGCATTAATTTTTTCACACCCCAGAAAGCCAGGTGGGAAGTACTTATTCTTTGCTGCAAAACAAAACAAAACAAAACAAACAAAAAAACTAGTATTTCTTGCTGGTGATAAGGCATGAAAGTGCTGTCCACATAGAAAGAACATCTCAACTCTAGTCACAGCTGCTACGCTTTGCCATCTTAGAATGTCCTGTTGGGATTCCAAATAGATAAAACTAAACCTTGAGCTGGTCACAACTAGTTTTCCTATTGTTTCCCACTGTCAGATTTTCCCTGATCTATTTTGTATCACATAGTCCAGATTTGTTCTTTTTCTACATTCTTACCTGGGCTTGGTGCCATTTAGTTGACTGTAAGTACATGGCTTTATTTCTGGACTTTCGATTCCATTCCATGGGTGTACATCTGTCTTTGTGCCAATACTATGCTATCTTGATTACTATTGCTTTGCAGTAAGTTTTGTTGTTGTTGTTGATGTTTTTAATTTCACTTACTGATTTGAGAAGGGAGGGAGGGAAAGAAAGAGAGTGAGAGAGAGAAACATCATTGTTGTTCCACTTATTTTATGCATTCATTGGTTACTTCTTATATGAGTTTCTTCATGAGTCAGTTTTGGTAGTTTGTGTCTTTCTGGGAATTGGTCCACATCATCACATTTTTCTGATTGATTAGTGTACAATTGTTCACAGTATTCTTCTATAATATTTCCATTTCTATAAGATCAATACCAGCATCTTTTTTTAAATTTCTGATTCTAGTGATTTGAGTGTCTTTTTATCTTGATCAATTTAGTTAAAAGTTTATTAATTTCATTGACCTTTTCAAAGAAATAGGTTTTGATTTTACTGATTTTTTCTATTGTATTTTTATTCTGTTTCATTAATTTCCACTATAATCTTTATGAGTTCCTTCCTTCTGTTTGCTTTAAGTTTAGTTTGCTCTTTTTTCCTCCAGTGTCTTAAAATGAAAATTAGGTAATTTATTTGAGGTCTTTCTTCTTCTTCTTCTTCTTTTTTTTTTAATTTATTTATTTTTAGAGAGAAGGGAAGAGAGGAAGAGAAACACCAATTCGTGGTTGCTTCTTGCACGCCCCCAACTAGGGGCCTGGCCTGCAACCCAGGCATGTGCCCTGACTGGGAATCAAACCGGCAACCCTCTGGTTCTCAGGCCAGCGCTCAATCCACTGAGCCACATTAGCCAGGGCTCTTCTATTTTAATCTAAGCACTTATGGGTATAAGTTCCTCTCTAATAGCTAAGTTAGGGGCATTTCATAATTTTTTGGTATGCTGTATCTTTTAATTAATTTCAAACGTATTTTCTAATTTTTATTTTGTTTCCTTTTTGACACATTGTTTATTTAGAAGTATGTTGTTTAATTTCCATATATTTGTGTTTTCATAATTTATTTTTGTTATTGATCTCTAACTTCATGTCATTGTGATTAGAGCACATACTTTTTTATTTCTATTCTTTTAATTTTATTGTGACTTATTTATAGACTATTATTATTTATCCTGGAGAATGTTCCATGTGTGCTTGAGGGAAAGTTCTATAGATGTTTTACAGTTCAAAAAACATCTGTTAAGCCCTGGCTGGTGGCACAGTAGATAAGGTGTGGGCCTGCGAACCCAAAGGTCACTAGTTCGATACCCCAGCCAGGGCACATAACCAGGTTGCAAAGCCAGGTCTCCAGCCAGGTATGTGGCTGGAGGCAGATGAAAGGCAACCATACGTTGATTCTCTTCCTCTCTGCCTTTCTCCCTTCCCCTCTCTCTAAAAAATAATAAAATCTTTAATATATATATATATATATATATATATATATATATATATATATATATGTTAGGTTTAATTGTTTTATAGTGTGTTCAAATCTTCTATTTCCATGTTGATCTGCCCAGTTGTTCCATTGACTAATAATAACTCCATTATTAGTCAATAATGAAGTTTCTAACTAAGGAAGATTATTTTTAAAATGCCCAGCTCCCAGGCTACTCACAGGATTGGCTGAACCCATCCCAGTTCAATTTCTCCCTCTCCCCAAAGCTACCTCCCTCTCTCCCTTATCGGTATTATTTCCAAGGGCTTCCAATAAACTCCCTGCGTGAAATCTCTGCATTCGTGTCTACTTCCCAGAAACCAAGACTTAAAAGAATCTTAGGAGCAACTTCTAAAGTGAGCTTTTGGACATAGAGTCCTGGCTGGGTGGCTGGCAATGGGAACCCCATCACAGGTAGTATTTGGAGCACTGATATACACTGACATGTGGTAGCAGCATAATTATTAAAATGAACTCAGCTAAGATGGAAAGGAAGGGAATACGCAATTCACTGGTGGGTGTTATATCTCACTTGTATGAGAGGCTCAGGGGAAAAGAAGAAATTATAAAGGTGATAGGATCCAGTGGCTCTTGCCACCTGCCATTGATGCGCTGAAGAAAGATTAACCACATGTTTCAGGTGAAGCCTAAAAGCCAGAGGGTCTCCTTGGCAATTTACACAGAAACTTTCATCTTTTTGTAACTTAAGGTTTTAAACAAACAAACCAACAACAAAATAAAACTAAGGGTCTATTCTAGGACGTAATCAGAAGAGTAGCTCTAGAAAAGTTGAATTCTCACCTGGGCCAATGTGCTATGCCAAGATCAGTGGCCTGCTTGGGAAGAAGGGGAGTCCTGATACCTGGGACAGGGAAATCTGGGTGGATGCCTTCAAGGAACCTGGTTCCTAAGGCTCCCCTGAGCTCTCTTGCAGCAAGGAACTGGTTCACTTCTCCCTATTAAAGGTGAACTCCCCCATCATTGTTTGAAAAAAATGCAGAGGCTATAGCCCTTCAAATACTATACAACCTCCAGCCCATCTTGGAGCAATAACAGCATTTTTATGAGGTAATTAATAACCTCTGTGCCATCCCTTTCTCATTTACTTTTCAAAAAATATATATTTTATTAAATATGTTATTACAGTTGTCCCAGTTTTTCCCCACTGGTTTTTACAGGCAGAAGTTTTGGGGATTTATCTTCCTGACACTGGAACTGTGGGCTGGGTAGTCTGGTCTGGGGTTGGGATTGTCCCTTCCCAAGAGAGCCTTCCCAATTTTTATCCACCAAACATGAATGTGGTACCACCTATTCTGGGCCACCACTGCCTTTCTGTGCCACACCACATATCCCCACCTCTCTGCCTGTCTCTGCATGTCTAACCCTCCAGCTGGTCTGTTTTAAATCCTTGGTTGTTAGATTTCCATACAGTTCAATTTTCTGACACTGCTGCGGGCTATTTGTTTTGAGATTTGGTTGTAATTCTGTGGTCCCACAAGGAGTTAAAGCGTGTCTACCTATGCTTCCATCTTGCCATCAGTCCCCTCGTTGCTTTTGAAATTAAGTTTTTATGAAAGACTTTTAACTGATGGCCTTAAAAGGAAAGGTCTTCATTTGGCCATCACTTCCCAAGAACCGATTCAGTGTGGAACCAATGGCATTGAGATTTGTCCCTACAGCTCCTGGCTGGCTTGAGTGCTGTGGGTAATTCCTTACAGTGCAGGGGTAAGAACACGGGTGTGGTGTCTTCCGGAGTCATTCAGGGCAGTGCTTAGAGCCATGTGTGATACAAAAATTAATAATAATAATAATACAAAAAAGACCAATGAGTAAACTTTTTATTCTAAGCCATTGAGATTTTTAGCTTATTTGTTTAATGTTTTTATTTATTGTGACCTGTGTAATCTAGATAACCCTGACTAACACAGGTTCTCAATAATAATAGGATCCATAGTAAAGTTGAAAGAACAAAACTCTTTTCATTTTTTCCTTGATAATTCCCCATCAGCTTAAACAACTGATTGCTTCTCTGTTTTTGTACAAGCCTAAAATCTTGGATTCATATTCCTTGTATGTTAATATATATTACAGTAAATGAGTTGCTATTTAAAATAAGACCCTATTCTTATTACTTACTTAAAACATTGGTCCATCACAAATATGTACAGAAGAATAACCAAATTAAAAACACAACGGGAAAAAGCAGATGACAAGGGCCTAGAGAGTATCATGTCATGTTTCTTCATTTTTTTTTAGCTGAGTTTATTTTTCTGTTTCTGAACCTAGAGAAGTCTGAGTATTTACTCCAAAAAGGAGGAAAAATAAATATCCAGACAACCTAGCAAAGCAGAAATCCAAAAAATCAAAACAAGCCTTCAGTCTTCTGATAAATGGGAAAAGGCTGATCTGCACTGGAACTGGAAGCAAGCGGGTGTGTGTGTGGAGGGGTAGAGGGGCAGCAGGCTCTGGCCCTCCCCTGGGCATCACAGGTGATGAGTGCAGCCCAAAGGCAATTTGGATGAGATGTGGCTTGGGGCATTTTATGGAGGCTAGATAGTAAATTTGTGCATTGATGGCCATCCGTCAGTATGTGGATTCATAGCTGAAAGCTATCCCTGAAAGCTCCTTTTACAATCACATTATTAAAAAGGAGCAAGGGGCCCTAACTGGTGGCACAGTGGATAAGGCACCGGCCTGCAAACTCAAAGGTTGCTGGTTCAATTCCCAGCCAGGGCATATGACCAGGTTGCAAGCCAGATCTCCAGCCAGGTCCATAGCTGGAGGCAGGTGAAAGGCAACCATACATTGATGTCTCTCTCCCTCTCGTCCTCTCTCCCTTCCCCTCTCTCTGAAAAATAATCTTTAAAAAAAAGCAAGGAACACATTTGTTGCGTGTTTTGTCCTGCCATTCGGATGGAACAGAATTGCAAACACACATGCAGTGTTGATGACACAGCCTTTTATACCCAGAGCTTCCTGTTGTGTTTTTTTTTTCCCGGTGATACTGTGACTATCAGAGGTGCACAGGCTCTGAGTGCTTGATCCTCATGAATTATGCCGTGATTGGAAGAGACCTCTCCATGATTAGAAGAGACCTTGAGCCTTGTCCCCTAGGCACATTCACAGCAGGTGTTGTCCATTATTCCTTTCATACATTAAAGAGATGGAGCAGTGACATTTGGGTTACCTTTCTATGCCAACAGATATTAGCTAAACAGGAAAAATCATTTATTCCTCATTACAGTTGGATACCCAGAAATCCTAAATGTCATAACCATGACTTTGCACTACATTAGGAAGACTTATCATAATATGTGGCACCAAATGACCTGAATGACAAATTGTCTTCATTGGCCTAGAAATAAAAATCTCTTGTTTTGGATTAGATGGTTTAGTTTAGGGCAAGAAAAGGGACAGGTGAATTAACCAAGGCATCAAGGAATTTGATGGCCCTTAATTAAGCGATCACTTCTGCAGAGCTCTTTATTTAAAAAAAAAATAGACCTTCTCTGCTCCTAATTTAACACTGTAATTGCTGGGAAGAAATGCTGCTATTGCTTCAAGTCTACCCTGCTGCCTAGTGCCATTGTGAAGTGCTATTCTGGATATTCAAGAGAGCTCTGTAAACAGCACTGGACTGAAATTCTCAGGAACTCTGGATGCAGAGAGGAGCTGGGCTTTAAATCTCCTATCAATGCTCCTGGAAATGAGATGGTGTAAGCTGACTTAAAATTATAGATAGAGCCCTGGCTGCTGTGGCTCAGTGGATCAAGCACCAGCCAGCAAACCGAAGGGTTCGGTTCCCAGTCGGGACACAAGCCTGGTTTGTGGGCCAGGTGCCTGGTTGTGGGTGAGAGGCAACCAGCTGACATATCAATGTTTCTCATGCTCTCTTTCTCTCTCCCTTCCCCTCTCTCTAAAAATAAATAAAATGTATTAAAATTATAGATAGAAATTACAACAAAAGAGGGCATTTGTATTTCAAGTTCAGGTAAAGGCAGCTCATTTCCTTTTTATTTGGGGAAAAAATCTATCTCCCCAAAATTGTGTTGGTGAAAGGGCTTGTTGGCAAAAGGAAAATAATTGGGGAAAAAAGGATCCTTTTCTGCCTTTCCTCAAGGTGTCTCTGTGATGTACACCCAGTCTGCAGTCAGTCAAAGATATTATCCCTATTTCACAGATGACAAAAATATTAAATATTAAATGAATCTTTTATGTTCTAAGAAGGATGCTAGGATCTGCTTCTTTTGATCTCTAAGGCCTCTATCGCTAGTTTCTGTTTCTTTGCATGTCCTGGTTTACAGCGATGTTACTGGCTCTTAGCCTGGATCCCGGGACCTCATTTACTTGAGTCAGTAGTTATATTGTGCTGTACTTTATTCTCATTGGTTCACAAACACCATGATGGTAGAGTTGTATAATATTACAGCTATTTAGAGAGACAATTAATATTTTCAAAGTGCTTTAATAGCTTTGGATAAAAGGAAACGCATGGAAAGCAGGATATTGTTCTTTTTCATTTTTCACAGATTTGAATGAAACCTCCTGTTCATGAAAGGGTTTAGATGCTAAGAATGACAAGGCATTCTCCTTGGAAATCTAGAGGATTTAAAATAGATTATACGGCATTAAAATGCAGAAAAGAATGTTTTTTTGAAGTATGTTAAAAGGATGTTTCAGACAACACAATGATTTTGTAAATACACTTCCTGTGCTAAGAAAGGATAGGGGCATTCTGGGTCTTAAGAGTTAAGTCTCTGGCCATGGCTGGCAGCACAGGGGGTGGGGCACTGGCCTGTGAACCCAAAAGTTACTGGTTTGATTCCCAGTCAGGGCACATAACCAGGTTGCAAGGCAGGTCTCCAGCCAGATCTGTAGCTGGGGGCAGGTGAAAGGCAACCATATGTTGATCTCTCTCTCCCTCTCTGCCTCTCTCCCTTCCCTCTCTCTCAAAGTAATAAATAAAATCTTTAAAAAAAAAAAAAAAAGTTGAGTCTCTGGATAGGAAATCAACCTTCCAAACCTTGGTTCTATGCACCGTCACTAAGACATTCTCTTCACTTCTTCCTGCAAATACCTTCTTGCCACGTCCCCCATCACCGCATGCTCACCAGCTTCATCTTGTCCATCTGTCCAACTCCACTGAGTTTGTTATACCTGCCTGTCATTCCTTTCTAGAGTTCTCGGATCCTTGGTAAACTTCCCTTTCAGAAGCAACTATTTACCAGAGTCCTTCCTGTAGCCTCAAGCATTTTGATTGTAATGTTTTTTTTTTTTTCTCTTGTGTTAGTTTTATCTCTCTACTCTCATCAGTTGCTCATAGAGGCAGAGATCATATCTCCTTCTGCTTTTCGTTCTATTATGGGACTATGTTATTTTCTCATCATACAGAATAATAGCAGAATAATTTAGTCACTGATTACATTTTCTACATTCACTAGGATGGAGTAAAGAGAAAGAAAAGGTCTTCCAATATTCTAACGTGAAAAAGTGGTCTCTCTTTCAATAAGAACAAATTATGGGAATTACAAGGTTCATAGAAATAAACCCACCACTGGTTGATTTCAGGCTGGTTTCTTTTAACGAAGGCAGAGGATAGCAATCACTTGACCAGGGTCAAATTGGGCACGTGGCTGCAGAAGTAGCCCAGGCAGCCTTGGTGATGAGACTCTATGTAGGAGAGGCCAGTATGGCGTCCTTCCTTGAGACTCCAGTGAGAAAGCCATGGGCTGCC
This sequence comes from Noctilio leporinus, assembly GCA_004026585.1. Taxonomy (NCBI): domain Eukaryota; kingdom Metazoa; phylum Chordata; class Mammalia; order Chiroptera; family Noctilionidae; genus Noctilio; species Noctilio leporinus. The sequence goes on along the minus strand of PVIW01000695.1, from coordinate 186,094 downwards.
TGGGAAGAAAGGGTGATCAACATCCATCAAATGGACTGTCTTTTCCACACCAAGACCCTGGAGAAATGAGCATGGAAGGTGTTTGAGTCTAACTACATCTGTTGTAAGGAAAAGGGAGGTTAGTACATTAACAGCTGGCTGTTCTACATCAACCAGACCTTCTTCTGCAGCGAGAGTATCCTGAAGACACTTGCCAAGATGTACCATATATTCAGGCCTAGACCTATTTGGAGATGTCCGTTCATATACCCCTTTCTCAAAGTGTCTCATCATCAGCTCCCAGTATTCTTGTTTCTAAGTTCTTAACTGGGCAACAAAATCAATAGTCATTTCCAGGAATTAAAGGAAGTCATGTCTTTGGTCTTGCTCTTCTAGGCAAAGTGGAGAGTAAAATGTCCACTTAAGATTGTTCAGCCCTGGCTGGTGTGGCTCAGTGGATTGAGTGCCAGTTTGTGAAACTAAAGGTCATGGGTTTGTGTCCAATCAGGGCACATACCTGCGTTGTGGGCCAGGTCCCCAATTGGGGGTGTGCAAAGGCAACTGATGGATGTACCATCAGTGTTTCCCTCCTACTCTTTCTTCCTCATTTTGCCTCTAAAAGAAATAAATAATTAAAATCTTAAGAAGAATGTTCAGGTTACACCTGAAAAAGACTTCCAGGCCAAACTGGGCAATGCAAGAATAATTTGATAAGAAGCAACAGTTAGAGGCTTTGTAATGCTCCAGCCTCTCCAGTTTCCCCAAGAAGTGATATTGCTTCATTCGCTTTTCAGGTAGAAAGGAGTTGAACCAATGAATTCCACTATGCCATCATGCTTCAAGGACTGATGGCCTTTGTGGGGATGCTGGCAGTTATTAAGCATGTCCATGTCATCTGCACACAGAGAAACTAGGGGGATGATCATGGGATGTGTCTGAGATCAGAGCAGGAACATCTGGCCCAAGGAAAGTCTGCCAGGTGGCCATGACAAGTTTCATCCTGAGACCCTGGGTCTGAGTGTTCCTTCAGAAGCAGTATCAGAAAGAAATCACAATTCCCAGGATTTCTTTAGAACTGCACAGTAGTAAAAAGAGGGCTGGGTATTCCTCAGATGCACCCAGACTTTCTTTTATTCACATTGCTCTGGGCTCAGGAACTGACTTGAGCTGGGAACTGACTTGAGCCCAATGCCTGGTCAATGCCAGGACTCCAGCGGGACCCATGGTCAAGCCTTTGTCACAACTGGAGGTTCTGCCTGTCACCTAAGTCCATCAACTTAATACCCATATCCTTGTAGGACAGATAATTTTTGGAGATCTGATCTCCAAATTAGGCACTCTGCCTATTACTGTGATTATACCCACATTTCTTCCTACTTTTTCCCTTCTCCATTTCAATTGAATCCTCAACAATCAACAGTTCCAGCCTGCTGAACCCAGTTATTAAGCACATTTTAAACACTAAATTGTTTCCTTCCCCCATTTTTTTCCTGGTGATCTTTGGGGTCCTGCTGAGGGACTGGTAAAATAAAAATGTATTGAATAATTTAATCTAGTTTATTGTCTCCAAAGTCTTTTAAGTCCTTCCTTCATATCAAATAAAGATTTTCTGGCATTTTGATGTTCCCTAGTATGATTTTATGTTTGATTCAAATTAAGTTAGCTAGCTTGGCAACTAGTTTATAACTGTGGTCAGATGCCTGGGCAAACCCATTGAATCAGTCATGATGCAGTTGGATCTCCATCTATGGTAGCTGCCACCCAATTTAAAATTATGTTCTGGGTGTTTTGGTCCTGTATCTTCAAAATGGATGACATAATTTTCTCCCCATATTGTTAAAATTATTTATATCCTGGAATAACTTCCTTCCTTCCTCGGATGCCACACTTTATCCTTTGGATGACATTGAGGTCCAGTGCTAGTCACCCAATCAGGAGTAATGAGGAGCTGGTGTTGAAGAAAACTATTAAATAAGAAGCATTTCAATGTGGGTGTGCAGAGTTCTTTAAGTCTTCCCAATGTTTTCCAAAAGTCAATCCTATTCCAACTCTAAGGTTTTCTCACTTTTTCAGTCAGTACCTTACCTTTCACACAAGAGACCTAGTGAGGTTGTTATTTTGATTTAGCAATTTATCATTTAGATATTTAGGTTTTGGTTTAGATTTATCATCTAATTTTGGCTTCTAGAGTTCCCAGATCATTGTCTACATGTCGTAAGGAATTCTTCTGAAGGGTTACATTTTCTCAGGATCATTCTGGCTGCAAAAATGTATATATAGGGTAGGGTTGAAGTAGCTTTACAGTTGTTCATATGGACAATAATACAACAATTAATAAATAATGTAAGAATAAACTGTTTGCATACTCACAGCTAACTGTAAACCTACTTTTGCTCCACCCTGTATGAATTGAGGCAGGCAGACTTGGGGAACAACAGACAAGAGACAGACTAGCTGAAAGACCATTCAGTGGTCTGAACTGAAGAGAATTTTTATTTTAAACTAGGTTAGTGACAATGAAAAGGAAAGATATGGACAGTTGACAGGAGATGTTTGGGATGTAGAATTTGTAGGACTTTGTGAGAGCTGGATATGATGAGTTCAGGAAGCAAGAGTTTCCTAGCTTGGATAGATATATTGAGTGGATCTCTGCTGAGGCAGAGGACATAAGAAGAGGAAGAGGATGGGCCAGAAAGGTCAGGAAGTTAGATTTAGACATGTTCAGTGTTAGATCTTATTATCTTTTCTTGAAGAGATTGTCAAGGAAATCTAGATATGATATTTTTGTATACAAACTCCTTAGCACATGGAGGGAATGGAGAAGGTAAGAGTTCTTCATCCTTAATCAAGGGGTGTTACCTCTGACTCTGTTTTTTCTTCTATTTAGACAGGGAGAGATTTCATGCGGCAGATCTAGGAACTTTTCTACTAATGTTGGTCCAGTATTGAATAAGAACTGGAATTCCCATACATGAAAACTTGTGATAACCAGTCATTTTTACTAGCTTGGCCAAATTGTCTATGTACCTGTAGTTGATAGGAACTTGATAAATGAAAGAATGTGGGATAATCTTGAACATAACAGTCCTTTGCAGACTTAGTGTCTCAAAAGCATTTTCCCTTTTTGAGTAATAGATTTGAACATTCAGCTTCACCCTTTAGGGATCTCAGATGCAATTTCTTTCCTGTAGCCTAATTGCATCATGATGCTTTCCTGAGTCTGAAGCTAACAAAACTTGTGCCAAGCATAATCTACTTCTAAATATTTTCTCTTAGACACTGGAGAAAAGCTGAAAGCTTCATCTTGCGGTTCCCTCAGTAACTCCACAATGCTGTCAGTGAGAATGGCCCAGAACTCTGTTTTGGCTGCTGGTTCCCCATTGCTGGTCTTTAGCATTCACAGTTCTTCACAGAGGAAGCATGAGAAAAAATGCAGTGTATTGTGAAAACTTGTGTTTTCATTCACTAGATTCTACCATGATGCATAAAGAAGCTTGACCTGTAAACATCATGCAAAAACAACTGAGTTTTAATATGAGTTTCATACAGAATATTTCTACTAGTTGAACCTATTTGGCTAATAAAGAAGATTTGTAATTGATTTCTTTAAAAAGTCTATGCACTGTAATTCTTTTGGTATTAATGCCTGGCAACAGTTTTGGGGAGAGAGAATGAATTCTGGCTTGGCTGGAATTTATAGATTGCAAACACAATCTGAGAAAGGGCTATTCCCATGTTCTCCATCTCAAAAAGATGGTCACATGATTTGGCCCCCACCACACCAGGATGCTGAGAGCCATGATAGAAGTAGCCAAGGAAAACATTCCCCCTTTTTATTTCTTTTGGATTCAACTTGTCCTGAAACATCTAGACACAAAATCGACTTCTGTTGTTTTATAGCAGTATGTGAACAACACTCTTCTCAATCCTTTCCTCTAAACGATGAGCTACACATTCTCTCACCGACTACTATTCAAGAGGTCAAGTCCAATGCACAACTTGTAGTGTTATATTCCTGCCACACCAATTCTTTTTCAAAAAGAGATTACTCCCCCCTCCCTCCTTTTCTTTTAAGAAACACATTTTTATAAAGTATTTGTGGAACTTTTTTTTGACATTATTGGGATGGGGAGCGTGACAATGGGAGGGGTCCTTGCATTTACTATCAGCACTACATTCTGGATCAAAAGTGTGTTTTGTTTTGTTTTTTAAAGAATTTATAGCTATGGCTCATAGAGTCATATATTTGGAATATACATAGTAACATGAAATAAATGTCAAGAAGGTTTAGCCAGACTGTCTAATTCAGCTCTGTCAATGTACTCATACCACTACTCAAAGTCACTCCAAGGTTAAGCCTGCATTTTTACATGCCATTTTCTACAAGGCTCTTAAAGCTGGTCTGTATCTAAAACGTGAGTTTTTCTTCCTGTTGAATGTCAGTGGAGCACAAAGAACAACTGATAATAAAGGCCACACAAGTACTATATTCTAGGCACAGCACCAAGCACTTTACTTGCTTGATCTTCTCTAATGGAAAACAAAGGCAAAGGGTCATGATGTCATGAAGTACCTCTGCCGGGGATACTCAGCTAGGATCAACATTTGGGGATGCTGCGCCCTGGAATCATGGGAGGAAGATGTTAGATGTTGAAGCAGGAAAGGTAAGCTACTTGACCGTTAAAAGATACCCATGACCCAAGCTAATTACCCAGCCCACGCAGATCACTTTCTCCTGTTTCTTCTCTTTTTCTTTGGTCCTTATCTTCTCCTATTTCCTTCTTTCTTTAGTTCCCCGTTCTTTCCTCTGCCAGTGACTGTGAACCCTTCACTCCCCTGACTCCCTGGGGCCCTGTATCACTCTCCATCAGCTCTGGCTGCCCTGACCACACCCACTCTGATCAGCCTGTTTGGTGTGAACTGTGTCAGGGCAGCTGGGCCACACACAGCATTGTTTTCTCCTGACAGGGCTTGTGAAAGCAGATATTTGGGTAGAACTATAGCCTGTCCCTGAAACATCCTTGCATGCTGTATGCCTTGATAACATCTTCCCTTGAGCTGTATTTCCAGCAGAAAGTTTGACACCCTGCTACACTGCTGTCCTTCACTGTAATTCCCAAGAAACTAGAGGAAGGCCCACTATGAGGAAACAAAAAAAAAAGATGCTGTAAGGTTTTTTAGATAAAAGCAGGAGACTAGAAATATTCAACTCTTTTTCCTCAAAAAAATATATTTAAAAAAAGCTGGGGCATAGTCTTCAGTTGAGGATCACAGCTGCCAAAGTTAAGAGAGCACTGAGACACAACAAAAAGATGGTTTGATTAAAAGACTGATCAGTTAAATATTTAAATTGGTCTACTATTTCTGAGGGTAGTCAAGAAACCATGATCTCTGAATCTTCATCAGTAAGCTTGACTGCACATGCCATGTGGAACATATGGAGATGAAACAAATATAAATCCAGAGGTTATAACGGTGTGCACTTGGGTCCTCCTGTAAAATGATAGCTCTGGAGACATGGTCTGTGAGAACTTAGAATGTGATCACTAAAAGCCACATGCACTTTCACCTTAGAATTCTCCTCATTAAACCAGTTCCATTTCTTATTTTGGAAAGCACTCAGTTGATCAGGAGACTCATAAACATTTTGTAATTTTGAATGTCATTTGATAATCTCATTGAGGGTTAGGAGTACAGGCTCTAGGGTCTTTGGTAGAGAGTTGAGTTGAAATCCCCACATCACTGCTGGCTGACCGAACACCTTTGTATTCTAGATCCTTTACATGTACAATGAGGTAATAATATGACCTACTTCATAGTTCTTACAAAGACCAAATGAGCTAATGCATTAAATCTTTGAGAGAAACTAGCATTAATAAACTCACAATACATGTTAGCTGTTTTCATAATAATGATGTGATGTTATCTTTGTATATCACTTAAAAAAATGTGGCCAATACCACGCATTTCAGAGAGTTCTAGCTCCTGGATGGTGGTGCACTTACAGATGCTGTTGGTTTAACTGATATCATTGGCAAGTGGGGCTCTCTGGTTTGTATTCTTGGCTCCAACTCTATTGATCTTTATTTATGGTATAGGAAAAGCACTTAGCAAACTTAGAGCTGAAGGCAAGTGAAGGCAGAATAGCTACATTGAATACGAGAGCTGGAAATTAAAAAGAAATAGAAGAATTTAAAAGATGGTCTAAGATTTACAAAATGCAGTTTAATTAAGTCTAAGTGCAAAGTCTTTCATTTAGGTTCCAAAAATTAAGCTGTGCTATTCTAGAGTGGAGAAAGTTGGGATCAGGAATGATTTATATCAAAATTAAGAATAAAACACTTGAGGGAAACAAGATGGCAGAGGAGTAAGAGGAGCTACACCAATCTCCATCCAGGACCAATCTGGGGTTATAACTTAATTGGGGAGAAATCATCCAGAATAACCAACATAACACCAGCTGGAGAGAAGCCTTATAACCACAGACAGAACAGAAGAGGCCACTTCATCACAATGTGACTGGCGAGAAATGTGGAGATGCGAGAGGGTTGGCTGGACTCCCATGGGCAGCAGCTGAAGGGACTGGAGCCAGGGGCCCCACCTGAGAAGGGTGGGTTCTAGACCCCCAACTGGGCTTCCCAGCCTACAGCAACACAGCTGAGAACCAAACAGCATCCAGCTGTGAGAAACAAAAAGCAGTGGGTTTGCTAGCCTGAGACAGCTAGAGACAGAGAATTACTAAAGAATTAAACACTTTATGAGTCACCATAATGCCAGGGTGTTCAAAAGCTAATGCAATCTTAAGATTAATTAATGTAACTGAATGGTCATCCTTGCCTTATGCTCTGAGCTGGTCAGGTCCTTGGGAACATTGCAGATGGTTCAGGTCAAAGGGGACCAGAAGGGCCATTGGCATGCAATAACTCTATAGGAGAGTGTAAGGGAGGTGGAGCTAAGATGCATTATAAATGGTTGAAGAAATTTGGAATAACTGATCTGAAAACAAGCAGTAGTAAGGGTTTAGGATACCTATTGTTAAATACTAGAATAACTTAATGGGAACCAACGAGTCAATGTTTTGACTCGGACCTTGGAGAGGAAAGTAGTACATGCTTGTGAAAATCACAGCGAAGTGGATTTCATTCCATGATTAGGACATAATTTGGTAAGAATGCCTAAAAGTGTAAGGTATCACCTATAGAGCAGTGAGCTTCTTGTCACTTGAAATATTCTGAATGCAGTCAGAAAGACATCAATGTTGGAGAAGAGATTGAACCAGATTAAGGTTCTCTCCACCCTAAGGTTCTTTCATTTTCAACCCAGGAGCCCTTCTTCCCTACTGGGCTGCGAATAAGGAGACAGATTTGAACATGATCTAATTAACTCAACTGATTCTTTAGAAGTGAAGGCAGAAATGCAGCCAAACAAAACACAGAGCCCTGGAAATCACCTTCCCCAGTTACCACCCCTAGAGAAGTACAAGTAAGAGTTAAAAACAAAGCTAAACAAAAAGTCCCCACATTCAAAAAACTCAAAAACCAAAAAAACAAAAAAACATGTTGTGAATGAACAAAATCCCAAAAAGCTTGTTTAAGAATTGTGTAAAGATATCCAAGAGATTGGAGGGTGGGTAGTGAGATGAATAGTTTGCAATGAGCCATGAAACTAGGTCCAGAATAAGGAGATAGGATCAGTGTTAAGAGTACAATTAAGGAGAAGAACAATCAGCCTATACAGTAGTAAGATATGGAGGGTGAGGGATGCCAATGGAGCACAAAAATTGGAAAAGGCTGAATTAATCTTTCTGAAGGAAACTGGCCTATGCTCAGAGGTACCCAGAAGGACAGAGTTGGGTGGGCTTTTATTTGATTCCTTTTGGAAGAGTGCCTGGAGGTGTAGCCACTCTCTCTTTTTACCTGCCCCAGGTAGAGACAAGATGCAATTCTAGCTGGAAGACGCATATTACTAGTCATTCAAAGGGCAGAGAAAATAAAACCAGCTCCAAAGAAAGAGCAGTTAAAAACATTGTTTGGAAAAATAATTGCCTCCTGCATTCTGCAAGAAAGGGATGTTTTCAGAGAAGAGTTGCTTAACAAAGGTGAATTATCAAGGAGGGTGCCAGGAGAGATCACCTAAGCAGCAAAGAATTTGGAGACTGGGTTAAGAAGGCTGGATTGAAGAAAGGTAACTCTCAACCATGCCAGGGCAAGGAAGTTCATTAATAAGGGAAAGGGGACAAGCAGAATAGATACGATCTGCTTACAAGAAAGCACAGTTAATAGACAAAATAAAGCAAGGCAAGTGTGTAATGGAAGGAAGAGCAATTAACTTGGACAAAATTTGTTGGGGGGGAAAGGGAAGCAGACTGAACATATATATATATATTCAGTCAAAAAAATATATATATTTTTTGGAACAGGAAAAGAGGAAGGTGATGGTAAGGCCCATAATTGCAGGGTGAGAAGAATGTTCTCTTTCAGGATGCAAAGATGTGAGGAGACCTTGAAGATAAAAGGTGGCTCTGAAACAAACATGGCAAAGTGGGACCCTCAAATTCAGGATGATGGGGGTAGGTATGAACTCGGCAGCACAAGCCAGTTTGTTAAATACCTAATATGTCACTGGCCCTTTCTTCTAATAAAGGGTACTTTTTCTTCTGAGAAGCTCACAGTCTAGGTGAGAATAATAATAATAATGTTTATTGAGTGCTTCCTACATGATAAGTATCCTAATAGATGATTAGTGTATTTAATAGTCATAACAATCTTTAAAGGTAGACATTAGGACTATTACAATTTCCATTATACAAATAAAAAATAAAGAGGGTTTAACACAGTGAGATGTGGTTGACTTGGGAGATGAATGTAGGCACTTTGGCTCCAGAAACTTTGATCTTAACCACTATTTTAATCTGTTTTTTTTCAGCAGAGGTACCTTTGATAGGGTCATTTCGGGGAGCTTAAAGTTCCCTACCCTCAAATATCTGTCCTGAGAATGTAACACACAGTAGATGAAATTCCAACATTAGACATCTTTCATTTAGGGTAGTTGATTTCGAAAGGAAGATTATTACATTATTACTGACTACTGACTTCAGAGATTCAATCCCCATTCATTCAACAACCACTTTCTGCATATTTACTAAGAATTCCACAATTCCAGAATTGTGCCATACCTGATAGATGCAGAGATACATTAAATGTTTTTTTCCACTCTGAAGCACATGTTCAGGATACTGTCCAGCCTACTGGTCCAGGCTGCCACCATTGGTCCCCCAGACTCCTGCAGAAGCTCCTGAACTGGTCCTTCCACTTTAAGACCTTCCCATTAATCCCCACAAAAGTCACAGTTGTCAGTTTAAATGCACATCTCTGCTTGCATCTCCCTTTTGGAATCCTTTGATGGCTTCCTGCAGCTCTTGGGATTAAGACCCAATTCATTAATACAGCCTACGAGGCTTGATATGATCTGGCCTCTCTAACTTTTTAGATTAACCCTGCGCTCCTCTGCCCCTTCCTCTTCTAGTGTCTCCATGATATCACGGTTCTTCCCAAATTACTTTTTCCCACTTAATTGCTATTCATTTTTTTAGATCTCCCTCCCACGGGCACCACTCCAAGCTGTCTTCACGAAGCACCTGTCCTCCATACACAATCAGCGTTCCTTCTTCATTCCATCCTGTGGCTCCCTGTGATTTTGCTTTCCAAGCACTTAGCACAGTTAGTGTGGTTATTTGATTAATGCCTGGCTCTTACAGTAGGCGCCATTAACACAGGGCTTCTGTCTTCTTCTCGTCTGTGTCTTCACACACACAATGTGTGCAATAAACATTTATTGATTATATGGATGAAGCTTCCCCTAGAAAAGATCTCTGTTTCCTTTGCTGCGGCTTCTGCGGTCTCTTTCCTTCACTCACTGTGTATATTTAGGTGTGGCTTCATTTCCTCATAGCTTGAGCATATGAGTGTATCTCTGCTTCTTCTTTTTTTTTTTTTTGCCGCTCCTGCCTGCTCTCCTCTTTAGATATTTGACATTTAACCCCCCTAAGAGATTCTTATAATGGTTCATTTGGTTGTTCTCTAGTATAGAGAAACATTTGAGTGAGGTCTTTCTTATGAGCTATTTTATAAGTTGCTGGAAGGCCAATAAGTGGCCTTGCTTCAGTCAGCTGCCAATTTCTGGTCCAATCAGATATGGCCATGGTAGCAGAGCCCCTGAAGTCCGTATGTAAGGAATGGCCCTTACCATCTTCTCTGAAAGGAGTCTTAAACATGGCTGGTGGTCAGAGTCAGCACGCAGTGCAGCATTTGGAAAATATTTCACAGGTAATAAGTAACCATTGAACAATGAATAATAAGTGAAAAGTAACTGGGCTGAGGATATCTAACAATAATGTCAGAACTTGGTGCTGCAATTAGAGCTGCTGTCTCTTGACCATCACCTTTCTAGAACTCTTTTGACTGTATCATTTTGCATCTAATAATAAAATAATGATATAATGACAAGGTTGACACCTGGAAAAAGCAGACTCTGAATATAGTATTGGCATATTGTAAAATACTTTTGTATTTTTTTTGTAGTTGGCTTGCTTTTTCTTTTGTTTCCATGCTTCTCTTATTTAATATGACTCCCCTCTAACTCTGGATGTCCCTTGTAGTTAGAGGCTCTGTCTGGGTGGAGAGGGTCAGCCTCCCACCATCTCTCACCCTCTGACATGCCTACCTACCCATGTGGCTTGGCCATGGTTTTCTATGAATTTTATCTTCCATGGTACAAATGATGAATGGGGCTTATCTGGGTTCTAAAACCCATGAGTGTAATACCATATTCTGTGGTAATACAGTTTTTAAATTTTAAATAAGGGAAAGGAGAGCCTGCTGGATTTTATATTTTAAAGGTGTGTGCTTTGGTGTAGGCAACTTTAAAACACTTGCCCTCATGGAGAGTGAGAGCCAGAGAGAGTTGAAAAAAGTGACGCACAAGTGAGACTCTATCTGTGACTGGACATTGAGGCTGTTCCCTCAAAAACTTACATTTTTACCAATGATTTTGTGGATGTTTAAGAATGAGCTTATTGGGGTATTGGTTGAGGGACAGCTTATCCTGGATCTACTCTTTCTGGAAATGTAGAGACATAGAAGCAACACACTTAGCTTGCCTTTTTGGGGTCTTCTCCCTTGAGCTTTGTTTTGTGGGAATTCTGAAGTTGCTTGACAGTTAACCTAACTTTTCTTTCTTTCTTTCTTTTTTCTTTTTTTCTTCCACGAGGGAATAAACCCAGGCACAGCCTTTGGGGCAATAGTGGCCTTTTTGTTCTATTATTGAAAGCCTCTGGGATTGGTGGCTGATGAATCACCCTGGTCCACAGACAAAAGCTCTTCTGATTGGCTATCCCTGGGTCAGGTTTCCCACCCTGTCTTATCTCTGTGGCATCCTTGTAGGCTAACAACAGGACTGGGTGTAGGACAGTGTTAGTTTAGGGCGAGATAGTGTGGTTTAGTCGGAGCCTTTGCCTGGTACTAGTGATGCCAAGGGAGACAAGAGATGGAAAAGCACTTTGCACAGACCAAAGTGCTCTATACACTGAAAGATGGAGCAGACAAAACAAGAATGCTATAGGACCAGCATGACCTTCAGAAGCTCGTGTTACAGCCTGAGGAATTTGATGAAATTCTTTTTCCAGTTACTCTCATTGAAGTGGCTTTGCAAACACAAAATTTACATCGTGAGCATTTGAAAACTATGGGTTACTGCATCTGAAAACTCAGTTACATTAAGATAAAAGGTGTACCTAGGTTAAAAAAGGACAGGAAAAGGGAGTTAGCTAATGCATGTGAAATTCCTGCATTTGCTAACAGAGAACACAGGCCCCTAAAAGAGCACATTTAACAAAATGTGCCCCGACCATCTCATTTGAAAGGAGGAAATGGAAATCCAAGAGGCCAAGGGACTTGCTCAATGCCACTTAGCAAGTTAGTGGCAGAAACACAGAATTAGACCTTTTGGCCCCTATTTTATGTGTTTGGAAAGCAATGCCGTCCCAGGTGTCTGAGACCTGAATTCAAGTCCTGGCTGTACTGCTTGCTCTGTCTCCTTGTAGCTTTCTAATCCCATAGTATGGCAACAAATAATCTTAGTCTATTTGCTTCGCAGGCTAACTAAAAGGGCACTAGATGCCAAAGTATTTTGCCAAGAGTTATATAAGGGCAGGATTATGTTGCATTTGCTTAACTTGACACTACCTGTTTGATAAAAGCCAACTTTGTAAATAATAATAGAAAAGAAAACCTGTTTCATTTTGTTTTCATTTTCTTTTACGCTTTAGAGTCTGGCAGCAGTGCTGGACACACACTATACGTGGCAGAAGAGCTCACTAAACACTTGCAGATTTTTTGAAAAGCAAGATTTGTGAAGTTCACGTGTACTTGTGACAACAGAGCTCGCTTGAAAGAAATCTTGCTTTCAGGAAATATGTGTAAATGACCCATAATCCATAATTAATATTGCTTATTAATGTTTTCATACAAAGGATATTATGGATATTCGTGAGCTTTTTAAAAAAATAATCAACCCTTGGCTGGTGGCACAGGGGATAAGGCACTGGCCTGCGAACCCAAAGATCGCTGGTTCGATTCCCAGCCAGGGCACAGAACAGGTTGCAAGCCAGGTCTCCAGCCAGGTCTATAGCTGGAGGCAGGTGAAAGGCAATCATATACTGATGTCTCTCTCCCTCTCTGCCTCTCTCCCTTCCCTTCTCTCTAAAACAAATAAGATTTTTTAAAAAATAAAAGAAATAATCAAAGAGGTAAATAATTTCTTGTTTGCCAGGAAATAGTCCACCTTACCAAGTCACAATGTTTGCCCTGGTTTCAGGTTCAGACACAGATTATCAGCAGATCACCACATCCATCATTGACATCCACTCTCAGTGTTTGTAAACTCACTGGACATTTATTTAAAAACTGAGGAACAATTGTCATGCTTTTGAAACACAGAGACAACATTCATCATGCCACTATTTTCACAGATGTAACTAAAACATGCTTCAGAACTGTAAATGTTATGATACAATTATTTCATTGAGTTGAAATTCACATCATAGAAAAGTAATTCAGTGGCATTTAGTACCTTCCCAATGTTTTGCTACCATTACTTAATTCTGTGTAGTTCCAAAACATGTTGATCCCCCCAAAAGCACTCTGGGGCCATCAAGTAGTCACTCCTCCATCCTCCCTCCCCGGCCCCCTGCTGCAACGCCCCAGAAAACAACAATCTCCTTTCTGTCTCTAAGGATTTACCTGGATGATCCAATTTCATTGGCTTATGCTGTTCTGTCTGGCTGTATCTCCTTGAGCTTCACCCTTGGTCTGAGGGACATGGTCAGTTTGTAGTTTCATTTCCACTCAACAAAAACAGAAACAGAATTAAAGAGATGTTAACTGATGTGCCACTGGCCAGTCAGAGAGGCACTAGCTGGCTGTGCCAGAAATACAATATAATCGACCGTGACAGATTACATGGGTACTCAGAAGGGAGCACACGACAGGTTAGTATGTGTCACTTCATGTATACTAGCCAGCCTTGTAATTGTGCTGTTGAGTTACTTGGCTTGAGGGGGTTGGGCAATAATGCTTGTTCCTTCCTTCATTCGGCCAAGAATGAGAGTCCAGCACATGCAGGTGCCTGGGCTATGACATGCTGTCACGGACTGCTGTGTGCATTGCAAGTCACAATGTAGTTTCCAAAGCACTGGTTTCTTGCAAATTGTTCCAAGTAAGAGGCCTATTCTTATGAATCATTTAGTGCACACATGCATTCGTTACTATTTAAAAATCAAAGCTCTTTTAGCCGGACTGGTGATTTTCTTCTAACACGGGTTTGCAAGTGTCTTAACATAATGTGTGTGCCCGGTAAGCTCATTTCATGGCCTCTTTGGCCACAGATGGATGTTTCTCAGTGCCTGACTGAGCTGACCATGGGTCACATCCGTTTGTCCAGGGCTGTTTAAAAGCTTCTTCCTCAGCAGCTCTGTAAATGTGCATTTATATAACTGCACTGTCGTCTCCCACTGAAACCGGGCCCCTGATGCCTTGATGTCTAGCCTGTCCTTTTCTGTATGCGTCACTCATGGGCAGGCGAAAGAGGTGATGTAAACAGAGAGCTAAGTTTCAAAAGGGGGAAAATGGGAGGACCTGCAGGCAGGTCACAGATGCTGCTGTAAAAAGTTCTTTGAGGCATGAGTTTGGGTTCAATTTAACCCATTTTTTTTTTTTGTTTAAAAGAAATCAAATTTTACATGGAACTAGGACCTGGGAACCCCCATCCCCTCCCCCAATATCATGGTCTGCCTGGCCTTCATGATAAGGAGTTTCAGGTTATTCTATTGAAATGCAAGGGACCAAAGTGTTATCTGTTGCCTTTCAAAGGCCTCTAAGCAGTGAAATAGTATCTGAGAAAGTGAAAGAGACACAAGACCAGACTAGCAGGTGTTGATCCAAAATAAGGTGAAAAACGCTCACAGCACAAACTCCCAGCCAATATGGATTGATTTTTGCCCCTTCGGGTAGGAAATGCCTTACAAATGGAACGTTATCTACATTTTTAGCCTACGGAATAGGTTTTAAAATTTTAAGGTATTTGCGCTGGAGGAAAGAGTTCATGGTTCACCACAATATTGCATTCTTTCTTATAGCAGAGGGAAAATGGCATTAAGGTTAATATCAAAATTAGTCATTTGTAGCTTAGTTGGAGACATCAATGTTGAAGAGATTTGCTGCTGTGTGGCTCACAATGTGGTCTTCTTTTACTGAACTCTCTGCCTGTTCTTTGAATGAAAGTGTCCATTTCTTTGGTGAACCAGGTAAAGAGTTGCTGTTTGACTTTGAAAGGGAACAAGAGAATCACTCCTTTGGCTGAATAGGCACTGGTTTGCTATAATTTCCATTGAGCTACCGTGATATTTTAGGATTCTGCTTTGGAGGTGATTAGCTTTTTCCCAAATGGCCCTAGGTTTGGCAAACATTGACATTAGGCAAAGAAAAATATTCTTTATTTTACCTCGCTGCTCCTCTCTGATGATCAAGATACATCTCTTTCAAAATCAAACTTAAAAATCTCAGGAAGCCTCCTCAATTTAACCCATACAGTGGGTGGGCACCCATATACAACGCCACCCAGAATTCATTCACATGAGTTGCCATCTTGTTCTTGGTCACTTCTTCTGTGGATGTTGTTTCGTTTCTCCAATTAAGCAGATGCCTGCTCAGGGTGGAAAGAGTCCTTCCCCAAAGGTGGGTTCAGAAGAGTCCTGGGCATACAGAGCTCCAATACCCAATAAAGTTAAATGGCTCAACTCAAGGCCAATATAGTAAACAGCCTAAGTGCCCATCAGTGGATGAATGGATCAAAAAACTGTGGTACATTTACACAGTGGAATGCTATACAGCAGAAAGAAAGAAGAAGCTCTTACCTTTTGCGACAGCATGGATGGAACTGGAGAGTATCAAGCTTAGTGAAATAAGCCAGTCAGTGAAAGAAAAATACCATATGATCTCACCCAATACAGGAGACTAACAAAACAAACAAGCAAAGCAGAATCAGAGACATGGAAACAACAAGGACCAGATTTTCAGTATGCAGAGGGGAGGGGAAGGGGGAGAAAGAGGCCAAGAAGGGGAACAGTTTAGTCAAGGAACTAGCATGCATGACCCATTGGAGATGGACAACATGTGCGATTGACTGTGGGAGGGGGATGGAAAGGTTGGGGCAGGGGAAAGCCAGGGGGAGGGAATGGAATAAGTGTAATACAACAATAAAATTAAAGTAAAAATAAAAGGCCAACTATAGTGTATATTCTGCTCTCAACCCTCTTCTTAGATTTAATACCTGTGCACCAAAGATTTTTCAGAGTAAAGCATGCTCTACATAGTCACTGATGGAGAGGAGGACGGAGGGAGAAAAGAAGGGAGGGAGAGAGAGAAGAAAAGAAGAGAAGGAGAAAGGGGGGCACAGGAAGGAGGAAGAGGACAAGAAGAACAGGAAGAGGAGAGATTTTATCTGTATACATTAGCCCCTCCACTGCCCTGTGGGTATACTAGACCAGCTTTTATTTTAATATGAAAACAATAACTGGTTACAGTTTTCTAGGTGATATCCTAAGTCTACATTGAGAGGGGAATATGGTTTGCATATGTCTTTTCTCTGAAAGCATTGCAGTTCAGGTAAGTCCTGGGACCTTGGTTGCTCATTATGATTGAATAAACAGACAAATAAATAATTTAAAGCAAGCAAGCAGGCCCTGGCTGGTGGCACAGTGGATAATGCACTGGCCTGGGAACCCAAAGGTGGCTGGTTCGATTCCCAGCCAGGCACAGAACCAGGTTGCAAGCCAGGTCTCCAGCCAGGTCTCTAGCCAGATCCCCAGCTGGAGGCAGGTGAAAGGCAACTGTACATTGATGTTTCTCCCCCTCTCTTCCTCTCTCCTTTCCTCTCTCTCTAAAAATAATAAAATAAAATCTTTTAAAAATAAAAAGAAAGAGGAAAGAAAGTCAATGGTTCCCACAGCCTCATCACGGGGGATTTAAAACACCTCTTTTCTCCAGGCCCCAAACCTATTATAGGCCGTTTTCTGAGTTTCATGGCTTCCTCCCCCCTACATTCTGTGATTCCCCCAGCAAGAGTCTTTGCAAAACCTGTGTCAGAATTGCTCTTCCTTTTCCTCTGTATTCAGTTCAACTCATTTAGCTCATTCACTTAATAAATATTTATTGAGCGTCGAATTTTGTGCCAGGCTGTTTTAGGCCCTAAGGACAATGTGGCGAACAGACAGCAGAGCCTGTGCATCCCCAGCCCAGCGGGCAGGAGCAGGCACGACATGTGTTATGTTGGAGCGCTGTCCTCTTCATTGCTGTGTTCTCCAAATCTTAGCTCCCACCTCACCTCCTCCATGAAGTCTGTCTCAAAAATCGTGGCCAAATGCCAGATATCAGATTTTTCTATTAAAAGTTCTCATATTGTAATTTTATATATGCTTGTGTGGCCACCTGATTAAAACCTGTATCTGTCTCTGTCCAGGATTATGTCTTTGTCCCACTGGGGTCCCACCAGCTAGCACTGTGCCTGGTGCACAGTAAGCATTATGTAAATATTTTTAAATGAGTAAGCTAATATATGTATAAATTAGACTATAGGACAATATGAGGTAAAGACAAGAAAATACTTTTATTCATGAGGAGGCCCTGTGGACTTACAAAATCTGGGGTTTTCTGGAGCTATCAGAGATCCTTCTTCTGGTATTTTTGGTGAGGTGTCCCCTCCTCAGCTTCTCAGGAGCCCTAAGGAAAATGAAACCAAAGAAAACAAATAAAGCAACATTTCCATCGGAGACCTGAGACTGTGACTCATATGCCCCTAACCTCTCCCCAACTCCAGCTGAAATACTCTTTCCAGCTCTCTCTTCAAATTTGCTGTTTGAGTGAAGGAAATGTATCTTTTCTCTTTATTCTGATATCTGGCATAATGCCAGACAATTGTGTTTAGTAGTCACATGATCCAATAGGTGGGATATGAATTAAAACTTGAGAGTCAGGTAAACAAACTTATAAAAATGTCAAATTTATTACATTGGACAAATAACTGACCTGCCTGTCAAGGCCTGGAGGATTAAAATTTTATGTCATTTTGAGGTCATGAAACTTCAAGTTAAAATATATGAGACATTTTCTTTTTCTTCAAAAGCAAATAAAATTTTTCTTTTTTATAATTTTTTCACCTTGAATATTGGTAAGGTGCTGGTTCAGTCGTGAAACAATGTCTAAAACAACCACTTTAGATTCTGAGAAAAAACCCAGCAATCTTATTTCTGATTCATTTTTTGGCTGGCACTAAATAGTTTTTTTTTTTCTTCTGTAATTAGACTTTACTTCATAAAATGTATTCGTTTCCTATTTCTGAGGGTCTTGTGTTAAAATGGAAGCAAGCACGCTGTACGTTGCTGCTCCAAGTTTTGGTTCACAGGTCCTCAGCCTGGCTCCACGAGGCTGTTCAAGTCACAAGCTTAGAGCATTTTAATCTTCAAGATCGACCTCTTTCAGAAACAAAAGGGGAGGGGGTGAAGGAAAGAAAAAGTACACACCTGCAACCTACTTCTTTTTGAAGCAAAGCCTTTGAGCCGATGGAAGATGAGATAGAGAAAGAAAACAGGCCAATTGCCAAGAGAGGTTTGTTTACAATACAGGCAAGTTCCTTCAGAAGTTGATAGGGAGCTGTTGTCATGGAAATGAAGAGAAATATTGCTGCAGGGTTTTCACAGAGCAAATTCCTACTACAAATGTACCTGGATTTTAAAATGATGGGGGACAAAGAGCTTCCTGAAGTTTCAAGTTAATCCTTCCCTCCATGGCTTTTTCAATAGCTTCTTCAGAGCCTGCGAATTCCTGGCCTTGGAGTATGCAAAATAAGCAATCAGAATAAGTGGAATTATTTCCTGTATTAAATGGAAGTCCAAACTGGAACAAGAGAATTAAGCGTTCAAGTGAAGAGTCGGTAGCCTGCAATATGTTTTAATTTTGGAGCATTGCCTATTGTTTAGAAGACTTCTCTGAAAAGTACGTTGTCATTATTAAAAACAAACCAGAAAGATGTTTTTAGTCCTGACTACAAGAGCACAGGTGAAGTGCCTACTACCCGTTACAGGGCACTAATATTAACCTTTACAAATTAAATAGAATTGATCCCCTCCTACCCTTTCAAAAAGACAAAACAAAAAACCCTTCAACGTTATAACTTGTTGCCTGCTTCAATCCACACATCATCTTTTTCACTGGCACTTTTCGGAGGAGGAGATGGAAATTTTTGTCATAAATTATTGTTCTAAAATGCACATTGTAAATTGTTTGCAGTTGGATGCAATTCAGTCCTGCAAATCTTCGGGTCTCCAAATTCCCTTTTAGGAAGTGCTGAGGAAGCTGTTTCCTAGCTTTATCCTTTCTCTGACCATTTCAGCTGGGATTGACATCATCTCTTCCTGTTCCTTTCCCACCTCCTACCCTTTTATCCCATTAAGGTTCTTGTTAGGCTTTAATTGAACAAAGCAACACCTGTGTTTTTTCCTTGACTTCAAACCCGAATTTCCAATTCATTTTTTTCAGCTGCCTACAAGGGTTGTTTTCACTGACAGCAGGTAATTAGCAACTTCACACAGATGGGGGAAAAGTAATCTAGAAGCTATAGAAGACTTTGCCGCCTATTGCGCATATTAAATTTAGATGATGATAATTTTAAAAAAACACAACTTGACATTATTTATCAGACATTGTAGCACCAGATTATGGAAAGAGTACTAAACTCGAAGTTAGGAAACTTGATTTTCCTTCTTGGCCCTGACAATACCTAGCTGGATAACTTAAAAAAGTCTTGTCTAACCTACTATAACTTTACTTTTCTTGACTCCAGCAATTGGAGTGGCTGTTATCTTTGGTTTCTGGTAATGTTGTTATTCTGTAAGAATCATGTACAGTTCAAATAATAAGATACCTATTTGCAATGTGCCTCATAATCTTCTAGAAGCTACTGTAAACTCATCATTACCACTTTTGATTTTCCTGTCTCATCCCTGTTCCCTCTCTTATCTCACTTACACAGGGCTCCTCAGTTTCTCTCTCACTCATGCGCTATCTCTTCACGTGATCGCCAGAGATCCATCAATGCTGTTTGAACAATATTTTGCCATCTGGTAGGATTTCCGGCAGCCTCTCCGGCTCTCTCCACTGTTGCTGTAATTCTCTTCCTACCTACTCAGGGGGATTTGCCCTGGAGAACATGCTCAAGGTTCACATCTGCAGAATTGCCAGTGAAGGTTGGTTTGCCTGGATTCCTTGCCATCAGCATTCATGGAGGTCATTAAAAAAGATGCGAAGACAAGCCAAAGAGCCAAAGCAGGCCGGAGGACGGGTGCTTCACAGTGGTTTTGGGTTTGGACTCACATGCACTTTTTAAAATTCTATTTTTTAAATTGTAGTTCACATGCACTATTATATTATTTTCAGGAACACAACATAGTGATTGGACATTCTGATACCTTATAAGGTGATCATCACAGGGAGTCTAGCACCCCTGCACAGAAAAGCCCATAGGCACCCTTGATGGGGGCGGAGGTGTGGGGGTATGTCCTGTCACTGTAAAAAGTTATTATACTGTCTATTCTTGACTATATTTCCTGCGCTGTACATTACATCTATGTGACTTATTTTAAAACTAGAATTTCTTAGTCCCCTTTACCTTTTTTTCACCTATCCCCTTAACCCCTTCGCTCTGGCAGCCATCAGTTTGTTTTCTGTATTTATCTGTCTGTTTCTGTGTTATTTTGTGTGTTGGTTTGTTTTATTCCTTAGATTCCACATATAAGTGAAATCATATGGTACTTGTCTTTCAATGTATGTCTTATCTAAGGCTGGCGATGCTGTCCCAAATGGCACGATTTCATTCTTTTTATGGCTGAGTAATATTCCATGAACATCTAAGTCACTTCTGTATCTTAGCTATTTAAATAATGCTGCAATGAACATAGGGATGTGTATATATGTTTTCATATTAGTGCTTTCCTTTTCTTCAGAAAAATACTCTGAAGTGGAATTGGTGGGTTGTATGGTTGTTCTGTTTTTATTTTTTCATGGTGGCTGCACCAATTTACAATCCCACCAATAATGCATGAGGCTCCCAGTTTCTCCATATCCTTGACAACACTTATTCTTTGTTGTCCTTTTGATAATTTCTTTTTTTCCCCCCACAGGTGTGAAGTAATATGTCTTTGTGGTTTTAATTTGCATTTCCTTGTGATTAATGACATTGGGCTTCTTTTCATGTGTTTGTCATCTTCTTCTTTGAAGAAGCATCTATTCAGGTCCTCTGTCCATTCTTTAATCAGATATTTCTAAATTTGTTGTTGAGTTGTATGAAGTTTTATATTTATTGAATGTTAACCGTTTATTGTTACGTTGCAAAATATCCTCTCCCATTCGGTAGGTTGCCTTTTCTCATGCATTTAAAAAAATTGATTGTGTGTCCCAGAAGCTATGTGATCTTGCTACTGAAATGATCGATGCTTCTATTTCCTCATCTAAAACATAGAAACATTAATGGTATTTATCTAACTTAGTTGTAAATGAGATAATACATGTAAAATATTTATAGCAACACATAAAAAAAAAATCACTTGCCTAGTGCTAGTTTTATCATTGGGGAGGGGAAAAGTGGCAGGGATCCATGGGCCTATTTTCAGATGATTTTCAACTCCTGCTGTTTCCAGAGTTGCTAGATCTTTCCCCAGTTTTTATTCATATTTTTGTCTCTGTTGTTCATTGTTTCCTTTCCTCATTTCTATGTTGTTGTTTTTTTTTTTATGTTTGTCCAGGAAAGACATTTTATACTCTCCCTAAAGCTATCTTAATAAAAGGAGGGGCACCTCCCCATTCTTACATTATGATAGGCTTCTGAGAAGGGAAGAAAGGCAATTAGCTCATCTTATTTCACCAAAATATATTGTCCACTTAAAGGCAATTAGTAGTTCTATGGTTCAAGCAAACAGGATATTGATTTTTTTTTCTTTGATCCAACTGAGTAGTAGACATGTTTGAGTTTTATTCTGCATCACATATACTTGGATGTGGGGATCCTGTTGCATAAGTAATTCCACCCTTGTTTTATGTCTAATAAAACATGAGGCAGTCAATAGGAACTCAGGACAGGTTCATTAATAGTTTTTCTTGTTTTAAAATGAAGGATTCTATGAGTCTGTCTCTATTTTGCTTGTTAGTTCACTTGTTCATAGATAGGAGGATGACAGCTAAGGGGAGAAGGGTAAGGGGTGGAAGGATTAAGTGATAAAGGAAAAGGACTCATGGGCATGGACAACAGTGTGGTGATTACTGGGCTGGGGGGGAGGGAGGTATAAGGGGACTAAATGGTGATGGAAAAAAATACAATTTAAAGAAGTGGCTTGTGAAGGTTCGTGCTGAAGATTTCTTACTGTGTGCTGCTCCACAGTTGGGTAAGCCAGTTAAAGGTAATAGTGATGAAATCGAGACACTAATTAAAATAATCAACATTATACCACATGGGAAATAGCCACATACTCAAAATAATAAATCAATAAAGTTATTGTTGAAAATGAAAAATATAAATAAAATGGGGGATTCTAAAGCGCGCCCCAAACCATGCTGATGGTTTTCAAAAGTGGTAGTAAGAGGAATGGTGAAGGGAAAACAACTACTCCAGGCACCTCTTCGCTGAATCTTCTCTCTCTGTCTCCCATTTTTGGACTCTTAGAGAGTAGAGTTAGGCATCAGGTTTTGCTCCATCTACTTTCAATTAGTGGTGCGTATAATTTGTTGCTGGGCCTGCTGAATTTTAAACATAGAATTCAAGGAGAAATAGGGGTTCTATATAACAAATATATTTGAGGGGAAATAAGTATCCCATATTCTAGAAATGTCAAATTTTTGCTCTTTAACACAGTCTAAGATAGGATGTCTAGAGAGCCCTAAACCTTGTACAGGCACTTCACTTTCTGGGCCCCATTTCTTCATCTGCCAAACAGTGATCACAGCACAATCACGTGAATGAAGATTAAATGGCTTGGTATGCCAATGATAATAATGCCCGGCATAAAGCAGTACTCATAAAGTGTAGCTACTGTTATTTTTTTCTCTTGTAAATGTTACTCTCTGCAGTTATGGTTGTTGGGTGCATGAAGTCACTGCTTATCTTTTCCTTGGAGTCTTTCAGTGGAATGTTTGTCATGACCTTATACACTTCTTGCTCTTTGAATATTTGGTCTCTCTATTACAAACACTTCAGATGATGGCTGTCCCCTTGCCTCACAAATGAGCCAAAACTGGAAGCAGGGAACTAGCTTGCATGCTCTTACCTGCTTTGCAAAGTAGAATGGACTTCATTTCAAATCTGATTTGTTTATTCATCAAGAGCGGAAACGTCTGACCCCAGCTTCTTAGATGGGTTTGAATCTTGGTGCTGTTTCTTACCAAAAAAAGATTGGTTTGGTTTCTCAGCAATAGGCTTTAGTTTGTACTCTAGGTTTATTAAACTTCCCAATTTCAGGCTGAACAGTCCTTATTTTATAGCAGGTGTGTTGGGCACAGTAAACTAGCTGGTGTTGCAACCCTCAAATCTCAGTGGCTTACACCACTGGGTGCCTTGGCAGGCTCAGGCTTCTCCTGGGTGCAGTGTTCGTTCTCACTCCTGCTGCAGAGATCTGCACTAGGCTCCCTGCATCTCATTAGCAGATGTGTGAGGAAAACAGTGTGGTGTCTGCCTGGAGGTCTTTTGGGGCCCGGAAAGAGCATATACTGTTCTGCCCCAGTCATGGGACAACACAGGGTGAATGGAATATGGATGCAAGCTGCATGCTCAGAAAGACAAAGGAAATGATGATGAACAACTAGTTAGTTTCTGCCCAAGCACAATAGTTGGTTCCACCATTTTTTTCAATTGTGAAATATTTCTTATATACTATATGCACATGTGGAAGATGGAAAGAATGTTAATGACAATTTAAGAAATAAGATATTATCAATACAGTTGATATTTCCTATATGCCTCTCTACCTATGCATCGTTTTATGTATTGCTCTTGAACAAGAACTATTTTAATTTCTATGTTTCTTGGTTATTATTTTTATGACAGAGATATTCATATCCAAGCTTGAAAGTTTTGTTATTCTTGGCCTTTGTGCAAATAGTATCCTATAGTATATGTTCTTTGGTGACAGTTTTCTTACTCATCTTTATGGTTCTGAACTTCATTCATGTTGATGTGTGTAGCTGTAGATGATTCATTTTCACTGCACTATGGTAATCTATTGATTTGATAAACCACAGTAGATTTACACAGTTTCATGGTAAATGTTCTTAATTGCAGAACCAGAAAGAATTGTATCCAAGGTTCTCAAAAGGGAGATAATGGGTAACAGGATGGGGGAAAACTCCTGTTCTCAGTGGTATCATCACCACAAATAACATGGTGGCTTTCACAGGCCTGCTGCTGAGAGAGGCCATCCACACAAGCCAATGACATCGCTGTGATGTGACGCTGGTCGCAGCGTGCTCTCGGTGGGATGAATCTATAGGTTCCATGCTAAAATCACCTCCCCTAGCCCAGGAGAAGGTATTTTTGATAAGAACGAAAGTGGTGAGGAATTAGGAAAACAATGTTCTAAGTAAGAGCCACAGAGAAAAGAAACCTGCTGCTATATCCCAGGTTTGGCATGTTGCTCATTCATCAGATAAGCAATCTTGCCAGTTCAACATAAATTTCTAGTATCTCTCTCACATGACTCAGAGCTTTGCATAAACCTAGCACTTGCCTATGTGGGGAAATCCTCTCAAACCTTACAGGCCTGAAATATTAGAAAAACAATAACAACAGACTGACATTTAAAAATGCATGTGTTTTAAACTACTTGTTAAAAAAAAAAAAACCTTCTGCAATTCTAAACCACACCATAGTGAGAGAATTTGTTTTCCACTTACGAAACTGTGTTGTTGTTAACAGTTTTCCCTGGAAAGGAAATGAGATGGTGAATAGAGAATTTCTCCTTTTGTGATAGGCTTCCTAGCTGTGAATAGTTCCTCAGTCCCTTAACTACTCAGAAGCTCAACACCCCAGCTGCCCACAGCACAGATTCTAGCACACAGCAGTCAATAGCTGAGGTTTTATCTCACAGTTCAAATCTCAGCTGTGTTGCCTCCAGCATGTCCCCAACTCTATCTGCTTCTCAGTTTTTTTATTTTGTAAAAAACAAGTCATCATAGTACTACTTACATATATAGCTGTATCTTAGGAAACATTAAATAATTATCCTCCACCACAAACGTTAACAAGCCTTCGCTTTGCCAGATACTGCACTACTTGCTAGTGACTTAAAGTCACTGCTTTGGAGAAAGAGCAGCTAATAGTTTAGTGGGGGTGGGGGGGGGTGGTGCAGAAACTTTCTGGAGACTGAAAACTACAATCATGTTTTCCTAGGGGCCATTTGCAGTTACATTTGCTTTCTACATGTATTCTTTAATTCTCCATAAATTATTTATTTATGTTAAAGATTTTATTTATTACTTTTTAGAGAGAGGGGAAGGGAGAGAGGTAGACAGAGAGACTTCAATGTATGGTTGCCTTTCACCTGCCTCCAGCAGATTACCATAAATTTAGTGGCTTATAACAACACAAATTTATTATCTTATGGTTCTTACCACTTGATACATTATACTGGGCTAAAAAAATCAAGGTATGGGCAGGACTGGGTTTCTTTTGGAGGCTTTAAGAGAGTGTCTGCTTTCTTGCCTTTTCTAGCTTCTAGAGACCGCCTACATCCCTTGGCTCGTGGCCCCTTTTCCTATTTTCAAAGCCAGCAGCATAGTATCTTCAGATCCCACTTGTACTTTGGCTCTCTTGCTTCTCTCTTATAAGGACCTTGTGATTACAATGTATCCACTAAATAATCTAGGATAAACTTCCCATCTTAAAAAAATTTAACTCACCTGCAAAGTTTCCTTTGCCATGTAAAGTCATATACTTAAAGTTCAGGGGATTAGGATGTGGAAATTAAAAAAGAAATTTGTATTTGTTGAGAGAAAGAGAGAGAAAGAGAGAGAGAGATCAATCCTCTGCTCAATTTATTGATGCATTCATTGGTTGCTTCTTGTATGTGCCCTGACTTGATATCAAACTTGCAACCCTGGTGTATCAGAATGCTGCTCTAATCAACTGAATCACTAGGGCAGGAATGTGGACATTTTTGAGGGAAGGAGGGTGGGCATTGTTCTGTCTATCACATATTTTGACTGGATAAGCTTTAAATTATTTTCTACCCTTACATGTTTCTGTTATAAATTAGGTTCGGAGTCCTCCCTACTTTTCACACTCTTATCTCCTCATGAACATACAACTGACCTCATGCCCTAAATGTTTATGTCACCATGTCACATCTTGATTTTTATATCATGTCCTCTCCATTCTTACAGCAACGAATTAATAATTACTCTCCATATAAAGTTAATTCTCTATTTAAACCCAGTATTAGAAACAACTCCAGCTTCTAATTTCTTTAAGTTTCTCTTCTTGTTTAAATAGTATTTATCCTGATAAACTATTTGTAATTCCAGTATTGTTCTTTACTGATGTTTTATCTTCTTAATCCTATTTATTCACAAATAATGTGAAAAAAAATGACTTAGCATTCCCTTTCTCAATACTGTAAAGGGACTTTAAACCTAGTTAAATCTTAAGATATATATATATTTTTTTTTCTTTTTTTTGAATAATAAACTGGGTCTTAAAGTCAGAAATATAAGGTAGCATGTACCTTGACATTTAACTAAATTCTTGTAGATCTTGCTATAGCAGATCTTCACTGTTCTGAAGACATTTGCAGAGTGCTTCTGGGACTTGCTAATTAACGAGAGCTCATTTTTCCTGTTGCTATTCCTGATCACACTTTTGGTCCTACCATAAAATTATCAAATGGAATTTCATAAACATCAACATATGTTTCCTTTATTTGTTCTGACTTTTCTCATCAGCAGAGCACCTCATTTTTAAACAACTGTATATTCCTGATGTTGCATTGGCCCACAGAATGTTCTTTTTACAGTTAATAAACTTGTGGGATGGGCAGTGTTAGAAATGGTAGTATTTTACCAGGTCCTTCTTTAGGTACTCATGAAGAAGATGATTGCTTGTTCATCCAAAAATTCTCTGTCTCCCATTTAAATGTCCAGTTGCTTCTGCTAATAGTAAGATAATGAAGGGATCCAACCCTCAAAAGATTCCTTTGAAAGTGCAGCAATAGTGGCGATGAAGAAATTTCTTCTAGTTACATCTGAAAAAGAAAGCATTTCCTCTTAACTATGAGAACACATTTTTCAGAACTTTTAAGTAGGACTTGAATTTCACTACAATTCATCAGAACTGCTACCACTTGGGACTACTTCTTGCAATTTCAATGAAAATGATAAGTTAATGAAGCCTGAAGGGAGACTTTCACTAGCAATGTATGTGTGCAAGGAGAGTAGGGGTGGTTGTGAGAGGGATTAGGAAGAGGCATCATCTTTGATATGTTCATTACATCATTCCTTCTGCTCCTACTCTTCCTTAAACTTTGTGTGAAATCAAGGTAAATGTCACATGATGGTCATCCTTGTAGGTGTAGTTGACTATTACATAGAAAGGAGAGAGGATCATTTTAACTGTTTTCTTTCATTGAGACCACCCCTAGGGTGGGCAGAGCCTCAGGCAAATATTTATTTTTTGCAAGGCTTGTCTCTATGTAAAAACTACTTTAAAAAAATGTATTATAGCTCTGGCTGGTAGCACAGTGGATAAGGTGCCAGCCTGTAATCCCAAAGGTTGCCAGTTCGATTCCCCAGGCAGGGCACGTAACCAGATTGCAAGCCAGGTCTCCAGCCAGGTCTGTAGCTGGAGGTAGGTGAAGCCCTGTCTGCCTCTCTCCTTTCCCCTCTCTCTAAAAATAATAAATAAAATCTTTAAAAAAATAATAAAATTTAAAAATGTATTACAATACTCATAAGCTTATGTATAATGCCTTATTGATGAAGATTCAGAGTGAAAACTAGAAGTACTTAGGTATTTGTTCATTGTCCAGG
The DNA here is from genome assembly GCA_004026585.1 of Noctilio leporinus. Lineage (NCBI taxonomy): Eukaryota > Metazoa > Chordata > Mammalia > Chiroptera > Noctilionidae > Noctilio > Noctilio leporinus. The sequence goes on along the minus strand of PVIW01000695.1, from coordinate 158,441 downwards.
CAGAAAACAGGAAGATTCTTTGTGATATTTAGATGCTATTTTTTTTTCTGCTCAGACCCAACTGCCATTTCTTCATGTTCTTATTTGTTAAGTGTGATGATTCTTACCACAAGAATAAGGCAGTGATGATGCTACCATAATGCTATGGCTATTTGACTGACTCCTATTTGTATTAAAAGAATGCTGACCTATTTGCCTCTGAAATTCCCCACTACCATTTATTTTATGTATTGGATGCTGGTTGCATCATTACTCATGTCCTATTTCCTACATCCTGCTGCCCATCCCACTGCCCACAGATAATGGCTTCTAAAGCTCTCTCAAAGGTTGTTATTGGGCCTCACTGATGATGGCCACAAATGAAAATCTAGTTGAGAGTGCATAGAAACTGTGAACAATAATTCATTTTCTGGCCACGTAGAATTTATTGTGTGCAACTAATACATCTTCCAACTATATAATCACTTGAATTCTTTAGGCCATAATCACTGCATTCCTAGATCGGGACATTTTTTAATGTTGACCACCACTCTCTGCCTTCCACACACAGTTACCAGCAGGAAGGATGCACACAGGGCCATGGAAGAATAACAAAAGTGATCCCTGTAAGGAAAGCATGTTCCTCATCCAGGAAGGCTTAAGCTCAACCCAGAAAACACATTGTCACCATATGGATGGGTATTGAGGAGCAATGACTGTCCCAGGAAGAGATAGGTATGGCCACACTGGAAGACTGCCTGACACATGGTGCAGAGCTATGAAGAGCATAGATGACCATCCTGGGTGCCAGCATGGGCACAGATGGGTGTACTGAGTAAAGGATGCCCACACCACCCCACAGACTAGAGCCTGTACTATGGTCAACACATGCAGAGGACCCACATACACACATAATGCTCAAACCCAAAAGTTAGCCCAGCACTTGAATTTGTTCCTTACCTGATAAGAATTTATCCAGATCAATGTGTCGGCAGTATTATTCTGCTGACGTAGGTGCCATAGGTGAACAATGAGAATGACTCATTTGCTTGCTGTCACCTTCTTGGAACCCTGTCCCAGCTATGGAACCTTGGCACCACTGCTTAGGCACAAGTTTGAAACTCCTGGGTCATTTGGTCAACCTTATGCTAAAAGGAGGGAGATGAGGAAGACTAATGGGTTGGGCAGCACCTCAAAAAAAAAAGGAACAGATGTAGGGGTTCCTATGGATTCCAACCAATGCTTGGGCTCATAGCCAAGCACTGTGGTCCCTATCAGTCCTAGGTACAAGAGGGGGACTTGGAAAAAAATATTGAAGATGGTACTTCAAAGAGCAGAGCCCCTCTGAAATGCAGCAGGGGTCCCACTTCCTTGGGTCTAATGACCTCATGTGGGTAATAGGTGTGGATGTGGGCAGGTAGGTAGATGATTACATTGATTATAATATGTGTATGAACTCTCCTGTATTTTACTACTAGCTGGTTGGTTGAATGTGACTGAGTATCTTTGATATGACCAGCAGAGCCAATTTACCCTTTAGGCACCAAAGTCAACCATTATTTTTGGGAGCTCAGAACAGTATTCTTACTGCTTTTATAATCCTAGGAAAGAATGTAACTTTTACGTCCAAGACAACATTTTAGTTTATAATATTAATCTATTTACCTTTATACCAACAGACATAAAAATATATATATGTTTGTAATATTAATGCTTATAATGTATTATTAAAGAATTTGTTTAATTATATAATATAATACTCTCTGGCTGGTGGCTCAGTAGATAGGCACCGGCCTGTGAACCCAAAGGTCACTGGTTCAATTCCCAGTCAGGGCACATAATCAGGTTGTAAGCCAGGTCTCCAGCCAGGTCTGTAGCTGCAGGCAGGTGAAAGGCAACCATACGTTGATGTTTCTCTCTCTTTCTTCCTCCCTCTCTACCCTTTTCTCTAAAAATAATGAATTAAAAAAAAAATATATATATATAATGCATAATACATATGTTTACAATAGTTATCTTTATACCCACATAGTCTTAAAATTATATATATTATAAAGTGTATACTTATAATAAAATATATATATTTGTGTTCTATGGGGAAGTCACAATGCAACCCTGGTGGCCAGCTATATACTAGAAGCTAGAGATGAAGCAGTGAGAAAGAAGGAGTCTATGTGAGTGGAGGGTGATGGGGAAGAACATGAAAAGTTACACGACAACATAATGCATTCTTCCGCAGAGGTCTGCCCAGGGAGCTACAGAAGACTGGGTTGCACAGCCTGGGCTACATCTGTGCAAATCAGTGATGGGTGGGAGGTGATTGCTTCATTTCACTGTGTTGCACAGCCAGCTCACCAGTTTTCACCTATTATCCTTGATATTGATGCAGATGATGATCCATGTGTATCATAGGCAGCTATTAGCAAGTCAGCTACTGGTAGAGATTTAGCTTTGATACTCATGGCTTTGAAATGTAAGCGCCCCATCTGAAAGCATTTTTGAAATAATTGTGAAATGTGTAATAAATGTATGTATAATTTGCTACCTGGCTCTGCATTCATGATTACTTCCAGGTTCTTCAAACTACCCAAATCAATGGTAATCCTAACATACCATATTGAAGCTGTGGAGACTGGAATAGACATCTCCAAGTGATGCCTATTTAAACACCTCATGGGGTTGTAATCTCATTACCTTTCAGCCTGATCCACAAAGGGTGGCTTTGTATCTCGTAAGTTCTCCTGGAAAATTTTTAACAAAAACCCTTCTGTGTGTTTGTTTTGCCACAACAGGCAATGATACATTATGTTGAATATGTCTCATTAGTTTGGGTTGTATTAGATGATATTCAAGTTCCCTTAAAGCCTTGAATTAAGTCTAACTTATTTACATTTCATTTCATAGAAACAGGGAATCAGTTAAAAAGAGGCATGTTATTCCATGAGCCAACAATTAGTGAATATCTATTATACTATTGTGTCAGACACTGTCCCCAGCACGGGGGCTTCACAAATAACAGACAGCCCTTATCCTCAAAGAACTCATAGTTGACTGGAGAGTATGGACAAGAAAAGCAGCGATTACAATAGTGTCAGACTCACCTTCAGTGGCAGATGGATCCTCTACCCAAAGTTGGGCTCAGTTGTTGAGACTTGTGATATAACACACACACACACACACACACACACACACACCCCTAGAGTGTAAAATAAGGTTTACTGCTTGTACAGTGGAGGTTTCTGGGGCAAGTAAGCAGACCTCTTATCACATAGGCCTGAAATATCTTGAGAGAACAAGGAAAGAAGACTGGATCAGGTGTTTATTGTGGCAAGGTGGGGAAGCCACAGAGAGAGGTCCCACACATGGACAAGGGCTTGTACAGTTTGCATCTTGTGCCAGCACCAGTGGAGGAGCACACAGGCCTCCTCACCAGCTCCTCCAAATGTGGGACACAAAGTAAAGAGGAAACAGTGAGGCTGAAAAGTTACCTACAGTCAAATATCGGAAAATGGAGCTGGACTCCTCATTCCGAATATGGTGTGATGGAAAGTGGTGTGCAGGAGGTTCACAAGGGCTGCTTCCCTCAGGTGAGCACTGAACTCAGGTTCAAAGAAGCTCCTGGAGAAATGGGAGGAAGAGTGAGAGGATGCTGGTCATGAGGATCTCAAAGCAGAAGGGTATCAAGCTTGAAGCACCAAAGGGTAAAAATGCGTAGTCCCTAAACTTGGAGTAAATTTAGATGATAGGAAAGATGTCGAGACACTGCAGTAGGTGATCCTGAAGAGTAGGAGGTGATAAGAGCTCCATTCTAAAAGATGAAGGAGAAACCCCATAGAGCAGTGATTTTCAACTCAGTGTCATGAGTTTTTAAAATATGCAGTTCCTGACTAGTTAGGAGCACTGACCTTTTTTCTCTTAGATTGCCAAATTAAAAAAATAAATGGCAATAGCCAACACAACAATGGTCATCTGGTGTGAATGAATCAAAATTATACCTTTTTTTTTTGTCAGAGTGGCAAAAAAGTGTAGCTAGTTTATGTGTGCCATGAGATTAAAAAGGTTGAAAATCACTGCTGTAGAGTATTAACCAGATCTGCATTTTATAAGATGGCTATTCTATTCTAAATGCTGTCTGAGTTTCAGTAAGGAAAAGTAAAAGTCATTGTCAGTGAGAGATACACAACTTGATTGGTTAATGTTCTCTTGGTAATCACATTCTTACTTTAAATCTGTCAGTCTCAACATAATCTTAGGTGTTTCTAGTAGAGGGTGCACCATGGAAAGACAGAGGAATAAGAACAACATGGCCAGTGTTTTCAAACTACAGAAATCACTATACTTTCCCCAAACATTCTGATACATCTCCTAGGGGAAGGGATTATCTGCGGTTTAAAAACAAAGATTGTCTGGGTGATTTGGGTATGAGTCATCTTCTGCCTCGTAGAGAATTACTAGACTAACAAAGCAAAGCTCTAAGAGTGAATTTTAGGCTTCCGTCCAGCTGTCAAGATCATAGACTTTGCTGTCAAGACTGGGTTAGAGGGTAGAAGGAAGGGATAGTGGAATGCTTTCCTGGAGCAATAGAATCACAGAAAAGTGGGCTCCAGCACAATTGTAGGAGGACTAGTTGACCTAGCTCCACTGCTTTAGAAATGTTCAATTAGGTGGAGGAGGGCGGAGTAAAAAACAATACTCAGAAAAGGACAGTAGAAAGAGAGAACTTTGCCAAGAGAAGCTTGACCCTGAAGGTAAGCTAAGCTCTCAATGTGTCCATGACACTAGACTCCCTCTTATTTTTGACATGAGAACTAAAAACTCAGCCTTCAGTATATTTGAGAATGGGGGACAAATACTAATCAAATATTTGTGCTGTGTAGTCACAGTTTTCTAAGCAGATTTCCTAGTAATGTCTCAGCCAGTGGCCTTCGTCTTTTTGTTCCATATCAGGTACTCTCCTGGTAATCCTTGTGAGATACTTGAGCTGCCCTCAAACCACGGGCTGTGCCGCTGGTGGCAAAAGAAGAGGGTAATAAAGTTGGGACTGGTCTGTTGAGCAAAGGCTCCCTTTTATTAAAAAATGCAGGAGGCTAGTAGTTGGGAGAAGAGGAATTTGATTAAAGAAAGAAAACCTTCTGTGACCAAGGCAACCAGAAGGCCCCCAAAAGCCTGTGCTTGAAGGACAAGGATGAAGTCCTGTAGCTGTAACATCAAGATGTTAATGTTTCTAAGCAAGGTTTCTAGGTGACCCTTAGGCTTTTACGTCATGGTCCATTTCTCCTATTATGCACCTCCAGTTGATTCTCCTCTTTGTACATTTTCTTTTTTTCCCCCCTGACTAGCACTACTAAATTTGAGAAGTGGTTATGAGCTGCTACATTCAGTATTAATTTAATTTTAGTGCTTAATTCACTTCTTTCTTTTCTTGTAGCCAATTGAAGAAAAGAAAAAAATTCTTTCAATCCATGTTTGATCCTTTGAGAGAAGAGGGAATGATTTAAATAAAGGAGCATGATATTTTTAAAACCAAGGCTGGTAGCCTAATAAAATAATTCTGACCATATGAATGAATCCACTTTTCATTTTCATTGCCAGGTGCACCCAAGATCTATGCCCATTCAGGTGATTACAGGAAAATGGTTGTAAATGTACTGTTTCAGCAGATTAAAATTTCAAGAGCATAATTACAAATATATGCCTTAATAATAGTAGGCATTTTTAAGATAGCATAACTTTTATTATAAGAACAAGGAAAATTGATGATCTGTAGTTAACCCTACAGGTCAAGGTTAAAAATAAAACCTCTAAACTAAAAATAAAATAGAGCTCTGGCTAGTGTGGCTCAATGGATTGAGCACTGGTCTATGAAACAAAGTGTTCCTGGTTCGATTCCCAGCCAGGACACATATCCAGGTTGCAAGCCATGTATCCAGCCAGGTCCCCAGCTGTAGGCAGGTGAAAGGCAACCATACATTGATGTTTCTCTCCCCTTCTTCCTCCCTCTCTTCCCCTCTCTCTAAAAATAATAAAATATTAAAAAAAATAAAGTAAAATAGAGAACAACAGGGAAACATTTAATAACATGACACTTAAGCAGAAGAAAATATTTTATAACTCAATTTGCTGTTTAACATTAACCTGAGAATATTTCATATAGTACTTTCTTACTCCAACCAAATAGTATTTAAATTTTTACTCACATTAGTTTTTTAGGAGACATATGGTTAATTGAATGTTATCTGTGATTCTGCAGGGTAAGCCTTGTTTCATCAATAAACTTGAGTATTCTGACCAAAGGTGGCACAAAAGAGATTTAAAATTTACAGAAAACAAATATTTATTGACTAAGACTTTTAAGAGCCTAGATTTTGCTCACTAGGCTGATTTGCAATGTCAAAGACTAAATTTCTGAGTTAAGTTTTCTGGAGAGCATGTTTCTCAGGCACAGAGGAAATGCTTAAAATCAGAAAAAAAAAAAAAAAAAAAAATCTGTGGCCATCTCCTGCTACTCCCTTCAGCATTTCTAGGGAATCTGATGGTCAGCCTTCTGGCTTCCAGGTAAATTTCTAAAAATGGTTTGTTTCAAATTTCTTTGATCTTTCAAATGGGAAGGAGAGATGAAAAATGATTCTTTGTGGTGAGAAGTGGCCTGTTTTTCATGACATTGCTCAATGTATTTTGAAACCTTTTCCAGGAACAGTGATAGATTTGCATACATGCATTTCCACTCCTTCAGTGTCTTCCCTCTTGCTATTAAGGATTTATGAGTTAGCTTTTCCAAGTGTTGGGAAGGCATCCCGGGGCCACACTGGAGTGTGGAACCTGCACCAGTCCAGACTCCTTTAGAGATTTTTGGCCTCATTACCACCTGACTGTAGTCTGTCCTTCAGTATACTCTCATCCTTGATGGAAAAAAATTAGTGAAGTGTCCACCATTTCTTACTGTTAAATTTATACATCAGATTTAGAATTATCCCACAAAGAAATGGACTTGGAATCCCAGAATTGAGTCTGAAGAGAAGCCCAGTCCATGTAAACAACCAGATTTGGGCTCTAGCAGAACTAAAGTTTAACTAAGTGTGACAGGCCCCCCTCCTCAATAATTCCTCAATAATTCAATAATTTCAAATGTAACAATTATAGGTTGACTTCTTAAAATGATCTGATTAATTGTCTTGATCATCCCAAATCAAAAGACAAGGAGTCCCAAGTTTCTGAAATCCAAATACCTAAAGTATGGTTAATAAAATTATAAAAGTAATAATGAAAATATTGTTAAACCTCAATAATTATCATAAGTCATACCAAAATATATTACATTTTGTCCTATAGCCTAGAAAGGGTTTTTTTGTTGTTGTTTTGTTAAGTTTGATATATTTATGTTACATAAATAGAAACTCAGTTAATACTTGTTCACTAGAATAAGCAGTGTACAACTGGTAATAAACATAATAGACTCTGGGCACATTTTCAGAATAGTTAAATTATTATTCTCCTTTGGTAGGTTGTCTTTTCTAGCCTTGCTGTGCCCTTTTCCTATTTTAACCTTTCCTCTATTCTCACCTTAAATACCATCCCTTTCAGTATTTGAAAAGTGTGAATATCCCGAGATTATCTAGCCCAGGTATCTTCAGGTAAAACAAAAAAATAATCTTGTCTCCAACAGTTAACTAATATAGTAGCATTACTAAATGTTTTTCTATTTCAATAACAAACACTTGGCTGCTTATTTCTACTGATCATTTATTCAAGGGAAAGAACATAACATCTGACCTCTTAAGGAGTGCGGTCCATCCAGCTGGGGTTGGCACTTTATTTCTGCTTTGGGCTGTAGAGGCTGTGAGAGAGGATGCTAGTCCTTCCTAAGCCTCCCAAAGAGAACCTGTCTGAATTATGTTTTAGTAGGGAAGTAACCAGTAGTATATAAACTTGACAACCAGAGGCCATCGCTTTTGGTGGTTAAACAAAATATACAGATTGATTTCTGGTATCAGAAGCCATAAACTAACTTTCATGCTTCTGGTGATGGATAGAGTTTAATATTGGCCACTGAATCCTGAATATGAGGTGATTTGAGAATAAAATAGCATAGTCATAATGGCACTGTCTCTTCAATCCTCTCCAAAAACAGAAAGAGGAGGAAGGCATCAAGCAACATTTTCTTATGCTTCTATGTTTTGTGGGTTAGGAATTCAGACTTTGCACAGACGAAACAGCTCCTTTCTGCTTCACCATCTCCGAGGCCCCAGTTAGAGAAGCTTTGGCATGAAACGAACCAACAGAGGCTACAGTCATCTGCAGGCTTCTTCACCTGGGCAGAGATGACCTGAAGGCTTGGCTCGGTTGGGTCTATCGACCAGAGCTCTGACACATGAGCTTTCCATATGACTTGAGCATATAGCATGGTGACCACTGGATAGATGGACTTCTGACATGGTTGCACCCCAGCAAAAACAGATGGAAGCCCTATGTCCTTTTGTGACCTTGCTTTAGAAATCTCACAGTGTTACCTCTGCTATACTCTATTGATTGCCCAGATTGAAGGAGAGAAGAGCAGACCTCATCTGTTGATGGCAGGAGTATTGAATATAATGGCCATGCTTTCAAATAGCTCCAGAGGGTTAGCTTTTCTCTGAAACAGCCTGATTCAGCTATTGTGCATAAGCTCATATTGGTTATTTCTTATTTCCTCAGTGGCTATTACCATGCAGTTCTTCCAACTCAACCTGTAATGAATACTTTAGCTACATGAGAGAAGAAAGTGAAGAATTAAATTTTGCTGGGTCCTGACTGGTTATATGTGTCATATTTACCTTCACTAAACTCACATCAGCTATGCCTAAGCCATTCTGGAATTAAATAAAGCATCTTAGAAGACTGTGGGAGCCTTTCTTCCCAGAACCATTGAGATTTTAGAGAGGGATTGACTTGATTGGCTCATTTTCCTTGAAGACTGTGTATCTCCAGCCTCCTTGTATCTTCCCACCTCCTTGAAGAAAGGCTCTCAGAGGTTCTCTCATAGGTGTTGTCCTTTCTTCAGATCTCTGTCCATCTTATGAGAATTGCCAGGGGGATATTCTTAGATCTGCTTTATAATATGAAACCTGTGTATAAAGCCACAGTTTGTTTGGAAGTCCACACAGTTGTTTTAATGGAGTAGTCCTGTTACACTGTTTTGCTCTATGATTTTTTTTTTGTAATTTTAGTCCAGGCTCAAGCCAAAAATGTGTGTGTGTGTGTGTGTGTGTGTGTATGTACTTTCAAAATCATCCCAAGAAATTATAAAAAGACTTCATGTTATCCCTCTTCCCACATAATACATTTTTGCTTTTAGCCTTTTCTCATTTCTTATGGACACAGTTCTAGGTTTGCTAGAACTAGGCTTGCTGCCTTATTTGTGCATATGCATTTCATACATTTCTAATCCAAAGGCTTCAGTCATTCTCATGAAAACCAAGCAAATAATAACTTAGACACATTACAATGGCTCATGAGCAGGACTATCCCACAGAAGCCACTTGTGATGGAAGTGGGTCCAAGACTCTTTTTGCTAAGATGTTGCCACTGCTTCCAATCTCCTGCTGGCTGCTTGGAGTGAATAAAGCCTAGGAGGATAGGACAGTTTGGGACAAAGTGATTAGAAAAGCCCCAACACCAAAGACCCTGACTCTGAATTCATAATCCTCCCAGCTGAGTCTCAGCAAAACAGAAAATGGTCCTGTTCTGGTCACGTTAGCTCTGCCCAGGTCACTCTCTTGCCTGGCTGGTTTTGTTGATGGCAACACAATGTGACACAGATTCCAAAGGTGGAACCCCCTCCAGGACCAGGGAGTGGTAGATTATATAACCAACCTGGGGTAGTGTCAGGTTTATCAGTAGCTGATAACTACCAACTTGCAGCTACTTGTTTTTGCCAAGAACATCCAAGAGATCTTGTTTTACTTTGTAGGACAGTAAAATGATTCCACATGCTCAACAGCCTTAATAAACCATTGTTTATTAAGATTTAGTTTCCCAGTAAAATCTATTCTTTTCCAGCTATGCATTTACCTTTGTCCAGGCTGGTAAATGATGCAGGCAACAATATGTGTAATGATTCCTAGAATGCTGGGAATGGGTGGGTAGATAGATACACAAATTGGTGAATTAGCCACCAGAACTCCAATTCTAAATAATGTAACAGCACATACAGGCAAAAGAAGACAAAGTGTCCAATATATTGACAACAAAAATGAAAAATTACATTTCAATAAGTAATGGAGTCATTTATTTGAGATACAATGAGACACCAACTCAGCAACCAACACTGAGGATTAAGAGTTCTTTGATGCCCTCTGGGAAAGATTTGGGTTTCAGATTGTGTCTAAAAGAGAGCAGTCATTAAAAATAATTCTCATTCTGCACATTCAAGGGGCAACCAACCCATGTTGCTCGCTCTTTTTCCTCCCTCTTCTCTTACCCCTTTCACTCTTACTAAAATCAATAAACCTATCATCAGGTAGGGATGAAAATAATAATAATTTCCATTCTTTACCCTATCTCAGCTCATTTATCTGTGCATGGTTTAAGAATGTTATAGGCAAAGTTGAAGAGAGAAAAAGAGTGGTCCATAATGGAGAATTTGCCCAGACTTGTCCTGAAGGCTCTGGAAGATCCTGCATTTTTCCAGAACTTTCACTAATTCAAGACTCTGGGAAGTCAAAACTAAATCTAGGCTCAAGTAAAAATCTAGAGTGACTTGAGACTGAAGCTTGAGTATGTGTCCTCAGTTCCTATTCTTATGTACCCTCTTCCTGGCAAGGAAAAGAGCTGGCCCTATCTTTTTGAGAATGTGCTGGAAGGAAATAATATAAATTATGAGAGTTATTTTAACCTTAAACAAAACATTGTATTATAGTAATTATTTTTAATAATTATATATTATGTAAGTAGAGAACCTCATTATTTTTAAAGACATTGTCATTTCTGTGGGTTTTTTTGGTTATATTCTATTATAGCTGTCCAGTTTTGTTATCTTAATTGAGCAAACCAAGCAACTTTGCAAGGTGACCAAGAATGCATTCTTATAATTTCATAGAACAATTCACTGAGGCTCTAAAAGGAGAAATAACTTAGGATAAATTAGAAAGTGAGTAGCCAATGTCCTTTCCATTAAAGGGCTTCATGACTCTCCCCAAAATATGTTCCTTGGAACACCCATTATGGTAGGCAGTACAATGGCCCTTAAAATATCTCCATATACTCTGGCTAGTGGCACAATGAAAAGGCACCAGCCTACAAACCCAAAGGTTGCTGGTTCGATTCCCAGCCAGAGCACATAACCAGGTTGCAAGCTAGGTCTCCAGCCAGGTCTGTAGCTGGGGCAGGTGAAAGGCAACCTACATGGATGTTTCTCTCCCTCTCTGCCTCTCTGCCTCTCTTCCTTCCCATCTCTCTAAAAATAATAAATTAAAAATCTTAAAAAAAAGATCTCCTTTTCCTAACCCCCCTATCCTGTGAATTTATTGGATTATATTGCAAAGGGCAGTTATGGATGCAGTTGGAATTAAGGCTGCTAATTAGCTGACCTGATATCCTGGACAATTCAACTGAAGCCAATGTAGTCACAAAGGTCCTTAAAGGTGGACAGTAGAGTAAATCAGAGGAATGCAATGTGAGGACTCAACCTGTGTCAGTGGATGGAGGACAGGAGCTAGGAACCAAGGAACACAGATGACTTCAGAAGTCAGACAAGGCAAGGAAATGTACTTGTCTCTAGAGTCTCCAGAAAGAAATGCTGACAACTTGATTTTAGCCTAGTGAGACTTCTGTCAGACTTCTAGTCTCTAGCACTGTAAGATAATATATCTATGTTGTGTTAAACCTTTAATTTTCGGTAATTTCTTACAGCAGCAATAGAATAATGAGGTCTACCCAGAAAGTATCCAGCCAGGCAGGATGAAAATGAAGGACATTTATTGATGACTATACATTGTACGTAGGGTAATGGTGTCTCAGTTCCTTTCAAAGTTATGACTTTCTTAAGGAAATCTGGTTCATTGTTAGCACTTTAAATCAAGTTGTTAGCAATTGCATCATGATGTTCCTTCTGCTCCGGTAGCAGAAGCTGTGGAATAAATTTTGCCATGACACCTTTCATGCCAAGATCCTGTGTCAAAATCTTGAACACTTTAGTTTTTGGAATCCCCAGATCAACTTCTAAATCTTGCACTATCTTTGTTGATGACAGCCCATGCACATTCTACATTCTCAGGGGTTCTACTTATTGCAGGCCTTCCAGAATGTAGACACCTTTCAACAGATTCTGAACAGTTTTTGAAATGTTTGAATTGCATTGTCCCAAATAGCCTTCTAAATCATCCAAATAGTTTCTGTGGAGGAATGGTACAAGGTCAATGCAAAGTCTGATGCAGTTTCATTGCTCTACTCAGTCATTTTTAATGTGATGACCACACAGTACACATGCTCAATCAATAACATCCACTACCCCCACTGACTAGTACAGGGAAGTTGTTGTTGCTTACACATGTGCATTCCAATCCACTTTTCTTGGCTGCCAGGTTACCTCAATGTTACACAAATCATTCTCGTTTATATTAACAATGGCTAGACTTTTTCTGAACAGACTTTGTATATACTAACACACTTGTGCTATGGCATATTTTATTAACAAGGGCTTTCTAAGGCAATATTATGCTGGTAAATGTTTAAGAACCAGCTTTCCAGGAAAAAAAATAAAGGCCCATCAGTGCTTCTCAATTTCTATGGTATAAATACTCCCACCATGGTTGATCTCAAAGTTGGGAAGAGGGGCCCACAGCCTCCCATGAGCTGGTACCAGAAACAACAAGCATGCCCCTAGAATAAATTTGGAAGAAAATATCCTTAGCCCTGTCAGTATTTCACTGTGCACGTTAGGTTTGTTATAGGTAGATCTTCAGAGAAAAAGTCAGCTTAATTCTACAAACTTATTTGACAACATTTTTTCTCCTGAATGGTAGACCTTCTGTGGAAACTTGGAAAGCTGGTGACAAAGTAGTATCAGTCACACCATCCACTGCCTCCCAGCCAGGTTTTTTACACTTTACCAAGACATCTTCCCAATTTGTGAATCCATTTTACTTTCTTCCAATTAGCCATCTCATAATGGGGAATATGAGACTCCCAGTAATAATAATAGAGGAGAAACCAGTCTTTGTGCCTAGCCCTCATCACCGACTACCCACTTTGCTGGGCAAGGCAAGTAGCAGCAAGCAACTGATAAAAGAAAATGATTTATATTGACATCAAAGACCATTGACTGATGATCTCTTTTCTTTTACCATAATCAGTCCATGTTGTCCAGTGAGTGAGTGAGCGGTCACCGTGCTTCAAAGAACCAGCAAGAGTGTGCTGGTGTTAGGGTAATAGGATAAATGACATTTGCCCTGTGATCACAAATTCTTATAATTCCCCCTTACAGGCTTTTCAGAATCTACGGGGAATCTTTTGATAATGATTTAATTTTTCTCCTGAGCTTGTTAACTCTGCTTATTAGTGGCATAGGGGTGGGGGTGGGGTGCTTTAATCTTGCTAATTAATGCATTTCTGTCTCTTCCTGTTTAGATCATTTCTTTTGGATGACTCAGTCTCCTTAGGGTAAATGTTCAGTCTTTCGGGTTTCTCAAGCGTTTCCCTGCTCCTTCCTGAATGGTGTCATATGTCTCAGGGTTGGGGGCCAAAGGAGATCATGTAATCCTGTGGCACTGGGCAAGTGGGGTTTCTATGAATGCCGTTCCTTGTTCTGTGCACTGTTTTTGGGCTCTGTGGTGAGGAAGTTAGTCTGTTTGGCTCACTGGGGTCTGCTGACATGTGGCTGGCTCCATATGGCCTCTAGAGAGATTGTGCTGATAGCCACACCTGACATTTGAGGGTGCAGCCTCTACCCTCAGTCTCAAAGCTCCACGCTCTGCAGCACTAGTTTCCAACCCCGATTCCCACCCACCCTTCCGACACCTCTGGGGGCTCTCTCATTGGTGCTTACAGAACAATGTCCCACACTGAAAGTGCCACTTCAGCCATTAGGGGCCACCTCTCATGCTGCCATGCTATTATGCTGGTGGCATGTTGGATGAGACACAGAGACACATGTAGTGCTTCTCTATCCCTCAGGTACCCCAGAGAAAATATGGGCTAACTCTAGTATTCTTGGCTCTCTCCAGATGTTAGGGGCCTTGGGGACCCGGCAGTTAAGAATCCGGTTCTATCATTGTTGCCTACCACTCCTTTACTTCTTTGTCTACTGCCCTGTGCTGGAAAAGTGATTCTACATTGCACCTCCTTTCTGATTGAAACACTTCTTAGGCCATACATGTTTCAGTAGGAATCAGGCTTCACCTTCATGGGTGGCAGAGATATTCTCTCTGTACCAGGGGAAAAAACTCTCAGATGTGCGATGGCCAGGCTTGGTTTCTTATATAAGGCATAATGGAAACACTAGGAGGTAAGGATTACCTAGGATGAACATATATTTATTTAATATTTTAGCTATTCCTACCTGCCAATAGAATTGCACTAATGAAGATGTAGAGATTGTCCCCTCCCCTAATGACCCCATTATGACATCACTTAAGAATTAAAGTAAATCCCATTGAATTTTATTCCTAACATGTGTGTATATTAATTCCATTCATCCATAGTAGCTAACATGATATGATTTTAGTGGACATTGATAATATGCTTTGAATAGATTCAGAGCAATTGCTTTATTTTCCAGATAGAAGGCTTATTTTCCTCCTCTTTATTTCTCAAACAATTTGCATTTTATTTTATTAGTATATATTAACCACATGGAAACTAGTTTTCATATATTCCACCTTATCTCCCAATATCTTTCCACATATATACTAAGACCCTATGAGCCAGGTCTTTGATATTTATGTCTGTATTTTTCATGTATGTATCCTAAATAATGTGCCTGGAACACAGAAGCTATTCAAACCATGAATGAAGGAAACTATGAATTTCAGCAAATAGGCAGTGGAAGGAAAAATGTCACTTTACCATCTGTGTCAGGTTTGATTGAGTTCTACGTGACTCAGTAGTGGGAGCAACTCATGAGAAGCAAATCCCAGCAGACTGAAACCTCACTTTCAAAACGGAGACATTTTTACCAAATTTGACAATATGGGCTGACTGTATATATATGAAGTATTCAACCAACTGTGACTACTGAATGGGGTCTGGAGCAATATGATTTTATGACAAAATACACATAACTGAGCCAAGCATCTAACAACTGGACCCAAGTAAGCATAACATGTTTGCTATCATCATGTTATTTCTGCTGAATGTACTGCTATTAGCTCCACACAAATGTTGGTTTTATAAAAATTTAAATTATTTTTCATTCAAAAATGAATACCTACTTATTATAGAAAAAGCTATAAAGCACAGGTAGGTTAAAAAAATCAATATACTACCTGAAGAAAATCATCATTAATAATTTGGTCTGCATATTTATGTTTCTCAAAAAAATTACATCACGTTTTATTAACTATTTTGCAGATTTTTTTTTGCTTTGCCTTAAGAACAATAATAGTGTTGGCATCTTTTTCATATATTTTTTCTATTCTAAATAAGTTGTACTGACTTTTTAATATATCTATTAAAGTTTATGTGGTATTAGAAATTTTTCCCTCATGGTGAAGTAGAAAGTATTTGGCTTCTTTTAGCAGAATTTTCTTTCATTATATCCAAAGAGGTTTTAGTGTTTCTAGGAACTTTCTTTTTTACACACAACAAATGGTTTCTACTGGGCTATGCAATTGATTAATGAATTATTCCTTGAACCTGACTTTGAGTCTTAGGCTTAGCTATTACTGTGTCTAAAGAGACTCATATCTATCTTCAGATTGTTTCAATACTGTTGGGAAGCACTAACCAACTCTAATGTCTGCCATCGCAAATATAATGTAAGCTAATTTGTTTATAATATGAATAGATCTCAAGCTGGGTGCTTGGAAGTGAAGAAGGTTTTTCAACTGCAAACATACTCTTTGGAAGTGTGAGTTTCCCTGGAGTGTAGAACAGGTTCTGCTCAATTCCTGATCCCTAGATAGCTTTTGGCCCATCTGTCCAACAGGTTACATAACATGTAGACATTTCTCACATGGAAAATATCCGTCTGTCTCAGACCAAATTGATTTTCCTGGAAGCAAAGTGACAATTGAAAACAAAAAAGAAAGAAAGAAAGAAAGAAAGCCCTGGCCAGTGTGGCTCAGTTGGTTGGAGCGTCAGCCTGTACACCCAAATGTCTCAAATTCCATCCCCAGTCAGGAGCCTCCAAGAGGCAACCAATCTTTCTTCCTTTCTTCCTTCCTCTCTTTCTTCCTGTCTTCCTCACTCCTTCTTTCCTCCTTCATTCCCTCCCTCCCTAAAAGTCAGGCAACTTAATACACTCTTTATCAGAAACTCCTTATGCATATATATTAATTTTATACACATTATTATCTATACTGCAAAGTGCTACATAACCTCCATCTAATAAAATATTCTGGTAACATCTTTTGGTTTCATTTGGGTACTATGTGACATCCAAGATAACAACAATACATTTATTTATGCTGTATAATTAATTTGGCTTTCAGAAAGGTCTCTCTTTTAATAGTCTAGTTCTTACATTCAGAGCTAGAGAAATTGCCAATTAGTTAATACATTTTAGTATCACTACCGTAGAGGTGATATTAAAATTAGGAATTTGCTGTGAAAGAATATGATCATGTGTAGCATAACAGGTTCCATAATTCAGTTTAAATAGAAGTCAAAGATTGATTGGAAATGGAAAGCCAAGAACAAAACAACTAGTTAGAAATGTTTTCTAACTAGGTTTCTAACTTTTTTATAAAGAGTATTTATAGAATACAAAAGTCCTAAAGAGTATCATCTGTGACTTGTATTACAAAATGTTTAAGTACATTTGGCACTAAGCTCTCATGTGTGTATGTATGCACATTTGTGTGAATGTCCTAGGTCATTCACACATTTTTAGACTGATTTAGAGTCTAAAAAACTAAATGTTTTTTTCTAATTATATTTCATTGATTATGCTACTATAGTTGTCCTGATTTTTCCCCCTTTGCCCCTCCTCCACATAACATCCCCACTCCTTTAGGCAATACCCACACATTGTTCATGTCCATGGATCATGCATACAAGTTCTTGGGTTACTCCATTTCCTATGCTGTACTTTACATCCCCATAGCTATTCTGAAATTACCAATATGTACTTCTTAATCCCCTCACATCTTCACTCTTTTCCCCACATCCCCCTCCCATCTGGCAACCATCAAAATGCTCTCCATATCCATGATTCTGTTTCTGTCCTTCTTGTTTGCTTAATTTTGTTTTAGAATCAATTGCTGATTGATTTGTATTTTTGCCATTTTATTGTTCATAGTTTTGATCTCCTTCTTTTTCTTAAATAAGTCCTTTTAACATTTCATATAATAATGGTTTGGTGATAATGAACTTCTTTAGTTTTTTCTAGTCTGGGAAGTTCTTTATCTGTTCTTTGAGTCTAAACAATATCTCTCTTGTGTAGAGCAATCTTGGCTGTAGGTTCTTGCTTTTCATGACTTTGAATATTTCTTGCCAATCCTGCCTAGCCTGCAATGTTTCTCTTGAGAAATCATCTGACAGTCCTATGTGATTTTCCCTAAAGGTAACTTCTTTTCTCTTGCTGCTTTTAAGATTATTTCTGTATCTTTAACCTTTTGCATTTTAATTGTGATGTGTCTTGGAGTGGGTCTCCTTGCATCCGTCTTATTCGGGACTCTCTGTACTTCCTGGAATTGAGAATCTATTTCCTTCACCAAATTAGAGAAATTTTTTTTCATCATTTTTTTCAAATAGATTTTTAATTTCTCGCTCTTTCTTTCCTCTTTCTGGCACCCTTATGATGCAAATGTTGGATCTTTTAAAGTTGCCCCAGAGACAGCTTATACAATCCTCTTCGTTTTGGGTTATTTTTTCTTCTTGTTCTTCTGATTGGTTGTGTCTTGCTTCCTTATATTCAGTGTCATTGATTTGATTTTTGGCTTCATCAACTCTACTGCTGTTTTTTTTTTTTTTTGTAAATTGTTCTTTATTTCAATTAGTATATCCTTCATTTATGACTAGATATTTTTTATGCTGTTGAGGTCCTCACTAAATTCCTTCAGCATCTTTATAACCAATGTTTTGAACTCTGCATCTAATGGGTTGCTTATCTCCATTTCATTTAGCTCTTTTTTTGTGGAGATTTGATCTGTTCTTTCATTTGGGCCATGTTTGTTTGTCTCCTCATCTTGGCAGCCTCCCTGTGTTTGTTTCTGTGTATTAGGTAGAGCTGCTTTGACTCTGTGTCATGGTAGTGTGTCCTAATGTAGTAAGTGTCCTATGGGGTTCAGTGGCAATGCCTCCCTTATCAGCAAAGCTGAGTACTTGAGGTGCACAATTTTTGTGTGCTGATTATACCTGCCTCTTATAGTTGAGCCTGGGTTGCTGTCGGCAGATCAATGGGAGGGATTTACCCAGGCCAGTCAACTGCAAGGACTGGCTCTGACCACTGACAACCAGCTTCCACCCTCTATGAATAATCACCTGTGCAGGGGCAGGATGGTGGTGCTCCAATGTTGTCTATAGCTGTCCACTGGGTGCGCTGACCCTGTGATTTCCCAGGTGGTAGAGGCTAATATCAGCCCCAACCTGTGTTCCTCCCAGGGCATTCTGCCTGAGCTATAAAGCAACCTGAGATGATGCTACTTGTGCTGAGCTTGGAGATTCCCAGGTGAAGCCAGGTTATGAATCTAGGCTAGCTGCTGCTAGTGCCAGGCCTGGGGCTCACTGGGGCCATCTCTTGCTTGTTTGATAGGATGTAGGAAGTTGTGAAGCATTAGCCAACACCAGCCATTCATATGGAAAAGCAGCTTGGGTGGGCCATAAATTGGGTGGGGTGGAGTGTCTAGGGATCTCCAAGGTGGGTCAAATAGTGTTAACCAGGTTTATGGAGCCTTGAATATGGCACCAGCTTGCCAGCTCTGTGCATAGAGGACAATGGCTTCTGTTTACCTTGATGCCAGAAACTTCAATTTCTCCCTGTAAACCACTGGTGCCTTTCAAGCTCCTACCTGGTGCTGGAGCTCAGAGGGAGTGAGGCTGAATAGGTGAGTCTGTGTGTGGGCTCTTTAAGAGGAACTGTTTGGGGCTTCAGTAGTTTCTTCCCCTGACTCAATCCTGCTAGTTTTTGCAGCCAGAAGTCACAGGGACTTATCTTCTTGGCACTGGAACCCTGGGCTGGGGGTCTGGTGTGGGGCTAGGACTCCCAAGATACCCCTCCTGAATTTTTATCCACCACACATGGGTGAGGGACCAGCCCATTCAGCATCTACCCTCCTCCTCCCAGTCTAGATGGATGTGGTTTCTTTAGTTCTGTGGTTTCCAGACTTCCAGTCAACTTGATTTCTGATGTTTCTGAGTGATGATGGGTCTATATTTTATTTTGCTGTGGTTGTGCAAAGAGGCAGGCCATGTTTGCCTATGCCACTGTCTTGACTAGAAGTCTCAAAATGCTTTCTGAGAAACAGAAGCCCATAAGGAGTTGGGCTAAATTCTGGGATGAATTATTCATGGAAGCAGCATCTACAAATCTAATAAAGACAGAAGGGAAATAAGTAAATGTTGCCTTTTCTTACAGGCATGGATTGTTTGTGAGACAGACATTATGCACTACCTTTTTCTAAATACTACAAAGTGAAGAATAAAAACATTGTGTCTTTTATGTTTATAAAAGTCAAGTTATCTAATTTAATTTGCACATTTTAAATGAAAAACATTTTAATACTCTTATAAACTAGGATTCTATTAATTAATGGACAGTGCTACAGGATGTAGATATATTTTTGATTATCGCTGCTTAGGCAAAGGTTTATTAATAGTTTTATGAAAACAATGCTACATGATTTTGATTATATTTAATTGTAAGGTGGGTGTGTTGAACTCATTGATGTCCAAAGTCCATTTCACTTTAAAATTCTATTCAGTTATTCCTCAATGATGTTTAGCATTTTCCAAATTGTTTGAGAGAATTTTCTAGTTTTTTTCAACATTGCTGAAACAGAATGCTTTCATTATTTTAAGCTCCTTGTATTGCAAAAATAACTGTTGTTTCATCTCTGCAAGTAAATGCACAAAATATATGAGATTATTTGCTCTGAATTAAACTGTTTTCTATACATATATGTTAAAATATATATTTTACCAAAGATTAATCATCTTTTAGCTATGAAAAGCTGAAATCTAGACTTACTGTATTTAGATAGAATGGAAAAAATGACCCAAGTGGCAGGATAATTTCTAGAAAGTCTCAGTGTAACCTTGGGCAGGTTTTGGCACTCTTGTTTTGAGAGTGGAGATGAGCCCATGGAAGAAATAGTCTGCTCTCAAATGCTCATTTCCTGGCATGCTCAACACTCATCTCTAAGTCTCAGAATGATTGAAGCAGAATGTGGACTTGTGAACATTTAAATTCTACCCAGAGGTTGTTAAAGAAAGGTCACCAAAAAGGTTTTAGAGTAGAGGATTGGGAAGTGCTCAGAAACTGTTCTAGGAGATGATCAGAAACTAGGAGAGAGCTAGAAGGCAGTTTTGGGGGTTATACTGTGACATTAGAGAATTCTAGTGGTAGTTGTTGAATAGCTACAAAATAGAAGCTACTGTGGTACGTCCTACAGAAGGGTCTAGCTCTGCTGTCCAATATGTAGCTACCAGTCAGCTGTGACTATTTAAATTGAAGCTTTAATGAACTGAAATAAAACTCAAGTTTAGTTTATCAGTTGTACAGCTGTATTTCCTGTGCTCGATAGGAATCTGTAGCTAGTGGACTGAGAACGTTTATATCATCATAGCGAGTTCTGCTGGAGAGTACGGGCAGAATAGTTCAAATGGTGATCCCTGTGCTTTTCATGCTGGTTAGCCACTTGAGGATGTTATGTAAACAAACAGCTTCATTGCCAAACAGTGTATAGTATGAGCAATTTGGGAGGTAAACACAATTGAATGAGGTCAGAAGAGTGAAGATTAAATCACAGAGTAGTTAGAATAGAGTCATAGAACAGAAGAGTACAAGTTTCGCAATCTAAGATAAACCTAAACATTCTCTACAGAAAGGAAGATTGGGATTCAAGGCAGATAAGTGGCAAATTGGCTGTGATGAAGACACCCTGAGAGACATAGGCACCTGAAGCCACTGGAGTTCTGTCTCAGAAAGAACTCTTCGAAGGCTAAGAGTTTGCACTTTTCTCTGAAGGAGTTGAGAAACCATTAGAATTTTTGAGTAGGAAATGTGATTCAAATATTATTTCAGAAAGATCTTTTTGGCAAGAGGGTGTAGGCTGGGTTGAGTGGAGAGAGAAATTGATAAACTGGTATTAACGCCAGTTGAAGATAGGCCAAAATTATAGTTGTAAAGATTAAACTTGTATATTGGCAATTTATTCTGGACACATGCTATAGTAAACTTAATTAAAATAAAATTATTTTGAGTCCTGGCTGGTGGCACAGTGGATAAGGTGCCAATCTGTGAATGCAAAGATCACTGGTTCGATTCCCAGCCAGGGCACATAACCAGGTTGCAAGCCAGGTCCATAGCTGGAGGCAGGTGAAAGGCAACCACACATTGATTTCTCTCTCCCTCTGTGCCTCTCTCCCTGCCCCTCTCTCTAAAAATAATAATAAATAAAATCTTTAAAAATACATTTAAAATAACATTATTTTGAACATCTTTATTAGAAATTCAGGTCTCCAAAGTATCCTAAATGACTGATTTCTTACACATCTCTTTCATTATCTTCAGTCAGAAGGAGAAAGGTTGCTTATAATTCATCGTGGAGCAACAGAAATAACCAAGGACAAATAGGTGAGATCAGTAGGGAAAACTAAAGGAGTGACTATAATTCAGCTTGAAAACAGCAATAGAATCCAACCGTTTTAGAGTGAAAGTTAGTTGAGAGATTGAGAGACCTGAAATCTTAATGACATCCACCCTCACCCCAGGTACTTGCTCCCTTCACACAGTGGTTGAATGGAGCCTGCAAGCACTGGCGACATGGCCTCGCTTCACAATTTTGCTTTCAGTGAAACCTCACAGTGGGAGTATTTACACCATGGAAATTGGCAAAGGTTATCAATCAGGGCAGTTCTCACCCCTTGCTGTGCCCACAGAAGATTTGTCACCACTGTGCCCCCAGGAACCACACAGACAAGCTTGGTCTCTTCTTTGAAAAACAAGACTAGCATCTAAAGACACTATTTGTGCCCTGAACATTCATACCTAGGGCATGGAGACAGGTTCTGACAACCCAGGGTTCATAATTTGTGGTGTACATAAGGATCCACAGTGTTTTGTGATGTCATGTACATCTTAAGCTGCATGTACAAGTGTAAATATATTGAGTCTTTTAGATTTAGTTTTCCTTTCTTCCTTTGCCACGAGCTGTTCAGGATTCATCTAGGGAAGTGGGGGCTTCTTCCAGGGTTCCTTGTGGGACTTTGTGTAGCTTGCCCTGTGATGTACGGACTGGAAAGCTCTCTGTGTAGTTACCCTCTTCCTAATTGACGTAGGTGTATAGCTTGTCTCGCTTCAAGTTTAAAGAATAAAACTTGTTTTCTCTTTTAATGGACTTCACCCCCTCCCTAACTGGGTACTTTTCCTGCTGCGCCAGTAGTGAGCATACTTGCCACAGCTGCGGTTTTACTGTCATTTCTAGTAGTCATTGGTTGATACTGTCCTCAGTTCTTCCCAGGCACTCTCATTCAATCCTCACCACCATCCTTTCAATCAGAAACTTTACATCCCTGTGCCAGATGAAAAAATAGGCAAAGAGGTTAATGACTTTACCCAGAGTCACATAAGTGGTTGAGCCGGGATGTCAACTCAAATCTCTATTCTGTTGAGCCGTCACCACTAAGCCCGGTAGCATGGGGTGGGGAGAACACTTTCCTGACAGTGATAAGGGCGAGCAGGAGCCTCAGGAAATGCCAGCCACCAGCAGTCAGGGCTTTGGCCACCAGGAATGAGGCTGTTTTTACTGTGTGCCCAGCAAAGTGCGTTGTTATTACCTTTCTGGGCTTGTGGGGAGTTTAAGGCCCAAGGTGCACTTGGACACACAAGGGGAACCTTGTTCTAGGGATTTGCTTCCTCTGAAACCTCACCGGTAATGAAATGGGTTTGGTGGTTCCAATAAAATGCTGGTGAGAATTCCCAGATTGAGTCAGGGTCCCCAGATTGAGAAAATCCATGACCAAAATTTTCCAAGTCTTGCCTCTCATCCCAAAGCTCCCATATTTTAAAAACAACAATAACAAACTATTCAGGCATTTCTGAGATTGGGAAGTAGGAAAAGAATGATTTTTGAGATGCCACGTACACATACGTTATAGGGTAGGGGGGAATGCACTTTGCGAATACCTAGAAGGCTACAAAATAGGTAAATAACTTAAAGGTCAAAAACCACATGAAACTTGCTTGCAAAAGGACCTTTGCAATAGCAAATAAGATTTGTGGAACCAGTGCCATTTCATGAATTGGGTGTGCAACATGCCAAAGCTGCCTGTCATGTTTATAATGTCATGTTTGTGTATGTTCACACTTATGCGCAGACATGCATCTATGATAGTAACTTGGTAAAATACCCAGAGGGTATGAAAATTCCTGCCTAGACTGGGTTTTTAGACATGTTTCTTTTATTCTCAATACCCATGCACACTAGGAACTGGAGCTTGGGCAGACGTGGCAGTGCCCCTATTTGGGGGACACTAAGTAGCCTCACACTTAGCCCTTAGGCTTCTGAAGGGTATTGAAGACTTGTTAGGAGCATAATTTATGCTTTGCTGAAAAATAGCAGAGACTCAAATAGTGCCCAGAGAATCCAAAGTCTCTGGAACCCAGGATCGCATTAATATGCAATATTTCATCTACAGCTCCTTTCTAAGTGGGTTGAAGGGGATAATGCCTTGTTTAAATAATAATAAAGCACATTTTGCTATTCAAAGTGCTTTCACATAAATCGTCTGTCTCATTTTATTTTTTTAAACAAGGAGGAAGATCAGGCCAGGATTACTATCTACAGGGAATCAGCAGCTCAGAAAGGTCAAGCGATTTACTCAAAGTCACATGGCAAGTTCTCAGCACAGTTGAGATTAGAAGCTACGGTTCTTCATTCCCAGCTCAGCTGGGTCTTTTTGAAAGAATGTTAGTGTCTTTAGCTTCATGGGTGGAATACTGAAATTCGCAGGCACCGCCTCCTTCCTCTAAGTGTCCATGTTGTTAGTTGGCCAAATGTTGGCATCGTTTAGATCTGTGGCCTTATAAGATGGCAGAGAATTTTGAGTGAAAGTTTAAATTTCACATTATCTAGAAATAAATGAGTAATATCTGACCTGAAAGCATACCAGTCTCTTAAACTAAGTTCACAGAATAGGATACAAGTTGCATATAATGCTTATATTTAATCATGGTCAGGGTTGTGAGTTTTATAGGAGACAATTAATAGGAAAGCACTTGGAAATCTCCAAAGTATTGTAATAAGGAGAGCTGGCATAAGTATTATTAGTGTCCAAAATTATCTAATTGATTTAATTTGTAGTGTAATAGTATCAACTTGTTAGAAGCAGCATTTTGTCATGTTGACATAGTTTCTGTGCTTAGTCCCTTTTTAGTAGTTTCACTGAGACATTCCTTTAAGTACTTTATTATTTTACCTAATGTATAAACATGATGATATGTGGTATAGCTGCACATATGCTAGAGGGTCTTATAAATTTTTACTTTCAATTTCTGCTCACTCTTCTCATGTTCTTTAGGCCCCACCCTGTGACACATAATTACAGTGTATCCATTCACCTTTGTGTATCTTTCATGTTCATATAATTGCAAACAAAAATATGTACAGATAATTACATATGTACATATAAATATATATGTGCATTTATAATGTATACATACACACTCCCTTAGGCACATGAATAAGAGGGATTTTTCAAATCATTTTAAATAGAAATACAAGATTATATTATAAACATTTCTGCAATTTATTTACTCAGTTACTAATACCACATGAAAATAATTTTTTAAAAAATTTTATTGTTGTATTGTATCCATCCCCTTTTTGCTCCTCTCTGTCCCCCTCCCCACCCACCCATTCCCCCCAAAGTCAATCCCACCTGTTGTCCATGTCCATGGTTCCTTTATACTAGGTTCTTGTCTAAGCTGCTCCCCTTTCTTGCCTCTGCCTCCCCCCCCTCCCCCCAACCCCTTTCCCCCTGACCACTGAAGGCCTATTCCTTGTATTCATATACTTGGTTCTGTTTTGCTTGTTGTTAGTTTTGCTTATTATTGTCCCGTAATGGGTGAGGTCATATTGAAAATAATTTTTATATGTCAAATAACCTAGCTCTATTTTCTTATCTCTAGTAGGTGCATAATATTCCCTAGTAAGGGTATACCACAGAAATTCAACCATTCACTTACCAATAGGATTTTATTTGTTTCCAGTCAATATTTTTCCACTTGAAATAATCCTACATGAGATACAGCTGATGAAATACACTTGTATAATATTTTTAAGCTTTTAAAATTTTTATTTATTTAGAGTGGAAGGTAGGGATAAAGAGAGGGAGACAATTAGTTGTCTTGCTCACAGGGCCCAACCATGGACCAGGCCCAAAACCCAGACATGTGCCCTGACTGGGAATTGAAGCAGCGACCTTTTGTTTTGTGAGATGCCCAAATAACTGAACCACATCATCCAGGGACTCTTATATAACTTTTTTAAAAACCTCTCTTCTGGATGACGAGAGTGGGATTGAAAAATATTTTTAACTTAATGTATTTTGCCACATTGCCTTCTAGAAGAGACTGCATTTCATGTTTCCAGCACTGTACGGGAGTTCCCATTTTCTTTTATGTAATTCATATTACCTCCTTTTATGACATGTATAATAAATGTCCTAATTTTTGTTAGAGGCAAATTGATAAAGTGACATATTATTGTTTCTTTCAATTCCCCTTTCATTCCTGACTGCTAGTGAAATTGAGCATCTTTTTATACAATTGTTAATCATTTGACTTTGTTTTCTCATGAACTTGCCTACAACTATCTTATGCCTATAACTCACTAGTTTTTTTCCTTTTTCTTTATTTGTAATATTTATATATCTCCTATAATGTGCTTTCTATATTAATCCCTTATCATTTGATGTACAAATAGTTTTTTTATTTTTCTTAGTTGGTTCTTTGACTCTGTGTATGACATCTTTTGATAATTTATAGTTTTTCAAAAGTAAAATATATCTATCTTTTCTTTTGGCTTCCCATGTTGGTGAAAATTGCTAGGTCTTATAGATCTTCAAATATTTCTTAACCCAGGTATTATTTACTCTTGTCTTTAGTTCTTCTGAATTAATGCTGCAAGATTGGGTCCTATGCCCATTTCCCTTTACTGTGTCATTGCTAATGATTACACAACCCATGGTTTTTCCAAAAAATTAAACTATTTTTGTCTATATTAAATTCTCATGCATACTGAGATTCTCTCATTTAATTCTCTGATTTTTAATTGAATTTATTGGAGTGATATAGGCTAATAAAACCATATAGGTTTCAAGGGTACAATCCAATAAAATATTTGCATACCACATTATAGGCTCACCATCCAAAGTTCTGATTATTTTTAATATCTTAAAACTGATAGAAAAAATGTATTAATTCATTTAGAGTCTGGTACCAATTCTGCCTGATGATTACTCCTGGAATTTCAGATATAGATTATAATAGATAGTGAAATAGCTTTAAGAGCTATTCTAGAAATCCAAAAGCTCTACATGAAAGGCATTTTGTGGCAATGACCTGGCATTTTAGTAGAAAAGGAAGGCATTACCACACAAGGATATAAACTACAGAATTCACATCACAAACTGCTCAAGGGTAAGGAAGCTTGAGGGAGGTAAGTTGCTGGTCATATGTTTCATGATGGCAGTTTACATGTTAATGTCTGGGAAGAGAGATGTATGAAAGCATGTGATTGTGCCAGACATGATTTGGCTGGCATTGTCTGTGGGTACATGAGCCTTGACCATGTCAATCTTCATTATTGTTTTGCCTCTATTATGTTGTAGGTAGGTGTCAACTCTGAACTGACATCTTTTTAACTGCAGCTTTACAATTATAATAGAATCAAAATATAGGTCAACAAAGTATTTGACGAACAAGTCTTGGGATATCCTATGTATATTAAAGTAAGGCAGGTTGGATGAAAACATCATTGCAGATAGAAAGCCCACATCCAATGATGTTGAACTACTGAATTTTTCTCTTGGCCCTGGATTTAAATTTTTTTTATCAAAGTCTTGAGTAATAAGATTCATGGCAGGGTTCTCATATCCTCAGAGGACAGAGTACTGAGGACTAATTACATAACAGGTAGAAGAATCAAGATTCAAAATCAGCTCAATAACTTAAAACCAAATAGTGACATTTACATAGAATATTAGAAAGGTTCTTATATTGATTTTTTAAAAAATCATACTGGTAAATACTGAATTTGAGCAAGGTTTCTATGACCCAGATAAATGTTATTACATATTTATGCTCTATGTCATATTTTTTTTAGCCACAAATGAGCATTATAGTCTGGCCAGAATCCGTGGATAAGTGGAATTTCTCCACTTCACTTTGAAAATAAGGTTCAACCTCAGTATTTTCAGTATTGTAGAATGTATTTTTATACATCTTCTTGTCCTCAATCACCTGATGTCAGTTCAATTTGGCAAATGTCTACCAGGTGCCTATTGTGATTCTGGCACTACGACATATTCCAGGGAAAATGCTGCAAATGAGATCTTGTTTCTGGACCTCAAGGAACTCCAGATTTAATGGGGGAAGGCAGACCTGAAAAACAGATGATGTAAAGGTACTCACAGGCAGGGCATTGTGGTTACCTAGCTATCGGCTGTAAAAGTTGTTAATGGATTTTCGTCTTCATTTATACCACTTTTACCCAAAAGACGTCCCTTGCTCCCTTTTAACTTCGCCACTTAGGAGTGAGGCAGTGAGCTATTCTCACACTGTTGTGGAGTCATAAGTCCCACTTTCCCTGACTAATGTTCTATAAAGCAGCAAGAGTTTCCTGACTAATGGGCATTTCAAAGAACAATAAGGATTGCTTCAACATAATATATTTATTTATAAAACTACCATAAACTTTGGTTTTGTTTGACCCTCTAGCAGTTGGCCCAGATTTATAATAGAGAGCTCTGCTGCTCCTATTATTATTATTATTATTATTCCTATAGAAAAGAATCAAAGCAAATAAATCAAACAGAGTTAAAAAGTAATAGCAATATTTTCTTCCTGGTGAAAGCAAGAGTTAAAAGGAATATTCTACCTGTCCAGTTACTTTCATTTTCTTTTTAAAGGCAAATCCTCACTCTCAATCCAACCCATTTGGATTTAGAAATAACTTCCAAATGGTTTATGAGAACCCCATTTCATTTACCTTTCTCAAAAAGCAAACGTGAAAAAATACCCTTTAGATGAGTATTTCTGCAGTTGTTTTCTTCAGATCAACAGGCCTGGGAGCTTTCAATGGTGAAGGAATGCAAAACGGAAAATATGTCACATCATACTTTGCCCTCTCTTAGAATTTCACAACACACATTATCATATTAATGAGAGTCCTATCACTGGGTTGAAACAAATATGTTCCAAAATGAAGTCCCTGGGAACTTGGAAAATGCTACTTTAGATAATAGAATGTGGACATCTTGATAGGGTTAGATAGCTAAAGTGCTTGAAAACTTTGCTTGTGGTATTAACTATTGATTTTTACTGCCTTCAGAAGGTTAGCATTACTGTTATTGACTATATTTACACTATTAGGAAGAAGTTATATAGAGGACGAAAGGTCTTCAGATTTTGGAATTGGGAGAGGAAATGTGTATGTCGTGTGGGTGTCTTTCTTAGGGGAAAGAGGTTGGCTGACAGAATGTGAGAAATTGTAATAGAGTTTTTCTTCAGTGAGCCTTTGGCGACTTCGCTGTTTATAGAAATTAAAATAACATACGATATCATTAAAACCAAGTTACAGCATTCCTTTGGCAGGTAATGTCATGCGGCTCATGAGGTGTCCAACAGGTCTTGTCATTTTCAATAAACCGTCAAATCACTTCCGATGGATACTAAACTTGAGATTCCTGCGCAGAGCAACATCCCACTTTCACAGGTAAACCGCTCAGAGAGGTTAAGAGACTTGCCCAAAGCCACAGAGGGAGTAAGGGGCTGAACCTGCAACGAATTTCTAGCCTCCATTCCCAGAAGAAACCACTAAACCGTGCCTCCATCCAGTGTGGAAGCCTAGACTATGGATACGTTCATCTTGCCCTTTTTTCTTCCCAAGGTTCATGGAAAGGCTTGATGCTGTGGTCAGACCAGGCCTCTTCTTTGCAGCCTTCCCCAGACTCACGTCTCCGGCGCTGGAGCCCCAGCGGCCTGCATTTCCTCTGCCTGGTTTAGGAAGCTCCTCTCAGAGGGTTTCTGAACGGCTGGCCCTTAAGTGATGTTGGAGGCAACCGCCCTCTCTACCTGGAACCCGCAGCGCTGACCTCGGAGCGCAATGAACTGTTCATTTACATGCACAGTCAAATTAAATTTGCCCGGCCTTTGAAAACTTACATCTGTTGAGTGTCTAATTTGTATGCCATTTGTTCCACAGATGTGTAACAAGACAAATACCTGTCCAGGCTTACACGGGATTCAGAAATGCTTACGTTAATCATGCCGGTGGAAAGAGGTTAAGGGCTACGCAATAAATCAGTCTCCAAATGGTTTCACTTGGAAGGGCCTGGGAGAACGGGGTTATTTTTATCCTAGGATGCTTTTAATTTGAATCAAAAAAAAAAAAAAAAAATGCTTTACCACATGTTCTGCCACAAGTTCAAAAGGATTGGTAACAAACATTTAATCTTTTTCTTCTCGGATTGGCGCTAAGCCCTCATCAAAAAGCGTACGCAGTCCAGCGGCTTATCTCCGCTGAGCTGCTTCCCCTAATGTGTTCCTAATTATAATCGAATATATTGCTCGCTGCGGCCGATTGAACAATATGGCAGTAATTTCTTTACAGGCCTCCCTGCTCTTTGAACTGGGAGTACAGAGGGCTAGAACAGAACCAGTTCAATGGGATCTGAGCGCTGGCAAATCAAGCCAGATGCGAGCCTGAGAGAATGCATCTCTCCAGCTGTTTCCCAGAAAGGAACTGCGACAGACAGCTGGGGGCCTTATCATTATCCTCACCATCATCATGATCATCGTTCCCACAAAATACATCCACGGCTCTTCAGGAAATGTGCAACTATTCTCGTCTCTTCCTAAATCACTACCCACCAGAGAGCCTCCCGCATGCTTTGAAACGGAGACTGAGTAACGCAGATAAGCCTGTGACTGATGATGTGGGTTGAAGACATAACAATATTCTATTGACGCTATATATTTGTCAGTGCTGTGTGATACGTGGCTGAAAGCAATGTCTAAAAGGCATTTTTTTAAAGGACCCAATGCTCTCCACTTTTCCATGTGTGTGTGGAAGAGGGAGATACCGTAACCCTTATTCTCTTGGTTCCAAAGGCAAGTTATTGCTTTGTGCTTACGTCTTTATGTCCTCCACGTCACTAGCACCAGGCCTTATCTGGGGCAGTAGCCAATAAATGTTTCTGGGTGGAATAAATGCTTGCTTTATAGAAAACCTTTTGCCGCAGAGGAAGGAACATGTTGAATAAATTCAAAGGAAGTTGTCATGGTCCTCAAAGGGGCTTCCAGTCTAAGAGAACCAATCCATATGTTTAAAATGATTATTACTTTGAGGCCCTGGCTGGTGGCTTAGTGGATAAGCCCCTGTCCGTGAACCCAAAGGTTGCTGGTTCAATTCCCAGTAAGGGCACATAACCAGGTTGCAAGCCAGGTCACCAGCCAGGTCAGCAGCTGGAGGCAAGTGAAACATACATTGATGTTTCTCTTCTTCTCTGCCTCCCTCCCTTCCCCTCTCTCCAAAAATAATAAAAATAAAATCTTTAAGAAAAATGATTATTACTTTGAGCAACTTAAGAATCATTCCAATGGGGGAAAAAATAAAGCCCAGTAGTGGAAGGATCCACAGGGGTTCTCACATGCAGTTTGCAGAGTTGCTCTGTCTGCATAAAAGGATTCATACCTCTCTCTAAAGCCTACCTCATAAACATCCTTCACCTCCAAATTTGTGCTTGTGGCCTCCCCTTTTCAGGGCTTTCTGTCGGTATTTTATTTCCATTGGGTTGCAGTCCTATTCAATATTTCTAGGGAGAACTTCAGAAAAGCCAAGATCAATCAAATTTAACTTACTATAATCTGTTGTCACCTAAATGAGGTTGTCAAGGAAAATACAGAAGAGGTTGAGGAGGGAGGTCAAGGTCAGGAGAAGGATAATACTTAGGGACCCCCAAGATCCAGGCAAATGAAGAACAAGACTAGGGATCTGGAGTAGTGGCCATAGAAGAAGAAATCTGAAAGAGAAAGCTAAGAGAGGTAAGCATGAAGAGACACTAACCACAAGGCTTTGTTCACATCTTGCTTAAAACACTTTATTTCCATCTTTCTACTTTTTTCCCCACCAGCTTGCAAACTCCCTGATGATAGGAATCATCAATGCTCTTTTGCTCATCCCTTAATCCTCATTACCTAGCACTTGAGAAGAGCAAACACTAAATAAATATTTATTGTTGACCTTTTTATCATCAGTGCTCAACAAACATTCGAGAAATCATTATTTACCATTTAGTCTAACTACCCTTAATAAAAAAAAAAATCTGGAAATTTTAACCTCTGATTCTCAAAACACAGACCAACCAACAAACAAAAAAATCCATTGGGATTGAAAGTGCATTGTGCAATTAATCCTTTCATGTGGCTTTTGCACTAAAGGTAAAGCTGTGTTGAATGTAATGCAAAATTTAGAGCATAGAAGGGCAGAAAGGTGTCCTTGGTCATGCAGGGAGAATGCTGAGGGCCTGCCTGTGTATGGGACTGAGCTGCCTAGGCAAGGAGGGAAGCAAAGGCTTTGCGGCCTCTACAATGTCTGTTTCTTCCTTGCCAACATTGTACTGAGTTTAGCGAGTATATGTCTGCAACAGGGATAAGAGAACCAGAGTCTCCTAAAGCATATGTGAAATCATCACCACCTCACTTAAGTCCACTGGCAAAGCATTCAAAGTGAAACAAATATCTACTATGAACCTATGACAATGCTGCCCTGTTTCTAGGTCACAGATCGATGAGCAACTTTGAAGTAAGACTTGGATAAATCATATAAATGGTTCCTTTTGAGGGGGCAGGGCATGTGATCAGGAAAAGTTAAACAGAGGGCTTCAATTCCATATATTTGTTTCTGTGGAAGGGTACAGAGATGATTGCTGTGTATTCTTCCTATGTTTATTAGTGAAAACCTTTTTTTTTTTTTTTTTTTTTTTTAGGTGTATGAAGAGAAAAAACGTAGTTATTATTCTGGAACCATTTTAAAAAATTTAGAGAAGACCTAGAATTTGAGTTGACTAGAATAATCAGATACAAGGGATTGGAGACATTTAAATTACTCTGGAAAGACGAGCTGGAATAAGACTCAACTTGATGGAGCAAGTTGTTAGTCTTTTTCCTATTAAGCCCAATTTTGGAAGGATGAACATTGCAGTATGAAAAAAAAAAAAAAACGTTTAACTTCCTCTAAGGAGCACATACAAGTTCTTATAGCTCATATACTGTCTTTTATGCCAGTTGGGTAGTCACAAGTTTTGTAAAATCCTCCATTATAATTGTTATGGAAAACAAATCAATTCTAATTCAATTCAACAATTACACATCGATCAGCTAAAATGTGCCAAACAAAATATGGAACCTGCATTTGACAGGAAAATTGGACTGCCCTAAGATACGCAGTAAATCATCCGCAATTTTATGAAAAGGGAAGCCAGGCATGTTAATGGAGTTTGTTTTTATAAACACGAAGTGTTTGGGCATGTTTGATTTTTCAGTTGGGCTGCTCAGCCACGCTTAGTTAACACCTTGTAAAAACGGAGTTGCTTCTCATTTCCTTAATGGAAAGCAGTAAGAGTCATGGTTAAGATCCCCTCTATCAGCTGGAGGTCTTTTGCAGCATTCCTGAAGTCTCTGAGGTTGAGTCTAGGATGCAAATCCATCTGGATACTTGAGACCATCGAGAACGTGTTTCTCCAGAGAATTCCAACTCTCTCCCCATCAATCTTAGACAAGTAAACTATCTAAAAGCAGATCTTGGTTTCCAATTGCTAAGTTGGAATAAAGGTTCTATTGATAAGCTTTTACATCTTAATAATTTCTTGAAATATATAGCGGTATCCTCATTTTTACAATCCACTCAGCCTTCAATACGTACCATATTTCTGCATCTGTGTAGCTATCACTTTTCTCAGTAATATAATGTTAACTTAAGAATGTGATAAAACAGGAAGCATGCTGGAACTTCTCCTTGTCCTATGGCCTTAACAAGCCACAGCTGCATCAGCAGCTGGTCACCGAAGGAGCCTGGTCCTAGTGTCCCCCAGCATCTTTTCCCAACTACATCAAAAGAAAATAGATGAAGCAGAAGGTTTTATCATCAAAGGCAATAGAAGTCTGTGGGAACCAATATTTCCATTTAGATTGTTCTAGCTGCATCATACCAAAAAGATTTTTCTCTATTAGGGAGAGATTATTAAATCAGCCAATTTGAAAAGCTATTTTATCCCTCCCACATTTATCTTCACTGAGCTTTAGAAAGAACAGAAAAGGTGTCAAGAAGTTTGTTTACTACCCAAGATGCTTTGCTAAATTGTCAGCTTACTTTCTTGACAAATATTTTTAAAGTTGTGTTAAATACTGGTAGAGAATGCTTAAAACTGGCAATTTCACTGCAGATATTTAATAAATGAATCCAAAGCTTCTATTATTTCACTTGCAGTTAAAGCTCAGGGATAAGTACTATGAGAGAATGAATATTACCAGTTTCCAGAAAGAAACCAAATACAAATTGTTTTCTTTATTTAAAAAATATATATGCGGAGCCCAGGCTTGTGGCTCAGTAAATAGGAGCCAGCCTGTGAACCCGAAGGTCGCTGGTTCGATTCCCAGTCAGGGCACATAACCAGGTTGCAAGCCAAGTCTCCAGCCAGATCTGTGGCTGGAGGCAGGTGAAAGGCAACCATACATAGTATCTCTCTCCCTTTCTTCCTCCCTCCCTGCCTCTCTAAAAATAACAAATAAAATCTTTAAAATAAATAAATAAATATGCATCTTAATTCTCACTGATGATACTATTTCAATGTAATTACTTTGCTTACCTCTCCCAATAAGCTAAATTCAACCTATTGTTCAACAAATTCACTAAGCCCATAGAGCAATGTTGAAAAATATTCTTTTTTAAAAATTTATTTTAAAGACTTTATATTTAGAGCACTTTTAAGTTCACAACAAACTTGAGAGAAATGTACAAAGATATATTTTATATCCTTGTCCCCATATACATATAGCTTCCTCTATTGTAAACATCTCCCTCCACAGAACGGTACATTTACTACAATTCATGAACCTGCATTGACATGTAAATGTAAAATATGAACTTTGTTTAAGTTCACATTGAAGTTTAGGTTTGGTGGTACATTCTATGGCTTTAGAGTTGTTGGTAAGGATGTGGGGAAATTGGAAACTTGAACACTGTTATGAGAATGTAAAATGGTATATCTGCTGTGAAAATAGTATGGAGGTTTCTCAAAAACAAAAAAATTAACCATAGACTTACCATATAATCTAGCAAGTCTATTTCTAGATATACCACCCAAAAAATTGTAAGCAAGGACTCCAAGAGGTATTTACATAACCATGTTCATAGCAGTATTATTCACGATAGCCAGGGGCTAGAAGTAACCCAAGTATCCATCAATAGATGAATGGATACTCAAAATGTGGTATGTATATGTAATATGTAATGGAATATTACACAGCCTTCAAAAGGAATATGACACATGCTACAACATGGATGAATCTTGAGGACATTGTGTTACATGAAATAAGCCAGTCAGAAAACAACAAACACTCCATGATTCCACCTATATGAGGTAGCTAGAGTAGTCAAGTATATAAAGACAAATTAGAATGCTGGTTGCCAGGAGTTTGGGGAGCATATAACATGGAGTTATTGTTTAATGGGTACAGAACATCACTTTTACAAGGTGAAAAGAGTTCTGTGGACAGATGATGGTGATAGTTGCACAACTATATGAATGTACTTAATGCCACTGAATTATATGTAAAGCAAAAGTTAAGATGATAAATTTTGTTTATATTATTACATATTTTTACAAAGTAAAACAAAACACTGAATGCAAAAAGGAACATAACACTCGGTACCCAGCTCTTGGTTTCTAAATACAATTTTCCAATAAAAGAAACCAAAGCTCTTGAGATATGGCTGTTTGTGAGCCTGGGCAGAAAGGTAAGCCTGGAAGGATCTTGCCAAATAGCAATAAATTGCCCAAAGCAACAAAAGGAGCAAAGCAAAACAGAACAACAGATGAGGGGTGTGTCAAAGGGATGCAAGAGACAGCCAAAAGAGCCAACTGGCCAAAGCTGGAACAATTAGAGAAATAAAATTAGTAACATAGTATTGGATTATAATCCAAAGTATGACATCAAGATCTATGAGTTCATACTAATATACATCAATATTTAAATCAAGAAATGGATGATATTGGATTAACAATCCCTTACAAAAAAATTCTAAATATTATATGTAGGTACTCTTCTCCATGAAGTGAAGCTTAGTTCCACTGTCCCCTTTCGAGTGGGGTATACTTCATGAGCAGCTTAGTGAACAGAGTATGGAGAAGGAAAAAAATAATTTTACACTGGGGAGAACTGGCAAGCACTGCCTTAATCAAGGTTAACATTACCAGAGATAAGTGAGTGGTTGATGCTATGAACCATTTATATAATATGTTAACAAGGGCACTTGTTATGTTAACTGTGACACATCCCCCTCTGCCCAAACCACCAAATCCATTAACCCAATTGAACCATGAGAAAAACATCAACCCCAAATTGAGGGGCATTTTACAAACTACCTGACCAAGACCTTAAAGTTGTCATGGTCATCAAAAACAAGGAGAGACTGAGAAATAGACTACAAATAACTAAGGAGACAAGAAGATGAAAGGCAGTTATTCAATCCTGGATCAGAAAAAGAAAATTGGTGTGAAAACTGGAGAAATCTGAATTAAATTAGGAGTTTATTTAATAGTATATACCAATGTGAATTTCTCAGTTTTGACAAATGGTCCATGATTATGTAAGCTGTCAAGTTAAGGGAAATTGAATAAAGGGGATAAAGGAGTTCTGTGTAGTATACTTGGAACTTCTTCATAAACCTAAATATTATTTTTAAATAAAACTTTATTTTTTAAAAGGAGTATGTTACTTTCCTCAGCATGATGAACTCTTATTTGAAACCAATAGCTACTCACATACTTAAGGATATTAGAGACTTTTAAAAATTAACAAAAATCAAGGAAGTAATGAAATACTAAATAATATATAATGTTTATTAAACAATTACGACAGGACCTGGCATATTGTAAGTGTTCACTTAACATTGTTTTGGAAGCAATTGAGTATGTAAAAACTAAAAATTGTATTTTTGCATAGGAAAGGAAGAAATAATTTCATTATTATTTCTATTATTTGCACATTTCAGCAAATAGCAAAGACTCAACTGAATAGCTATTATTATAGAAACTAACTATATTACTAGAAAGTTTACACAATATAAACAAACACATTTAATAACTTTCCATACACTGGCAATAACAATCTGTATTGAATACAATGAAAAAAGAAATCATTAAGAGGATTAGGATTATCTAGGAATAATATAAGTGCCAACAAAAGAGAAATTAAAAATATAATGCACAGTTTAGGTACATAAAGGAATAGTATGCAGACATTTATAATTGTGTTTTCAGGAGAATTTGTAGTAGAATCAAGTGTCTACTATCAATTTAATGACTAATTCAAGATGCCAGAGTATATAATAAATTTCCTCACAACCAGGAGGATATTTTGCAAGTAAAAATCCCTAAAATCAATTCACTTGATAATTAGAGGGAAAACCTCTCAGTAGTGGTGAGTCAAAGAATGAATCCCTTTAAAACAAGATAAGGAATTTGGGTTTTTATACATTCGGTGATGGCTTTTGTTGTGAGCTGACAGGAGCCAGTCTGGCCCATCATAGTTTTCAGCTTTTTTTTTCTTTTTCTGTGAATTTCACGTGGTCCCATTAGAGAAGTGGGAAGGTTAAATTTGAGATGCACACTAAACATACAAAAGGAGATACAGAATAGGCAATTGAGTGAAAGGCAGGGAGAGGTCAGGGCTGCCGATGTAAATTTGCTGTGCACGGAACAATGGTTAAAACCGGAGGTCTACATGGGAGCAGCTTGAAGAGAGAGGAGAAAAGTGCGCTGGGGGGTGCAGACAACTTCAACAATTTTCCTTTGGACTTGATTTGAGGAATTGAACGCAAAAACACCCACTGCTTTTGCATCTATCAGTGATTTTGCATGTTTACAGTTATGAATTATTTCAGACCTGAATTGTAAAGAATATAAAACAATGGGAACACTTAACGATGCTGGTAGAAGCACACATAGTTGGTACAACCACTTTGAAAAATAACTTGACATTACCTAATTCAGTCCAAGCTTTTATTATTATTATTATTTTAGTGCTCAATTTCTATCCAAACGCAAAACAATTGTTTGCTTTTATAGGAATACATTCAACTAATTTGAATGTTCTGGCCTGCCTACGCCCCACCTCCCAATTCTCTTTTCAATGTTTAATTCATTCAACATTGTCAATGAAAAGGATTTATACATCAGTATGAAACGAAACCACCTGATACATTACAAAGGCTCTACAATTCAGGGGACTCACTTGAACCATTAGCTTTTAAGATGTATGCAGTAAGAGTTAACTGATTTTTACTGTGTACTAGGCAGCGTTGGTATGGAGGAACTAGAATTAGAATTAAGCATAACTTAAATGACTAGATCGAGTGTGGTTGGCACATCTATGCAGAGATTCACGGGAAAACTGAACAGTGACAAAGGTACCTTGACAAACTCTGGTTTTGTCCTTCCAGCTTTGCTCTTTATCCCAAAGGTCATAACACACCCCTATTCAGTCAAAGCTCCTCTGAACAAATTCCTGCTTTAAAAAAAAAATGTGTTGTGCTAACAATAAACGAACAAACATTTGTAGTACCTTCCAAGAGAAAACAATTTTTTTGTGTGGCGGAGGGTAAAAATGATTGCACGCTTTTGTCCAGTGCACGCACAATCCTGGCTCTTCGCAATTTCTTATAGATGTTGACCTGTAGTGGAAATTCGCTGCGACATGTACTCGATAATAAAATTGTCTCTGACTTGGGCATTGCGCTGGAGGCTATGCTGGGGAATCCTAACAGCGCAGTGTAATTTGACACTGTCCCCCAAGGCTGGGCTGGGCTGGGAGTCATTGCATCAGCTCAAGTAATAGGTTCGCATTTCTTTCCCCTTCCTCCCTGCCCTTCGAGTCTGTGAGCCTTCTTTATAAATGCACGCTCTGTAAAGTTAAGAGCGAGAGAATGCAAGGGCAGCTGGAAGGAATGAAGAGTACGCAAGCTTAGAACAGAAAGGGAATTACTAAACTGTTAAGCTCCATTAACAAGCGAAAAAATGAACTAAGTTGTTCCAGGGTGATTTTTAATTCTGTCAAATAAAGGGGAACCAGACTGCAGGGTAAACTCTTATTTATTAGTTTGGGTTAATGAGTTTTTCATAAGCAGAATTTCTTAAATTTTATTGAATCAATAAAGCCACCATTTGGAAATCTGTTTTTTCCCACCAGGGTAGGATTTTAATTGAGCAAACACCCAAGTGCTGTAAAGTGGCCCTTTGGAGGTGAACTGGTCTACGGGCTGTATTACTGGCCCTGCAGCCAGGGCTGTAGACATCCTTGATTTGAATGTAGTCTCTACCACGTAACTTCTGTGTGTGAAGTTGCAGCTTCCCGGTGATGGTATTTTCCTTGGGCTCACTACCAAAGAACCATTGAAAAAACAGGACTGTCAGGGCCTTCCCCTTGAAGGAGGGGCACTATATTTATTCTTCCTTCTAGCCTCTGGCCACACAGAGGGGTATTAATCACTATGTGGAACATCTTGAACCTCTCCTAAGAATGACAGAGGCTGGGGTGTGACCACCCCTTTATAATAGATAGCTTTGATGTGTTCCACGGCCACAGGACACATCCTGCCCTGTCAGTTGCTTTGGGAACACCTGCCTTTGTTTATAAAAAAGTCAAGTGGGAAAAGGGTGCTGGCGGACATAAATCTGTTCCCGCAACTTGAAAACAGCATGCAGCAAGCATATGCTTTGTAGAGAGTCAGTGAATAAATACTTCCTTCCTTATTTCGGAAAGTCACTGGGGGAAAAGAAAATTCCTACAACGTGGCCTCAAGGCCTTGGATTTCTGTTTGGTATGCTATGTTTTTACTTATTTTTTATGATTCTGTTCCTGTTCTGGATCATGATATGATGTTAAAGACTGAAATAAGAAAGGAAGAAAGAAAAGACATTGTTGACTTGTTCATAGGAGACTGCCTAGATGAGGTAAAAGGCTTCTCCTCCAGTCCTTTGTTAAGTGGAAGTGTCTGATATAATTGTTCAGTTGTTTAGAGCGTTGTCCTGATACGCCAGGGTTGCTGGTTTGATTCTGCTCAGGGAAAATACAAGAACCAATTGATAAATGCTCTCTTTCTCTCTCTAAAATCAATCAGTTAGAAATTTAAATTATCACAGTATTTTAAAAAGAAAGAAAGAGTGTGATATAGTATAACAGTCATATACCAGCTATCAGAAGAATTGGATTTCAATTCTGAAATCCAGTATTTTTCAGACTGTGTATTTGGCTCCCAAATGGACAGCTTTGCAGGACTTCTAACAAGGCCTTCTTCCCTTCAAAAATGCTTTCTGTAGTTCTACTGCATAAATGCTAATCCCAGGGAGTGATACAGGTTTTGTGGGGTCTGAAGTTTATAAAATTTGGGGAACTCTCTTTAAGATATTTATTTCTAATTGTAGATGCCAACTGCTAACTTCAGAGTAAATGATATAGGTAGATATTAGATGCATTCTGCTGCTCTAAAGAGCTGTGCTTTTCCAGTGTTTTCTCCTGCCTGTTAAACCTGGGGGCCATGTCTCTCAGACGACATACCTGTGTGCAAGAGGACACTCAGTCGCCCTCGCTGATAGGGAGCAGTGGCTGGAGGTGACAACCATGTCATCATCACTGTCCGACATTTCCACCCTTTTAAGTGTTTGGCATGAGCTCGCCTGTCCTGCATCAGCCTCGGCCACTGGGGTCCGGTGGGCTCTGTTTCTAGCCTGTAAGCTCACTGTCTATCCTCTGGTGACCCCTGGCAGCCAGCCAGGTGGCCCAGATGTCCTCACAGGTACATGAGAGGCCTTTCTGCTCTATTCATACTTCAGGGTCTAACCCAGAAGGTGGAGTCCAGGAGAGCTCGGTGCGGGCCTCCGCCCCGGATCAGACTGCCCCATGGGGGTGAGTCCAGGGAAACTGCCGGCTCTCGGGATCCCTGCTCTGTTTCAAGTGCGTTTTTCTTTAAAGAATTATCTCCGACTTCATGTTAGAACACGTACCCATTCAAGCGTTATCAAAATAACCTCTGCCTTTTGCTGCTTCCGCAACCCTTTTCTACCCTCATTTTGTCGTTTTATTCAAAAGACAAAAGGAGACTGAAAAAAAGTATTCGTTTGATTAGAAAGGAAATAGAAAATTTCCAAAACTGAATATTAGTTTCTTACGGGTCTGTCCTTCTTTCCATGAAGTTTTTATGTTTTTGCTCAGCATAGCCTAGAAATATCTATGTCGTCTTTTTTTCCCCCCTTTCCAACTCAGTACTGATGCTTGTGTCATAATCGGTTTTCAGGTTTGCTCTACGAACTGGTTATTTATTCTTGAGGTTCATTTCCAAGACTCAGAGCATAAAAATAATAA
This sequence comes from Noctilio leporinus, assembly GCA_004026585.1. Taxonomy (NCBI): domain Eukaryota; kingdom Metazoa; phylum Chordata; class Mammalia; order Chiroptera; family Noctilionidae; genus Noctilio; species Noctilio leporinus. Next base: position 117,241 of record PVIW01000695.1, on the reverse strand, counting down.
AAGTTTGGAGGGGACATGACCAGAAGCACAAGTAAACTATTTTAATTATAAGTGGTATCGTTTTGACATGGCCTGAGAGAATGGAAAATAAAACCTGCGCGTAGGAGCACTGAACCGACTTACTGAAACACCAGTGGAAATCATGGCCCTGTTCAAGCCACGCCGGAGCAAGGCTTTCTCCACTGGTTGTCTGACAAGATCTCCTGCCGTCTCTGGAGCTGCACCAATCGATAAACTTGGGAAACTTGATCCTCGCCCTGTGAGCGTCCGCGATGACTGTGGACAACCACTGTCTCCAACTTCTCCTGGGGGATGCGCTGTTAAAGGTCAAGTCCGCAAAATGGAAACAGGGCTGGTCTGAAAATAAACTTCGGAAAATAATGACTGTCGCTCTGAAAAAAAGAAGCCATTCGCCAGCCGGTCTTATCATTGCTGACGATTAAACTAAAATCAAGCTTGGATACACTTTGGGATTTCCGGTTTTCTCTAACATGCCTGGCCTGCCAACAGGAACAGACCCGTTGCGGTTTCCCGTGTTCCGTGTTGTCAGGCTTGGAGTGTTCGCTAATATTCTCAGAAGGTCCTTGTCACAGCCTTTCCCTGTGTGAGGAAGACGCGGCTGTACTTGTTTTCACTGTCAGCATCTCCAGGCTTCTGGAGCGGTTTTCTCACGGGAGCTGATTTGTGAGCATAGGTTTCAAAGGCTAACAAGGGGGAAACGGGTTCACTATTTCAGGCACAGTGAAACATTTCTTTTGTCATTTTATTTCCCTGCTGTATTAATTTGTGGTTACTCACCTTCTCCTCCGAGATCCCCCAGGGAACCCCAAATCTGACTCTCTGTGATCGGCCACATGAACCCAAACATTTCTCCCCATAAATTACATCCCGTGGATCATAAAACAAAATTGGCTTCTTTGGGGTCTAGAGGAATGTTTCGGGGACCACTTGGTCGTATTTTCGCCTGTCGGTTGCACGCACCCCAACGGTGAGGATCTCTGTGTCGGAGGCTGGTCTGGGAAGAGGAGCGTTGGGTTCACTCGCTGAACTGAACAATGCCGGAATGTTTTTTCCCTGTCCATTCACTTAAACAATGTGCCATTCTGTACCTCATAAGCACTTAATTTATTCCAACTCTTTGGCCTGACCTGTAATCCCTCTCTCCTTACCCATCTGACCCATCTGTGTTTCATTTCCCACTCATCAGCATCCAGAGAGCTAGGCCCAGGCCCTGTTTGGAACCATTAGACAGAGATTGGCACTCTTCCCTCTTCCTGCACCACATCCTCCACTGGAAAAAAAATGACCATCAGATCAGAGAACAGAGCCTGCTTTGTCCCCTGCAATGGGGATCTGGAAGCATTTTCAATCATTTGCACTCTATACCCACTCAAACGCATTAATGCGATCAACATTGGGCCTGTTGTGGGCATTTTTTCCAGCAAATAGCTTGCTAACATTCCAGGCATGTACTCCCCTGAAAACAAGACTGAGACAGGGCCCTGAATATTCAATTGGAAAATCACCAAGAGCGAAAGCTTAGCTTGGCACGGCTGGTGTTGATTCTTAATAAGTGACTTCCTAAAGCTGAGGCATGGGGCTTACAGCGTCAATGACTTGTTTGAAAAATATTTTGTAGGTGCCTCATACCACTCTGTTTCCTGTGGTATGCGTCATATTGTGAGCTATTCCAAGCCAGCCTGGTTAAGCACGCTAACTCCCCCCCACCCCCCAAGATTGTGGTGTTTAACTAAAAATGTCTTTATACAAGATGAGCTCATAGCTATTAGTGCTGATGTAGTTTTAACTGCTTGGATACCAACTGCAGTTGGTTGAAAAAGTGCTGGAAAAGGGTAAACCTGAGCAAAAACATATCTCACCCTAAGATGGCGGGGATGGCGGGCCCGTGGCAGCGTTTCTTTAGGGGAAAAAGTTCCAGATTTAAGCACAATGCATACCTTTCACTTTCATTAAAAAGACTTACTGTTCTTAGTATATTACTAAAGTCAAGGTGCTGAAGACATCTGGAACATTGGAATAAAATTAACCCTTTTTATTGCTTCAGGTACTTTGTAAAACTTGCCAAAGAACAGAGCTAAGGTAATTGGAGAAAACAAGTGTATCTTTTCAATAGAGTTTCCTAAAAGGAAATGAAAAGAAATCCAAAGACCTAAAAATCTGCTCTGAGATAAAAATATGTAGGAGTATGATTTGTGTAAGGGTCAAATAAGATATCTTGAGAATCATTGAGGATTCTGGAAGCGGGGCAGGGAACTAATATGGATGAGTACCTACTATGTGCCACCCAGAGCTTTTGGAACTTCTCCACACTACAGGGTTCTTCACAGCACTAATGATGTAAATAGGATTATTTTCATTTTGCAAACAAGAAAGGAGAACCCCAGAGAAAGTCATTAAACTCCCCAAGGTCACACCATTTATTAATTACAGAGGCAGGATTCAGAGCAAAGATAGCGTGAATACCAAGCTTGTGTTTTATCCTTTAACTGGCTTCTCACAGATCAAAATAGCCACATCCCTGTTATGATTGCAGTTGTCTCCTTGGTCAAAGAATGTGTGCTTGCCACGAGGTGAAGGTCTAGAGCAGGAGATGAATATAAATCTGTGTTGGATTCTCCCCTGCTTTCCTCCAGTGAATAGGTTATAGACAGTGTCTAGTTTGGGGCCTATACCCAGAGTATGTCCAATAGCTAGTAAGTGATTAGACATTGTACATGCCATCTCTGAGTGATTTGTGCTTCTACAATGGGGCCTTTTATAACACAGAAGAGAAGGATTGATACTCTGGACACTGCCCCTGCTGTGTTTGACTCTCGGGGCAAATGATTTTCCTTGGTGCCAGGAGCGGCTCTGACTGGCTCCTCTGCCCTTGTGTGGCCTGAGGCTTTGAGCTCCCAAGCAAGGGCTTTGCTGGGTCTGGAATGAGGCAGGAACACAGCAAGGGAGAGCCAGGGACACCAAATTATCAGGAGAAGAAGCAGCATGGATGCTTCTATCTTCGGGTTGTTGAGGTGGCGCAGAACGTCTGCTGGAAATGACCAAGACCTTCTCTGGGGCGATGAGCTGGTGGGGAGAAAAGCCCTGTACAGTATTCTGAAGGGAAGGAAGAAGCTCTATTCCCCTGCATGTTCAGAAAGGCACAGGAGGCTGTCCCCATGAAGTGGAAAAAGGGGCTTTTGTGTTGGGTATTATCTATGTTTGTCTCTGTTGGGCTTACAGGCTACAGAATTATGTACCCAGGCTAAATTGTTAGTTGATCCTTTATGACCTGATGCTAAGTGTGTTATCTAAAGGAAATAACTTGTTTCCTAGTTGAGATTTCCAAGCTGGATAAATTTCTTTTTATAATATAGTTTAAAATTTTTTTTTAATTTTATGATTTTTCTCCCTACTTCTTACAAGGTAATCAGTTTGAAAAACTATTAATTCAAAATATCTAGCTGAGTGACTACTATGATATTAGATGAAAGATTGTTTCAAGTGAATAACAAAAAGAAGAAGAAACACTCACTTATTATTTTGAAGCAATCCTATTTATTATCACTAAATAGTGAATTTAAGGATAAGTCCTATAAATGTGTAACTAAACTAATGAAACTTGGACAGTTTTGAAAAAAAATGTAGATTTTTTTATTCATGCAGTTTAAAGTCTACATTGGAACTATTTAATAAAAAGACAACATTAAGAAAAGGAAAATAGATTTTTTTTTTTCCTAATGAAAGCAGGTGAAGTGGGCACTGGTCAGAAATCAGTTTACTTTAGGCCTTTTGCAAACTCATCAAAAGGAAAGTTTTTTTACATAGATTATCCCTGTATTATTGTTATTGTTATTATCACATTTCTTGCAAGCCGATTTGCCCTTCTTTTGTTAGAGAGACTTATTCCTAGCCAAGTAATGGGAAAGGAACACATAAGAAAATGTCAACAGACTGAAACTGCACGATCTATCATAGTCTTTAAGTGTAAATTTAGAAATACAGACTAGGAGCAGCAAAAGTCCTCAACTCATGATGTTTGAGTTGATTTGAGCTTTCCGTAGGCCAGCTCCATAGCGGGCTCTCATGTTTTTACCATGGATATAAATTCCCTGGGACACTTAAGTAAGGTCTATGTCTGAAACAAGTGAACTGCTCGCTGGGATTTTTTCTCTTACGACTACATGCACACCTTCAAGTAAAGTTCCATGCAACTTTACTTCCCAGAGCTGTGCACACAAAATTTCAGGAAACAGCAGGTCTTAATTAGGCCTCCAGTTTATAGTTTCACCTGAAAAAATACATTTAAAAAAATCATATATGTTTGGCTGTCGAGATTTTTCAAGTCAATAAATTCTTGCTAATTAATCACATTAACGGTGGTCCTTAAAAGTTGAAACAGAATCAGAAAACAAACCAAATTCCCCATAAATATCCAACATAAAGGCCTATTCACTGACACATTTTCAGTTTCTAAGGATTTTACAAGTGTTTTTCTTTTTTTCCTCCTTGACAGGACACACATGCACAATATACACTATGTCACTATCTGTAGTCCTCTGACATTGTCCACTCAGGAAAACAATTCTGGTGACACATTTTAATATAGCAGAATGATGTCATTGTGTTTGAGTGCTTGGCTGCTTAGTGCCCATGTGTGCGAATGTTTTAAGAGATTGGAGCCCAGAAACCCTCAGCAGCACGTCCCCTCATCTCAGAGCACCCCTCCTCCCAGAGGAGAAAATTAACCATGTTGCGGGTGAAGAAAGACCGGTGAACTGGGGAAGCAGAAGGTAAGGGGACAAATGGACTTCCCCTTGTTTGTCTGCCATTGCACACTTCAGAGGACCCTAATCCGTGGTGTAAACGTGCCCCCAGTATCCCCCCTGATGCTCTGCTTGGCTATGGCACCTACTACACAAAAGCAAATTGCTTAAATCCCCATCGGAAACATACACACAGATCTAAAATCTCACCTCCTCCTATAGTATGCTTCCCAAGAATAGTGCTACTGTTCTTCATTAAGCAAGTAACGTTTCAAACTCATGAACCTTTAGCTCCCCAAATTTCTTCGGTGTGTGTTTGTCATGATGCTGTACTTGAGGTGAGTGTGCTGCGATTTCAAATTCGGTTACTGCGCTCTGGGTAGGAGCTAGCCATTTTCTCCAATAGGATTTCTGAAAGTGATCAACCTTTTGGAAGGAAAGAGGGTCAGTTGCAGTTTTCCAAAGATCATGAGTTTTAAATCAGCCACTTTCAAGGGGATGGGTTTTAATTTCTTTGAAACCTTTTATGTATGATTATGAGGAGGAGAAGGTCCAAATTATCTATGTGTCTGTAGAGGAAAATGTCTATAAGAATTTCTGCTGTAACCCCTCCCCCCACTACAAGTAGCTGATCATGGCAGAAACACAGCATTTTATAAAATCACTACTCAGAGATTTTAGGAGTCCAGATCTGAGCTGATTTAATGTTGTACAAAGAGAAAAATAATGATATTTTAATTTTTAATTTCAAATAGTTGCCTTTGGATTTTTTTTTGAAGCTCATTTTTTAAATGGAGGAATTTTTAATTTATTATTTCTTCTTGCCTCCCTTCTTCAAATTTAGGTCTTATGGTCTAGGCCTGTATTGTCAGCCATTATAGACAACTGGGTAAAAAGCAGTATGTCATTATTTTTTATTTTTTAAAAATATTTTGTTTATTATTTTTAGAGAGAGAGGAAGGGAGAGAGACGCAGAGGGAGAGAGACATCAATATATGGTTGTCTTTCACCTGCCTCCAGCTATGGACCTGGCTGGAGACGTGGCTTGCAACCTGGCTATGTGCCCTGGTTGGGGAATCAAACCAGCAACCTTTGGGTTCGCAGGTCAGCGCCAGGGCTGTTATTTTTAACTTGGGCAAAATGTTTGACCTGCTTACCAATAAATTAAAGAGATTCGGTCATTAATTCACTCAACAACTTCTGTCAATTATATAGGCAAAGCACTGGTTTATATGCAAAGAGCACATGAAAAGAAGGAAAAAAGAAGGGAAAAAGAAGGTCCTATATCCTAGAAATTTCCGACTTCAGGTATAAACCCTAGAAAAATTTCCATGTGAACATGAACCCAAAGAAGAATATACAAGAATTCTTTAACATTATTTTTAATAGCTGAACAGCTTGATGTATAGTACTTTCAACATTGTTTATGTATTTTTAAATTTATGCTATCTACAATAAGGTTAGTTCAAACATTCATAGCTCCATATAATTACATTTTTTTGTATGTGTGTGGTGAGAACATTTAAGATTTACTCTTGTAGCATCTTTCAAGTATGTAATACAGTTTTGTTAACTATAGTCACCATGCTGAACATCAAACCCAGACTATTCTCAGGGCTAGAGCTGATTCACAGGGCTGTTTCAGGTTCTATAGTCATAGTAGAGGCCTATAGGTTCTGAAGGTGTGAATGGATGTCTCTGAATGCCTGCGTGGACTGGACTAGACTCCCTGAGTGGGCTGGACTGGTCTCCTGACCATGGCTAGATGGGCTGGAACCAAGAATAGGGCCCTTGCAGGATCTCCCAGGGTGTAGATGTGTCTCCCGCCAGATCTCTGTGCCAGCAGGGCAGCTTGTGGATTGCAGCTGAGGGATGAAGGTAGAACCTTTTCAGGGTCTTTCCAGCAGTACAGATAGGAGTGTGTCCCCATGTTCACTGGGCTGAGAAGACCATTGTGTCATCAAGACTGTCTATGATCTATAGTTGGGAGGGGCTGAAGCCGAGTATTGGTCCCTTCAGGTAGATCCATGTATTATTATTAGAGAACATAGTCTGTATAATATTGATTCTTAGATGATTATTGTATTTGCTTTATGACCTGGCACATGGTCAATTTTCATAGACATTCTCTATGTTTTTGATAAGAATGTTTATTCTTCCTTTGTTGGGTACAGAGTTCTATATATAGCTAGTATAGCAAGTTTTTTATATTGTTTCAAATGTTTTAAATATGTGACAACTCAGAAATTCATTTAGCTCCAACTATGTCTTTTTTTCTTTCTCCCTGAAAAATGTTTCTATTTCTCTCTCTAAATTCTATCTCTCAAGTTTCTTCTCTTTCTCTCATCCTGTAGCTGATCATTTTGGTATCTAATGTCCTATTTAGAGAAGGTCTAATTCTGTTTTTGCTGGCTTTGCCTACCTGGCTTTCAAGTTGGCTTTTTGGGGCCTGTGTTTTTATAATTGTGGATTGGAAACTCATCTTACTCTTCACTCGATAGCTGGCAATGTGGGGCCTAGGTGGAGGGCCTATGTTTTCCTCTACAGAGTTTCTTTTTTTTCTTTTGCTAGGCAACCTTCATTTGGGCACAAGTTTGAGTTTATTCCTCAGCTTGGGGCTCCTTAGACCATGGGAACTATATAAATTGGAATCCCTGGGTTGTGTGAGAGCTGACTTTGGTTAAATGTTCAAAGGAGACTTTTTCCAGTCCAGGTTTTAGCTGGACCCAAGATGTTACCTTACGGTTCTCTGCTTTCAGATGGATTTTTCTAATCTACCTTTTTACAGACAATGTAGCTCTTCAGATCCTTTACACAGAGAGGGTTCTTAGTTCCAACTTCCCTATTTCATAGGCTTACAGCCATGTCTCCAGTACTTCAAAACTTAAACCTTCCGTGTTCAGGGATGTATAAGAACTTCATTGTCTACTACACCATAGGGCTTAGTTGGCCTCCCTGGTTCGTATCTGCCTCTTAGCCTTGAGTCTACAGATATTTTGTATATGATTTTGCTAGCCTTGTCATGAATTTTAAGAATATGCACTAAGACATTTGCTTCATAGTGTTGGTGTAAAATTAAATGAAAATCTATATACAGCATTTAGCTCACTACTTGAAATATATGCAGATTTAGCGGTTTTAAAAATACTGCAATGAAAGAAGATAAAGCTTTCAGCATATCCTTTTAGTGAAAAGGAATTGTCTATGGTTTCTATTCTTTCCCCTAAAGTAAAAAATCTTACACTATCTTGCAGACTCACTGCACAATAAACATGCAGTTTTGTTAATGATTGAGATAAGAATAGCTCCCTGATTTTTCTCTGTGTGTGAAGGACAGAAGTAGCTGTGACTTGGTATGTAGAAATATCAGGTTAAGAGTTCCATTTCCTGATGGCCCATGGCCTAAGAGACCTAGAGAGAAAGGGATTTTCACAAATGGTAGGAATATTCTTTGCCACTGTTCTTTTCAATCTAATTTTCTTTCCATTGAAAGCAGCTGGGCTTTTTTTTCATTCCGACAATTCAGAAATCAGTGTAGCTCATTCTTCATAAATGCTTTAGAATGTGCTGGCGGAAGCTGCTTCCAACAGTAGGCTGCTGAATGTGCAATGGTGCTTGATTATGTGGAAGGTTAAAAAGACCGCTGTGAATATTTCCTTCTTTGTCAAACTGTCTTTGTCTTATTACAAAATTGATCATTCTTCCAGAGACCAGAGATTATCTAAATAAACTAGAGCAGAAGTGGTATATTATGTAACAAAAGCTGGTCTTTTTATGTTTTTTCCCTTATGTGTGTGTGTGCATGTATGTATGTATGTATGTATGTATGAGAGAGAGAGAAAAAAAGACTTTTTAAAAACAGCTTTATTGAGATATACTTCTCATACCGTACGAGGCCCACATTTAAAGTGTACTGTACAATAGAATAGTTTTTAGTCTATTCATTTGAGTGTATTTTTAGTTTTAGATGCCATCACCATCCCCACAGTCAATTTTTAAAAACATTTTCATCATGTCAAAAAAAAAAAAAAAGCCTGTACCCTTTAGCAATCACTTTCTACCCCCATCCCTTAGCCTCTGTCCTAAGTAGCATCTAATCTGTCTCCATAGTTTTCACTCATCTGGACTTTCACACTAGTGGAATCATGTAATGTGTGTTTCTTCTTGTGACTGGTTCCTTTAATTTAGCATAATGTTTTCAAGGTTTATCCTTGCTGTAGTATACAGTATTTCATTTCTGTTTGTGGCCAAATATATCCCATATATATCATTATCTGTCATATTTGTTTATTTTTTCATCAGTTGATTTGGACATTTGGCTTATTCCAACATTTTGGTTATTAGCAATCATCGTTACAAGCATGATTGTTTTTGTATGTGTGTGTGGACATATGTTTTCATTTGGGGGTAGGGAAGTATATACCTAAGCATGAAATTAACTCAGTCTTATTGCAGCTCTATCTTTAATTACTTAAGGAACTGCCAGGCGATTTTCCAAAGTGACTCCACTATTTTACATTCTTATCAGCATGGAAGGGTTCCTACTTCTCTATATTCTTGTCAACTCTTATTATTATCTGATTATTTGATTTCAGCCATCCTGGTGGTTGTGAAAGTGATTATCTCATTATAGTTTTGATTTACATTTACCTGATGATTAACGATGTCAAGTATTTTTTCATGTGCTTACTTTTGTTTCCTTTGCCTATTTTTTATTTGGGGTAAAGACAGAGTTAAAAAATTATTTTAGGCCCTGGCTGGTAGTACAGTGGTTAAGGCGCCAGCCTGCAAACCCATAGGTCACAGGTTTGATTCCCCAGCTAGGGCACATAACCAGGTTGCAAACCAGGTCTCCAGTCAGATCTGTGGCTGGAGGCAGGTGAAACAGAACCATACATTGATAATAAATAAATAAATAAATAAATAAATAAAATAAAATAAAATAAAAAATTATTTTATTTATGAATTTTGTGTAAAAACCAAACAACATAATATATATATCATATTTAATAATATTTCTAAGAAACTTACTTGATTAAAAAGAATAAAATACTAGGTTATTATATAGCTCATTCAACAGTAAGAACGTTAAATAGTATTGACTAAACACCTATGCCTTTCATTTTAGTGTTCCCCTAGGTCTCTTACATTTGGACTTGGATCCACATGACCCAATGAATATTATTTCTGAAAATATTCTACTTTACTGCCATGTTTCTCTCTTACAAATTATTGCTCTAGTCATGGGGCACCTTCTCAGACTTTTACTTATTTCATCCCATCAGTCCTTCAGAATGAGAAATCTGAGTTAATGAGAAAGATGTTTTGATTTTTTTTCTTCTCTAACAATATCCCATTCTCCCTGCCAAGAAATTTTCTTCCTACTATTGACAGAAACCTATTGACCTATAGTGACTAGAGGCCCCTGATGTTTCTGTCATTTCCAGCCCTGTCCAAATGGAGTGGGGTGGGTTTTCTCAGACCTCAGAGCACCAAATGCCATCATTGACCTTCCCCATTTCAATGTCTGTGGATGGCAACAATAAGTCATGGAATGTCTGGAAAGTTGCCGATTCCAAGAAATGAGTCATTTTTAAAATGTATAATTAAATAGGACTTCATTTAAAAATCTTCATATAAATAAATTCACAAATCTCTTTTTAAAAATCCCCCCTTTTTCTGACCTGTTATCTTGAGTGGTTTTCAGGTGCTTGTGAACCATCTTAGAAAGAAAATGAAATCGCCAAAACAAGATTGGAACATGTGAGGGACTTCCATACTTAACCACTCACACCTCCTTTCAAAATGACATTCTATAAATATTAGTTTAGTATTTTGCTGGGTTTTTGATGATTAAAATCATGTTATAGGGGCATTCTGGAATATGTATAAAATGATATATGATATTCATTGAAGCACCTGTTTTAATACCCCAAGTTTATAAATAACTAAATGTCCATTAGTCTGACCATTATATAAATAATTATTATTTGACCCTACAATGAAATATCATGTGAACCATTTAAAAACATTAAATCCTTTATTTACAGTATAGAAAGGTGTCTCCAAAATGTTTTAATTGAAAAAACACCAAGTGTGTAACAATATATATAACCCGTTACCATGTGTGCAGGAAAGAATTATTTTGGTGGATATTTAGAAATGCATGGGATATCTCCTGAAGTTTATGCAAGAAATGAAACTGGCTGTCTTTGGAAAGATGAGCTGGCAATGTGGGGACAAGGACAAAGGTGACTTCTCATTGCATCCCATATAATGTCTCTCCACATTGTATCATGTGCATCAATCCTATTTCATAATTCACAAACCTTATAAATACATAAAGTTAGGAACCTAGCACACATTTTTGTGGTGTGCTGTTTCTTATATGCTACAGCTTTTGGGGAGACAGTGTAACACCTAACATTCAGGTAATCAAAAAACTCCTTCTTAGCAAAGTGGACTTGGTTTACATTATTAGCTTTCAGAAATTCTGCTGAGACTACTAACTGCAGATCACTGTGTACCAGCTGACTTCACACAGTGCTTTCCATAGAGGGTATGTCAGTGAGGACTTAAAAAAAATCTATTTCCATTCAAGATACTTTTATTTTCTGGTTATTGAGGAAGCTGAATGAGGAAACCTGAATATGCCCATTGAATTAACTGGCACCATCTTGCTGATTTCTTCCAGTAAGTTTTATTGACTTTTCAGACTGGAGCTCTGGGAACCTGCCTGTCTAAGTTGCTTCTTAATCCTAGTGTGGTTTCACACCAACATAAGAGTATTGCTAGGTTATAGTACTTAACACTTAGTAGAAAAAATGAAATAACAGAGTCTAAAACCTTATTTCAATTTTAACCCAGACAGAAGTTTAAGCTTTTGGGACCCCGTAATGAAAGCACTGACTTTTAAAAAATTCAATGTACATTGTGACCATTTAAAATGTCTTCTTACAGATGACACTTGAAGCAGAAAAGAAAGGACCTCAAGAAGCATAAAAGATGTTAAAAGAATTTGTAAAAGGAAGGATATAGGGTTAGTTCTTCCTGCCATCATAATTTTGGTTTAATTTCATTTTAGTTTAATTATGGCTATTTTAATTATCGTGTAATAATGATAAAATCATCTTACTACAGATGAACTTCTTTGTCTCACCTATTATAACCAGATATATTCCATAAAGTTTTAGACAGATTTTCCCCTTGTGTACATACTTTATTTGTGTGCATGTGTGTATATATGTTAAATGTAGTCCTTTTGCTTTGTTACCAATGACATCTGATTTATTCCACTTATTCAAATAGTTTGTGTGTGAATTGCCTAACAAACTTTTCCTAAAAGAATTTGACTTTACTTGAAAATGACTTTGTGTAACATTTTCCCAAGGAAACAGAGCTAAATACTGAGACATACCTAAAATCTTGGCAAGCAAACTAAAATGTAATTGGAAAAAAATATGCCAGCTCCCTGTTATGTAACATGTTAGCTGGGGATTTTTTTTTTTTTTTTTCCTGCAGTAGTTATCAACTAATCTTATAACCTGAAGCCTGCAATATGATCCCTGTTTGCTCTCAAGAAAATCTAGTCTAAAAAATTCTCCTGTGGAAAACTGGAGAGGGGAAATTAACTTCATGGTGGAGAAAGCTGACAAGCAATACCCTAGCCCAGAGGATGGTGCTTTTCTAGCTTGCATTCTTCTGTTCAAGACCATTGTCATTGAGTGGAGAGATGTATTCTGCCTCTGTTTTTTCTACCCAATTTGGGTCATGTCATACTTGTTTCCATTCCAGTGTGGGTACATGAGTATTTATACATCATTATTTAAATCATTTACATTATTGTCACCCAAAGTGTATATAGTTTACCTGAGGGTTCACAGTTGCTGTTGTACGTTGGATGGGTTGGGACAATTATATAATAGCATGTATCGACCACCATAGTATCATACAGATTAGTTTCACTGTCCCCACAATCCTTGTGCCCTGCTTATTCATCCTTTCTTCCCCTCAAAACCCTGGAAACAACTGACTTTTTTTTTTTTTTTTTGCTGTGCCCATAGTTTTGCCTTTTTCAGAATGTCGTATAGTTGGAATCATATACCATGTTGCTTTTTCAGATTGGACAGTTTCAGTTAGCAATGCACATTTTAGCTTCCTGTACATGTTTTCATGGCTTGATAGCTCACTTCTTTTTGGGGAAGAATCATATTTTATTGTCTGGATGTGCCACAGTTGTGTATATTCATTCACCTGTTGAGGGACATCTTGGTTGCTTCTGAGTTTGAGTTTAGATAATGATGAATAAGGCTGCTATAAACATTTATGTGCAGGATTTGATTTGAACCTACATTTCAACACCTTTCAGTAAATACCAAGAAGCACACTTGCTGGATTTTATATGAAGAGTATGATTACTTTTGTAATAAAATGCCAAACTGGCTTCCAAAGCAACTGTGCCATTTTGCATTCCCTCAGCAATGCATGGGAGTTCCTGTTGCTCTGCAGCCTAGCCATCATTTGGTGATGTCAGTGTGGGAGAGGGAAACATACTATTGTCCTGTATGCAACTCAGTCTTTTGGTGAACCTACAGCCCTGGATTTTGAAAGTTCCAGGGCTTCTCAGTCATGGGTGGGTGGGGCAAGATAGTCCAAGGGAGATGGAGTTGAATATTTCCCTTCTCTAAGTGGGTTAGGCTCTGATAAAACCCCAGCAGCTTATGCTATGGGAAAAATCCTTTCTCCTAAGGACAGGCCTGGTAAGGAAGAAGTGAGTGCTCTTGTGTATTTCAAAGTACTTCCCTTTTTCCTCCCCTTGTGGAAGCATTAGATTTTTCTCCAGTTTTCACTTGAGGACCAGGGTGGAGCTACTGAAGGTAAAATTCACAAAAGCATAGAGACCCCTCTGACTGGGAATTTTGAACTCTCAGAGTTGTCTTTTCTGAGCCTCCAGCTCTTTGTTAACTATAGTTAGGTTTTCCTAACCCTTCAGTGGTTCCCATGGAGACTTCTGCTCATGGGTTTCTGCTCTACTGTGTTGTGATTCTCTGTATCTATCTGTCCCTCTAATTTGGGGTACAGTGGTTTGCCCTGTGACCTCAGTCCTCTGATGGATCTAAGGAGAGTTGTTACATTTTTCACTTTGTCCAGGTTTTCATTTATTTTTAGGATGGAGTAGTGACTTCTGAGCTGCTTATGTGCTGGAGTGGAAACCAGAAGTTACCTTGACCTCTTTACAAATACACACAGTTGCCTGCACCATCCATGGCATGCCATCAATTTTGATTATTGCTGGCTTAAAATAGGGTAGGCTTGGGTTTCCTTATTTTACACAATTTGGGTTGTTAGGGCCATTTTTGTTAAGTTCTGGTACATCTGGTTCTCCCTTTGTCCAGTGAAGTAAAAAGAAAAAAAGTGAAATACTGATTGTCAGCCTCTGAGGCAGCAGAGGTTTCACGGTGGAACATGACTCTGCCTTGTCTGTCCCTCCCAATAAACAATTGCTCACTGTGGGCCTGGGCTCCCCACCCAAGGTAAATGACTCAGTTGCAATTTCAAAAATATCAGAAGCAAGCACAGAATATTTATGCAAGAAAACTTTCACCAAGCTATGTCTACTTGAATTACTATGGCATTGAATGGCATTGAGCAGAAAATCCTAAGAGAAATAAAAATGAGTATTGTCATAACCATTAGGAATACTCAATGTTGAATTTCTGCCTTTATTATCTCTTTTTAATCCCCCTTTTAAATAGATTGTGACCCAGTACTGGTTAGCCTATGGGATCATTTACTCCACAGGCATTTATTGATTCTCTAGTTCCACTTTGTCCCCTGATGAGCTATATGAGCTCTGAAAAGCACTTTTTAAAATCCTGGATTTCAGTGTTAATTTCTGAAGCATATAATCATTGAAGTTCCTTTTCTTCTGCTTCCCAAAGCATTTCATCAAGTCTGGATTATTGAGCAAAGGACTCATTTAAAGTAATGTAAATGTGGAGAGAGGGTAAACTTGGAGGGTTGGTCTCTCATCTTTCCTCTAGCCCCCTTCGCAAATGTCTACAATGTGTTTCAGACCTGTTTCCATTGCACCACCTCTGATAGAATGTTCCTAACTTGTCCCGTGAGTGACATCCCCCTTCACTGCCCCATGAGACTCTGGTATAATTTATAGAAATGTCTCTTCTCATTCTTGTTTACCTGTACACATGCCACTTGCCCCTACTCTATATACTGTGAGCGACACAGGAACAGGAACGAAATGTCACTCATCTTTGAGTGAACAGAGCTCATCCCTCCTATAAAAAATGCCATTTATTTATCTCAGGTGATCTTGGTAGATGGTAAGTCTTATGTTTTATGAATATTTCATATATGCTATATCTGTTATAAACCAGCCAGCAAGACCATGCTCAGAAAAGATGTGAGTGCACATTCTCTGTATTTTCTTCAGTTCTGGGGTGCATGGCATATGATTAGTGAGTAGATGCTATAATTCTCTGACTTGGAAGAAAATGGCAGGTGATATTCTTGATGAGCCCTTTCTTAAGAATCACCCAGCTTATCATCATTCAAAAGTATTTGTTAATTTACTTGCACATTGCCCATATTCAGAAGAAGTTTAAATTAAGTGGTTTAATCCAGGGGTCCCCAGATCCCAGTCTGTGGACCGGGTCCATGGCCTGTTGAGAACTGGACACAGAAGGAGGTGAGTGGTGGGCAAGCTAGCAAACCCTGAACTCTCCCTTCTGTCCTTAGTTCCATTCATGGAAAAACTGTCTTCCATGAAACCAGTCTCTGGTGCCAAAAAGGTGGGGGACTGCTAGTTTAATCTATTATTTTAGTTAGCTAAAAGTATGTGTACAGTTGTTCACTCCTGGAGGGCAAAGAAGGCACCAGGTTATCTTGTGTTACAGAGTACATTAAACTGTACAGGTATTATAGCTGTTTTTAAAATACACTTTTATGACAGAGCTGATTCATTGGGCTGGAGGGCTGATGTGAACAAGCAATTCCTTTACAGATCAGAGGGCAAAACGCAGAGCTGGGGCATCTTATTCTCCCATTCAAGCTCTCTCCTCCACATTCGTTTCTTTATCATATGACCAGTCTAGCTGAAGGAGAAAGTTGCCAGCAATCCCTTGTGAACTTTCATTGGCAACAGGTCCAGTGTTAATCTACCTCAGGCCTGATGGCCAGATGGGACCAGAGGTGACCTGCGAGTTGCTCACTATTCAGACAAGAAAAATAACTTAGGACATCGTAGGTTGTCAGGCAAATCTATTTAGGCAAATACAAGCAAATTTCCTTTTCATTGAACTATTCAGGTAACTGCTTAAATGTATCTTGCTTTGGGGGCAGCTTTTGCATTTTCTCTTCTTGCCTGTTTATTGACAAGATGGTCAGTAAATCTCTCAGAAAACTTGACACCTGGCCAACAATCATCATCTTTTCCACCCTCAAGACTGACATTGTCATCATTCTGAGTGACTCAATATGACAACCTTCCTGGACTCGTGGTTCAATGCCTGCCTCACTTTTAAGCCCTCCCCCACCATTCACACTCAGGCATTGTTCCATGGCTGCACCTACACTGTCACTTCCTGATTGGTTCACCTCTCAAATGAAGATTCACCTAATTCTTTTTTAAATTTATTTATTATTTTTAATAATACATATTTATTTTTAAATATATATTTATTATTTTTAGAGAGAGGGGAAGGGAGAGAAGTAGAGAGGTAGAGAGACATCAATGTATGGTTGCTTTTCACCTGCCTCCAGCTATGGATCTGGCTGGAGACCTAGCTTGCAACCTGGCTATGTGCCCTGGCTGGGAAATCGAACCAGAAACCTTTGGGTTCACAGGTAGGCGCCTTATCCACTGAGCCACCAGCCAGGGCCACACTCATTCTCAACCACCAGTTCCTAACCTGCTCTCTGTCATTATTGTTCCCAACATACCAGTTCTCTGAAATCTTCATTTTTGAGTCCTTTGTCCCTCCCCCCCATTCAGTCCCCTCCTGTGTCACTTGCCCCTTCCCTAAGCCATCACTTTATCCCTTTGTTTACTAGTATTCTAAAACATCTTTTTCTATTGTCTTCCTATCATACTGCACAGGAGAAAACACCACAAAGCTCAATAAATCTAGTTGCTCTCCTCTCCTTTTGCATTCAGCTCATTGACATTTCAAGAGAAAAATCACACCATATTCAAGATTGGTCCACCATAGACTTATGTCTCTAATCTTGGTGAGACATTTGTAATTCCTGACATTATTATACTCTTCCTGGTCTACACACTCGCATTCCATGTAGTATTTCAGACAATATGTATGCCTCTCAAAACGACATTCTTCCTCTCCCCAGTTCCCCTTCACTCTCAGCCTCTGATCCTGTCTTCTGGTTCACAAAGAAAATGAGTAATTAGACAGCAATTCCTTCAATTTACTTATATACAACTCTTTTTTTCTTTCTTTCTCTCTGTCCCCTGTTAAAATAACAGATTCTCTTCCTTAGGGACTTCAATCTGGTTAATTCATCTCTTTTTATTTAATCTTTCTCCACTGACTCATTTAAATATACATATGCATTTGCCATGTGAGAAGTGGGAGGATAGACTTACCTGCTTCCAATTCGTGCCCCTGCCCACTGTCATTTCACAGCTTGTGGGAGGCAGAATAGCCCTCTCTTCAGTCATGTTCACATCCTAATTGCCAGAACCTCTGAATATGTTGTCTCAAGTGGCAAAAGGGACTGTGCAGATACAGTCAAGCTAGGGGTCTGGACAGGGGAAGATCATCCTGGATTAACTAGGTGAGCAGATTTGTCACTGCAGTCTTTGTCAGGAAAAGAGGAAGGCTGGAGAATCAGTGAAGGAGGCATGGGGATAGGAGCAAAGGTTGGGGCCATGCAGGCAGCAGCTAGAAGCAAAAATTGCAAGGACATACATTGTCCCCTAGAGCCTCTGGAAATGGCTTAGTAAATGCAGGGACCTGTAATGTCTGTGAAAAATTAGTGAAGACAGGAATAACAGGCACTGATTAAGAATTCATTTTAGTAACTCAGCAGTGAGATGATGATGGTGCTTAATGGGGTAGAGGTGAGGACTGATTTTACACCTCCCAAGGGGCTTTTGGCAGTTTCTGGAGGCACTCTGGTTGTCACTACTGGGAATGGGTGACACTGGCATCCTGTGAGTAGACTCTAGTAATGTTGCTAAATATCCTACAGTGCAGAGGAGAGCCTGCCATAAAAAAGAATTATCCAGCCTAGTATATCCAGAGTTCCAGTGTTGATAAAGCCTGTCCTAAGCTAAGGTGTGGGTATGGAGATGGGATGAAATAGGCAAATTGAAGCAATGTTAATGAAACTAAACCAAAAGGTCTTGGTAACTGACTTAACAGGAAAGTGCCATGATTACAAGGATATTGTCCAAGTTGTTTATCCTAGCACCTATTAGAAGTTCTTGCACATGGATGGTGTTCAAAAATACTTGTTGAGTGGGAAAGTAATGACTATATGAATGAATGAATGACAAGTAAACAGAAATTGAGAATTATGTCCAATTTGTTGGCTTGGCCATTCTATTAATGTAGTGACAGCCTCTGCGATGCAAGACTTAAAAAGATGAGATGGTCTTGGAGGAAAATTGAGTAATGGACTTAACATTCTCTTATTAATATGCTTACTTAAGATAGTCATTTGTCATACAGATGACTTCATTGTTCAGTTGTTTAATGCCTCGATTATTGATTCTGATCAAAGAAATAACAAAATTTTAAAATGAAAATTCTCCTTTGAAAAGTTTTTAAAAATAATATTGAATATTTATCAATTATAACTAAGGATAAATCAAGTTGTTATGGCAGCTAGACAAACCTCCATTTTGCATTTATTATTTTTTTATGAGGAAACCATATTTTGAAACTTCCAGTTATATAATCTTTGGATGCTAACTATTTCCTTCCTTCATAATACTTTTCTCTTGCCTAACATCACTATTTTGGCTCTGAGGTGAAGAAAAACAATCAACTTACTCATGCATTTTAGCACCAGGAGTAGCAAGATTACTTTCACCCTCAGATGTGGTGACTTGTCCTTGTCCACACTTATCCTTTCTCCAAAGCCATCTGTCCTCAAGAGCCCATCTGCATTGATCTATATCCAATGGTCCCTCTAACCAGAGTGGAGACATTTGTCCCTAGGGTTCCTTTGGTCTACATTGAGAGAATGCCAACTCAATGACCTTGGTGAGTGGTTTCTAAGCCCCTGGAGAAGCAGAGGACTGTTAGAGATACTAGGGACATTGATGTCACTGCTACTGTTGCTTGTACCTTTCTCATTCCACTCTGGACATAACACTTCATACATATCTTTGACATGAAAAAAATACCTCTCCTTTTAGCCTCTACTTATTTCCATGAGCCACCCTATTCTTTTGATTTATGAGCTATTCTCATAAGTCAACCATTCTCATTAAAAAATCATTTAGGGCAGAGCCCCTGAGGCCTGGAGTAGAGTGCAATTGCAAAGTGCTACACCATGATCCGGAGAGAACCCCTGAACCTGGACTTCACATCTCAGAGTGAGTTCCTTGCATGCCACAGCACCTGTCGGTGAATGGACCACACCTCTCCTCCTTGCGCAAGCATGCTAATCTCAGTGACCTTCATGTTCTCAGGGGTCACATGATCATCAGTTCCATAAATTTTCCTTTTCATGTTTTCTAGAAACTTTAGGACTCTTAATGCAAATAGAACACATGAGAGCCTGACCTGGTGTCTCAATCTGGTCAAGGTAGACACCCAGAATATGTCCCACACTTGTCCTTTCTTACATAAATTTCTAATTAATCTCATTTTGTTTTCATATTGCTACTGGCTGCAATTTTGTTTTTGGACCATCTGCATTTACTGACTCTGAAACCTACCAGAATTAGCTACTCAAAACATAGTCATCAGAACATTGTGCATTTTGTCTCCCATAGCTTCTGTTATACACCTTTAGGATCCTAAGAGCTGTCTAAGTAGGACCTTAGCAAACACACTTGAAAAAGAGTTGTGATTGGACTGAGTCCTTTCATCGTGGCCTAAAATTATTTTTGGTCAGACTTTTAAATCCTCAGTCCATTTTGTGAATTCTGTGGTTGGGGGGTTTGGCAGCCATGCTCTCCAAAAATATTAAAACGTCAGGAAAAAGGCCCTGAAACTAGCGTGGATGTCAGCACCTTCATTTATAGGAACTCACATGGCCGTCATGGAAAACACACTAACGCCAGAGAGAGGGGGAGGGATTAAAGGACCTCCAGGAGCAACAAGTTGGAGCTGGGTTTCCCAGTGGCAGGGTGTGCACACACCCACAGAAGGACGCAAAAACATTTGTAAAGATTTCCTTTTTCAATTTAGCAAAGGAACATTTTATCCATTTATCAGACTTGTGATCTGTAGCCTGCTCCCTCAAGTGCCTTCACTTTTTGTTCATTTTTAAGAACAAAACGACGAGAACAAGTGCCAGGTGAAGAATCACCGCAATAGCATCAGAGGAAACAGTATCTGTCCACAGGCTGGATCTGAGTTCACATTCTGACAGAGTGTTTTCCTGTCAAAACCAGTAGTCCATGGTTACAGAAGCCCTCTTCTTGCACCTATTAAACTGCTACCTGTAATTCTTATACCAACCTGGTTCTTTTTTATTTTAATTTTTTAATTTCTTCCACTGAAAGAAAGCAAACAAAATAAGACATCCTAATGTGATGTGAGGGGAAGGAGGCTTTGTGCAATCGCATAAGCCAAGCTTCTCTATGAAGTCTTAACCTGGTTCTGTGAATACTTCTGAAATCTTTTACGTACATCCATTTTTGTGAAGTTGGAGGAGGCTTCAGTGGAAGCCCGCACCCTGGAGGTCTGTAAAGTGTTAAAATATTAAGAAATAATCATTGGGAAAAGACTAGTCCTTAAATGCAACCCCTTGTGAAATATGAAAAAAAATCCTCCCAAGGCTACAAGGCGACAGTGTTGCCTTGAGGTCTGATGTGGCCCAGTTCATTTAGCAGGTACCATAAACAGCTTTATTGTGGGAGTTTAGTAAAGAAATCCTTCATTAATAGGAAACATATGACTCTAAAATGCAAATAAGGGGATGTTTACATAATTTGTTAAGATCTTTCCAAGGTTCAGTATCTTTCTGCTCCGTGTTAGCATGAGTACTATATTAAATATATGATTTTGAAAAACAAATGACAAAGTTCAGTTGTGATTTCAGTTTTAATGGCGATTTCTCCTTGTATCCTCTTGTTTGCTGAACCCACATGATGTTGTGAGGGACGATGACTCAAATTCCCACTGTGGGTTAATATGCTACCAAAGGTTTTTGTCCATGGGCTTTGATGTAAAGAGGTATGTCAGGACCCTGAATCCCCAAATTCATAATGAAGACTCTGTCCTAGAGTCCCAGTGGTGTATGTAGAAGGAGCATTTCAAACACAACTGATGTGTTTGGGCTTTGATACCAAATCTCAATGAAATCCTGAACGGACCACATGTGAACCTTTACACTTCTATTACCCATTAGTTTATACCTAGAATTTGAGCCAGCCCAGCAGCCAGCTTTAATCTCCTTCCCCTTTGGACCACCCTGGCATTCATCCATTTAAAACTCCCCCTGTGTCCTTGGTTCAGCCCAGAATTTTCTTTTCCTGAAAAGCGTGTTCCCTTGGGATAGAACAGAGATGGTGGTGAGCAAAACACTGCCCAGTCTCTAGATTAGACAGATTAGTTTGATTTGATTCGCTAATTCAAGTGTATAGCCAAGAGCCTCTAAATCTAAGAAAAGGCAATCCAATTTAATTTTGAGTATCAACGAGCACTGGGGTGAATTCATCTTTGGTGCATCAGGGTGATGTGAGGAATCAAATATACTTGGACTTGATCAAGCCTTCCCTCTCATCCTTGGCCTCTTGGACTCTGCTGTCTTCCTTTGAATGTACATGGAAGCCCAGATTCTACCCTGTAAGCCAGGAGAGTGAGTGACATGATGATATACGGGTTTTGAAAAGAGGACCTAGAATTTACCTGAGTGACAGATCAGAAGGGGAGAAGGCTGGAGCCAGGGAGATCGAGGTCATTAAATGTTTCAGGTGAGAGAGCAGGGTCATGAGCACAGGGGGAGAAAGTTTATTAAAGGAGCTGTAATGGAAAATAATTCTCCAGATGCAATCAAAGGTTTCCAAACAGAGAGGGGCTTTTATTTTCTGAGCTTATCAAATGGCATGGAAAAAAAGTGTATAGGGCGAGAACACTGTAAATGAAATATCCGATGATGGAAAGACTTGTAAGTAAAGTGAAAAATGGCAGCAAGTCGTAAGAGAATCCAAAAGGTAAAGAGTTTTGTGGTCCCTCTTGAAGCTGTTCTGAAAACTCCAGCTAATACAAGTATTCATCCGATGTTACATGGCACTAACTCTTCACTTTGTACAGGGTTTGATGAGTCTTTCCTGTAACATACTATCCCTTCAATTATGCATCAGGGTGCTTGCTCTGCTCCCACCTCTCTTCAGCCGTCACTCTTCCGCAGTGGTTTCTACCTTCTGAAATGGTGGTTCCCTGGCACATAAAAGCAGCTGATCGTTATCATCAATCCCCTGGCTTCATTATTATTTCACAGGATGGGCTGCAGAAGATAAAGTGTAAATACCCCTTTCTTACTGTTCATTACCAGTCACATTTTCTCATATTCAATTTCATTCTTCCCTTCCAAGAAATCTAAATGGGAGTAGTTATTGATTTTGGAAATGTGTTTCTTAATGGTATGAAATAGCAAATTATACCCTGAAATGCATCTTTAAATGTACATTTTATGTCATTCAGATACAAGAAAGAGCTGTGCATCTTCATAGCTTTAGGCAAATAGACCAGGAGACCAGTATTTTGTATTTAGCAGGAAAAAAAATATTTTTATCATTTCTTCAGTGCCTAGAATAAGTAAAACTTGCCTTGCAAGTCCTTTTACAGTTTAGCAGAATCAAGAGGGAGAAATTCACCTGCAAGTTTGATACAGGACATGACAGGACACAGACTACAACTCACCAAAAATTTCTGATTGAAAGATTTATCTCCTGGAAAAAATCCATGTGGAGAAGGTAGCTAGTTAAAGTTGGCCCAAATAGCAGACAGTTGAAACTAGTTCTTGCATTTTTCATGTTAATGACATTCTTTTATTCTTTGTATTAAATATTCTACATCATCAGTCTTGCTCTGTATGTTAATTGATGGAATTAAAGTAAGCTAGATACTATGTGCACATGCATCATTTCTGATCAGCCTAGTTTGAAAGCTTACGGGGGAATTAAAAAAATCATCACACACAATGCTTTCTTTCTGGGCAGTAGAAGCAGCATAAGAGTGGAAACAGAAATGGGAATGTATTCTCAAAATCACAGCCTTGAATCAGCAAGCTATCATTTTCAGAAGGAAAAGCGCAGTACGATTCAGAGTGAGGACACTATTCCTTGTTTAACCTCAAATGAAAGGCACATCGAATCCAAACCCTCATTCACATGGTAGTTCTCTATGGTCACAGAAAAATGCTGCTGATGGTGTAACTTTCCCTGTGGACAAGTGTAAAGAAAAAGCCTGATTTTTGTGTGCAGTCTTTGCTAGCTCACAAGGCCAGCCTCAGGGGGCAACGGTCCAGGGTCCAGCATCCAGAAGGGCCCTGCTCTAGGTTCAAGGCTCTGCTGTCCCCAAGCATTGAAACTCCTAGTAATTTTTGAATAACACAAGTTATGTATCCAGCATTTTCATTTTGCACTTGGCAACACAAATTATGTAGCCAGCCCAGCCTGTTGGACTTATCATTTTGCAGCTCAATCTTTTTGCTTTATACATGGCAAGGACATAAAGCCTTTTTTCTTTTTAAAAAATTACACTGTCTCACTTTGGGGGGCTGATCTATTTATACTTATGGAGTTGAATAAATTCATGGCTTCTGAATGTGAGGGCATTGTTCCCACTCTATTCTTATTCTTGGAAGGAGGTATTCCTTGCCTTTACACGCACTTTTTATGACAACCGATATAACCTGTAGGTAATGCTCTGAGGTAGAGCACCAAGTCACACTTCCCTTACAAACACTGAATACATTCCTCTGGCCTTAGGTCTCAGATAGAATCCTTGTGCCAGTTTTGTACCCTCAGTTGCTTTTTCCCTGATGGTCTTTCAATATTAACTTGGTTCCACTGATAGGCTGTGTTTCCATGGGTTCATTCTGTCAAAGTTGCCCTTCAGAAAAGCCTAACTGAAAAAAGAGTGAAGCCAGAAATCCACAGACATTTTGATTAGCTTTCCCCTTTTAACCCACTTTTGAATTTTAAAATGCTTTCTGTGATTCGGACCTAATTCTTTGCCTGCTGCTACTACACGGTTTGAAACAGGATTAACTGAATTGCAATCAAGTGTTTCTTATATCTCCAATGAGAGGCCCCATGTTGCTGAAATGATTAATGTTTTTTTGTTTATTTGTTTGTTTTAGGTCAAATGATCTCTGCTAATTGGATATGGTTAATTTACACAAATGTTGGTTTAACATTTTTAAAAACATTATAAATTTCAAAGTTGTATATTTTTGCTTTTTCTAAAATATGGATAAAGCTAACATCAGTGGTTTTTAAATTAATGAAGTCAAACTACCATTTTCTTATGGATAGTGTCTTTGTGTCCTGCTTAAAGTAGCTTTGCTTCTTAAAGAAAAAATCTTAACAACAACAACAACAACAAAAATCGGGAGGGGGACAGAGGGGAGCAAAAAGGGGATGGATGTAATACAACAACAATAAAATTTAAAAAAAAAATCTTTGCCTCTTCTAAGCTCATGAATATATTACCTCATATTATTTTCCAGAAAATGTCTTGTTTTCCTTCCCATATTGAAATCTGTTCCATCTAGAATAGATGTTTGTATATGATATAAGATGGTAAGATGGTATTCAAACTTCACTTTTTCCCCCCTCCCGTGGATATCCAATTTACATAGCACCATTTTGGGGGGAGAAAAAATACTATTTTTGACTGCTTGTGATATCACTTTTGTCATCAATAAAGCATTTGTGTACATGTGCGCTTGTTTCTGGAATATTTTACTCAGTAAATGTATTGTCTGTCCTTTAATTGATGATAAACTTAATTGCAATAACTATAAATAAGTTTTAATATCTGGCATAGTAGATATCTGAGCTTTGTTTCTTTTTTTCTTGAAAGTCATCATGACTATTTTTGTCTTTAACATTTCCACATTGATTTAAATAAGCTTCTCAACCTCCACACAAATAACCATTAAATTTTTATTAGTAGTACATGGAATTTATGGATCAACCTGAGAATTGCTTTTCTACACTATTACCATCTAATTCATGGTCAATTATATACTACATTGACTTTGGTCTTTTTACATTTCTTTCAATAATGTTTTATAGTTTTCCCCTCTTACATACTTTTGATAGAGTTAATTTTTTGATGCTACTGTAAATAACATTTTCTGATTGTTTATTGAGAGTTTATAAGAGTATAATTTACTCTTATATATATATGAGTATATATACACAGTGTGGTGACTGTGTATCTACTTACTTGAATACATTTACTTATTGATTCTAATAGTTTATGTGTTGGATTTTCTATGTACATTTTCATGTCTCCTCTTTGGTTGGTATATATTTTATTTCTTTTTCTTATCTTATTGCATTTACAGGACTTGAAGAAGAATGTTAAGTGAAAATGGCAATGGGGCTATTCTTATTTTTTGGGATATCTTTATCTTAAGAAGAAATTTTCCAGTACTTCATAAGGTATGATGTTTGCTATAAATTTTCTTTGAAGATATTCTTTATCATATAAAGAAATGTCCTTTTATTTCTATATTGCTAAAAGAAATTTATTTTGTTTCAATCATGAATGATTGTAAATGTTTTTATTTACCTTTTTCTTCAATTATTGAAATACTACATTTTCCCCTTATTTCTGTTAGTGTAGTGAAATACAGTGGTTGGTTTTTGAGTGATAAATCAACCTTTCATTCTTGATTTAAACTCAATTTTGTGAGGATATATTATGCTTTGGGCTCAAATTGCTACTATTTTATTTAATATATTTGTATCTCTCTGTTCACAAGAAAGAAATTTAATATTTTTATGTCCTTGTCAATCTTGCTGTTAAGGTTTTGATGGCCTCATAACATGAGTGAAGAGATAGTCCCTTTAAATCAAGACTGAAAAATTTGTGCAAGATTAAAATAGTTTCTTCTCAAACTATTTAGAATGTTTCTCTTTTGAAGCATTTGGATTCGGAGTTTTGTGAGAAGGTTTTTAATTTTCTAATTAATCTTCTTTTTAGTAGGTAATAGCATTATTTAGATATTCTATCTCTTTATTTGTATCAATTTTGATGTTATGGTCTTTTCATGTTAATTTATCTAATTTATAAAATTGATCATTATGTTGTTCATGACCTCATGTTACTATTTAATGTGTGTAACTATGTTCCTTTTTTTCTTAATATTAATTTTTTCTAAATTATTCTTGTTTGTTTGTTTTTAGTATTGCTGGGAATTTATAAATTATATTAGTGTTTTTTAAAAAAACAACTCTTGCCTTTTGTATTTTCTCAATTGTTTGTTTTTTATTACATGAGTACTATTCTTTTTTTTTTTTTTTAAAGATTTTACTTCATTATTTTTAGAAAGAGGGAAAGGGAGAGAGGCAGAGAGGGAGAGAGAGAGACATCAATGTATGGCTGCTTTTCACCTGCCTCCAGCCACAGACCTGACTGGAGACCTGGTTTGCAACCTGGTTATGTGCCCTGGCTGGGGTCTTTTTTAAATGCTATTTTCCTCCTTTCTCTATGTTTAATGTGTTCTTGTAGATGTTTTGAATTGAATGCTTAGATCACTGATCTTTAGCCTTTTTTTTTTTTTTATCTTCAAGGAAATGTATTTAGGACTTTAAAATTTTCCCTTTAAACACTAGTCTTTCTACATTGTATACCTGCCACTCATTTCCAAGTATTTTCTAATCTCCTCGATTTAAACTCTTGATTTTTATGTCTGCAATTAGTGAGTGTGCTATGAAATGTATGCCACTATTTTTGTTTGTTTGTTTGTTTGTTTTCATTTCATGCTTGGTGCCAAAAACCTCGCTGTTCCCTAAGGGCCTGTAGACTCACCTACATGCATCTCCCTTCTCTCCAGAATCCTGACCGAATCTTCAAGGATTCAGGATCTAGAATCCTTAAGTCCTGGTTGCATTGGTTTCTTTCTGTAGTGTTCAAAGAGTTCTTTCTTTTTTAAAAATACAGATTTGCTGTTGTTCTTGGCAGAGGATGGGTCTGATCCAGACTTCTCTCTCATAGCCAAAAGCAGTTCATTCAGTCCCCTGGCCCTGGTTTAAATTGTACCAGTAAAATATTTTTTTGACTTCTAGGTATGTAATAGCACGTATTTGTTTAAATCATTATCTAGAGATTGAGAATTGAGATTATTTTGAAACTATTTCATTTAAAAATTAGTAGTCATAGTATTTTCCTTTTCCTTGTGTGTCTTAAGGTAATTGTGTGTGTATTATTTCAAAATACGATTTTTATCACTTGCAAAATAGTAATTTTTTTGAATGATTGCTATGAAAAAACTGGAGGTTTTATTGTTATTGGTTTTATTTCTTTGTTTATTTGTTTGCAAAAGAGAGGCATCAGCATTAATCATGTTGCAGCTTCATCAAACCTGTGTATTCCTTGTTGAGTTTATCAGCATACTAATTGCTGTGATGTAGTGATGGCTGAGAACTCCAGATAATGAGGCTGACACTTTAGTGGGATATTCTCTGATTCACGTCTATAGGTCAGCATTTTCAAATAGTTCTAACTTGTTACCTTGCAAATATTTTCCGATTGCTGAAAACATTTCTGAGTATTGATGGCGCTCAGTAGCATCATCTTTCTCTAGAAAGGATAACCCCTCTTTGTACTACGCTGATTAAGAATGTCTCAGTCGTACAGCAAATGATTTATTCATCATGAAATGAGTGACTTATGATGTGGTCACTCAACCAGAGGGTTCCATTTGTGATTATTTCTTTAATTCATTAATTAGAATAGAAGACCTATTGTGCCAGTGTTTTATGCTATCACTGAGAAGCTGCATTTTGTCCAGGCTGGAGTGAATTCTGTCTCTTAAATTGTATCAGGTGACTTTTCCCTGGTGGAGCTTTGCAGCCTGGCCCCTCCCTGGAGGCTCTGGATTCTGGACGGTGATTCTTTGAGTGCCTTTTCCTAACCCTTGCTTTTATCCTGCTGAGCTCAGGTTATGCTGAACCTCAAGGGCAGCCTTGAAGTAGAAAAGACACACAAAGATAATACCTTGCAGTTGGAAGGATGGAGGAAAGTGAGAGTCAGGCTGTTCTACCAGTTTGGCTTGGGGCTGGAAGAGGAATTAAGTGCTGGCTACACGTGTTTTGAGACTACAGAGTAATGAGACTTGTTCAACAGGTCATTCAGGAAAAGCATTTGCTCAGCCACACCAGACAGCTTTAGGTCTTGCTTAGGAAGTGATATCAGAGCCACTTTCTTTCCTTCATTTTAGAAGACTGATTCCCTGGACCAGCTATGTCCCTCCCCATGATCTTTCATCCAGTTGGATCTGTGAGTGACAGATCACCATGGAAGTAATGTGTGACCAGAGTGATTCAATACAGCTGGGCAGAGAAGACTTATGAGCTGAAGATAGGCAGAGTCCAGAAAAAAGCCTGCACTGTGTAACTTCGAGACTTACACCAGTTTTCTCTCTAGAATAACTGTAATTTTCTATTTGAAACAACTCTGACAGAGAGCACATTAATTGTTCCAAAACCTCATGCATCCTTGCCACTATCCAAGCCAAATACAGAATTGGTCATTGTGACACAGAAAAACCAAAAAGGATGGATTGTCAGGATGAAAAGAGGAGAAAAGTCATGATTAGAAAAACATGAGTAGTGTCTTAGTCTGTTCAGGCTGCTACAACAGACTACCATAGAGTGGGTGGCTTAGTAAACAGAAATGTATTTCTCACAGTCCTGGAGGCTAGGAAGTCCAAGATCAAGGTGCCAACAGATTGAGTGTCTGGTGAGAGACCCACTTCCTGGTTCGTAGATGGCTACCTCCTCACTGTGTCCTCACATGGTAAAAGGGACAAGAGAGCTCTCTGGTTTGTTTTGTTTGTTTTTTTCTAAAGATTTTTATTTATTATTTTTCAGAGAGAGGGGAAGGGAGAGAGGAAGAAAGGGAAGGAAACATCAATGTATTTTTGCCTTTCACCTGCCTCCAGCTACGGACCTGGCTGGAGACCTGGCTTGCAACCTGGTTATGTGCCCAGGCTGGGAATCAAACCAATGACCTTTGGGTTCTCAGGCTGGCGCTTTATCCATTGTGCCACCAGCCAGGGCTTGTACGTTTATTTTAATAAGAGTGCTAAATTCCTTTCATGAGGACTCTACTACCATCTCCTAATGTCATCATATTGGGAGTTCAGATTTTACCATATTTCCCCATGATTTTGAGGAGACACAAGTATGCAGTTGATAGTAGGTAGGCGATGAGTTGCTTTGTTGAAGAAAAGTGGTGCCTTAGGAAGGTCACAATCAGTGGAGACAGTATGAAAAATAGATCAGAGAAGCCAGTGGATTATGGCACCTGACTAGGTGTGGGTAGAGCAAAGAAGGAAAGGAGAGGCTGCCGCATTTTCTTACCTTTCTGTTGGTTCCCAACATTTCTAAGGATTGGGATGCTTGATTATGAAGCAATGTAAAAACAGTTTGGATTTATGTGGAGGAACACCAACATCTAAATACAAAATGCATGGCACCTCTCATATAGTTGGTATTTGTCAAGCATTCGTTCACTTCTACAATTTCCTAAACAGCTTAGATAATGAAGACTCTAGTTTCAATTCCTTCTTCCCCTGCCTATTGACAAATAGTTATAAATTTTTTATTAATGAAATTAAGTGAGTAAACCAAATATTTCCCAAGGTCCTGATAGCTTTAATAGCTAAAGCTCTACTTTTGAGAAGCCTGAGCTTTGGTGACTTCACACCCAGTTTAAATGTTGAGTGACGTATCAGTACTCAGTGACTTACAGAGCCCTCTGTTTATTCCAGCTATGATAGAAACTGCCATGGGCTTCACATCAGACTTCATTTTCTCCAAGTGGATTGCCAACACCTTGAAGCTAGAGATCACAATCGCCTTTTGTCATATCATGTGGTAACTGATACCACAGCAGTGCTAGTCAATTCAAGAGAAAGATGACACTGGTCACCTGTTCTAAGAGGGCAAGTCAGGTGTAGTAAGCAGGATGGACTTGGTCATGTGAAAGTGAAGCTTGCTGATGGAGGGCAATTCACAAAGCCTGGTGTCAACTGCTTTCCTTTGGCAGGTCACCAACGTCACTCAGATCTCAGCTTAGCATTTATAAATGCTAATTACTTTGAAGTGTATTAATCTACCTAATGGCAAAAGTGGTCATCTGATGAGTTGGATTATCACTCATCTCAAGTGTCATTAATATGTCTTCACCCATCAGATTGTATGAGTGGCTTAGCAGAGACGAAAGAAACTTAAATTAGGTAAAAAACTTGGGTCCTAGGATTTCATCATTTACTTGCCCAACATCCTTAGATGAAATCATTGATCATCTCTGAGCCCTTTTCCACATCTAAACTTTGAAATAATTCCTAAGCAACTCTGTTTTATAAGATTGTTAAAACAGCCAGAGAGAACATCTAATTCACCCTCTAGTTTTATAAACAAGCAAATAAACAGACTAAAAGAATTTCATTAACTTAAACTATGTCTTCAAGTTTGTAGAACTGAAAATTCAACGTGTTTCCCGTAAAATCTTATAAGCTCTATTCTGAATACCAAAGGAGATAATGTCTATGAAAGTTGTAATATAGAGACTTTAATATATTACACTCTGCTATTGAATATTTTAATAGTGTATTGACAAAGAAGGGTAGTAACGGCATCTCTATTTTCCAAATGAGAAAACTAAAACATGGGGAAATTGAAAGATTAGTTGAAATCAGCTAACAAGGGATAAAAGTTAGGTTTTTAATATACTTATGCAGTAGTCTTTCCATGTCAATATGCTGTAAGGGAATAATATTTTCAATAGGGACTAAATTTACTTGTCACTAAGTGGCAGTATAGAATAATGGATGGAGAACAAGATCTGGAGGCAGGAAATCTGGGTTCTAAACCTTGATTCATCCCTTACTAGCTATATCACTGTGGATAATTATTTAACATCTGATGAAGTATGGGATTCCTCAGGTAAAAAGTTGAGCTAATTAGTAATAATACTATTGAATACTTATGGAGCATTTATCCTACACTATTTATTGCATTAATTGTTTTACTATTGTTGCTTTAATAGTTTACATCTATAAGCTCTATGAATCTCTAGAATAGGATATTTGTAAAAACTATTGTGAGATTAAATATGTGAAGCACCTGTTGCAGTTTTCTTGTCATGATGGTGACAAATATATACTGTGACAACCTCTTAGTCTTTTTACTGAGACCTCAATTAAGTAGGATAGGGGTGGGAAGGGAAAAGTAATGGCAATTGACTATTTCATACCTATCACAAATTGAAGACAAATGATTGCTTTTTGGTGTTTTTTTGAGCATTAATGGTAATAATGCTTTGGTTTAACATTATGGTCATCTCTAGACAAGCTGAAAAAAATAATATTTATCACTTATTTTGTTTTTAAATTTATGTTGTTGATATTTGTCCACAACTGAGCAAAAATATTTTTCCCCCAAGAACTATCTTCTAACTAAAATATCCATTATATAAGTACATATCATTCCATTCTTGTAATTTTATTTGGTAAAAAAAAAGAAAAAGAAAAAAAAGAAACATAAGAAGGAACTAATTCTCACAGGAGTTTTTTCCTAAAGACATTATATCCTATAATCAAAATCAAAATTGACTTTCCAATTAGAAAAGGAATTTAGGTCAAGAATGTGAATTAGCAGTTTCAAAATACAACCACATATATGCGTTAGAATGAATATTAAAAACAAACTCTCTTTGCTGGCCTATTTACCAGAAGATCTTTTGAGCAGTTTCTATAAATTCTTACCTTGTTGCCAAAGAGTGACTTAAGGTTCAAAAGCAACTGGAGAATAGAGCCATTATTTCTGTGACTTTTCATTAATTCTGGGCCTTATGGTGACTGAACATCTTTCTTTCCAGAAACTCAGAGACATTGTTTACTGAACTGCTATGCTAATTTGTACTTTGGAACAAAGCTTGAGTTAGTACTTACTTCAGAGATGGTGCAAATGAATTGAGTAGAGGCAATGGTACCCAGATCTTACAGTTTTGGAGCTTGTCAAAACCTCAATAACAAACTATTGGACGATTATGCTTAAATGCTTAAATCTATAGCATGAGTCATAACCTCTCTTCTGAATTCTAAATATATTATATTAACCATGCATGATATATTTACCTAAAAGTCTCAGAGCATCTCAAATTCAACTCATCCCACATGTACTTATAATATTCTCCTCCATATCTGCGACTCCTTTGGTATTCTACATCTTGATGTGCAAGCCAGAAACTTGCCCATCATTCTTAGATCTTTTCCATTCAGTGTTTTTACACAATGAATCTCTCCTGACCATCACCTCTACTTCCAAAATGTCTTTGAATCTGCTCATTTCACCAACCACTATCCTCATTTTCTCTCTCCTGGATTACCATCATCGTTTCCTAATGCGTCTGCCCATCTCCAGGGTAACCACTTTCCATTCCACCCACTGAACTGCTACCAGAGCGTCTTTTCTGAATAACAAATCCGATCTTGTCACTCACACAATTAAAATACGCCGGAGGATCTCAGCCACTTACAGCAGGAAAATTCAAACTCCTGAGCACAGGCTGGTTTTGATCTGGCTCCTATGTCTTTCATTCACAGCCCGACTATCGTCCCTGAACTTCCCGTAGTTTGGCCTCATGGAGTGCTCTCTTGTGTTTCCTTGGTTTTGCACATGCCGTTCCCATGCCCAAAACACCCTTTCTTTCTTACTCTCTAAACACCTACTCATAGTTCAAGTGGCACCTGTCCTGGGCAGCTCTTTCTAGGCCCCTCTGTGCACACTCTGAGTAACAATTTACACATCCCTATAGTAGTTTTTACTTCATTGCATTTTAATTCATTGTTTATATATTAGTTCTCCCTTTCTCTCTGTGCATTCATTTGAGCATTCTTTGTATTCCCAGCATTTATCAGAGCACTTGGCAGTGGAGTAGGAACTCAGTGCATGTTTGCTGAATATGAATGAATACCCAGGCAGCTGGTTATAGTCAAAGCGCAGAAATGCTGGGCATGCAACTTAATGTCCTTTGAGACTTTGTCCTCATTTGCAAAACCAGGGACAACAAGATCTATCTTCCTGTGTTGCTATAAGAATTGAATAAAGCATCAACATACTCTATAAACTGTAAATTAATATACTCATATAAATATGTCATATAAAATCATATAATTATTGTGACCCATTTCACACTGAATAACATACTTCTAAAAGCTGATTTATTGATATCCATAACACACAAGGATATTCCACAAAAGAGCCAAGGTCTTTCTTTCATTTACACCTCCTTTCCTTTGTTTCTTCTCGCTATCAAGCCATATAATCTTTCTGTTATAACCACCCTATCTGGTGTCCCAAATTTTCTATCCACTTTCACACCTGTATGACATTGCTCATGCTGTTTCCCTGGTCAGAAGGTCCCTTCCTTGCTCTTCTGGTGAGTATATTCTGCAACGTCTGACTCCAGAGTTTGATTCTCTTCCAAGCATTGCTGTCTCCACCCAGACAAGGCTGACCACTCTCTTCTAGTAGCCCCTAAACACTTGGTATATTCTTCTCTCATGACTTGTATTACTGTACACAGTTTTTGTTCATGTGTTCCTTTTTCCTACTCTATTGTGAACTCTTTGGGGTATTATCTCATTTTCCTGTGATTGCTCCCTGCAAAGTGTGTCTCACTGAAATTCCCAAACTAAGAGTTTATAATGAACCCAAGAAACTGCTTTTCTTTACATAATGTTGATTGTTGGCAAATCCTAGTTCAGTTTTTGTCTCTCAAGGAGCTACTTATAAAATTAGACAGTTGGTAAAGCAGATCTCATTTGGACTCAGACATTTTTAACTGGTGTGATCATGAGTCATTGTCAAGTGTATATTATAGGCTAAATGAATTTTGTTTGTGTCAAATAACCTAAAGCAGAAGTTTTCTTCCTTGAACTCTGAGCATGTGAAGGGAAAAGAAAGGAAATGCATATCAATATAAACCAAGAAACATATTAATATAAAAATACATTCTGGCCCTGGCTGGTGACATAGTGGATAGGTGCCGGCCTGTGAATCCAAAAGTCGCTGGTTGGATTCCCAGCCTGGGCACATAACCAGGTTGCAAGCTAGATCTGTGGCTAGAGGCAGGATCTACCTGCCTCTAGACAGCCATACATTGATGTCTCTCTCCCTCTCTGCCTCTCTCACTTCCCCTCTCTCTAAAATAATAAATAAAATCTTTAAAAAATAAACATTCTGGATCCATCAATTTAATTATACAAAGTTCTCTTTAAAGATGTTGTTTGTTATGTTAATGTATGTACAATATATCAGAATAAGTGAAGACTTATCTGTCTTAAAATAGAATTGTTATACTTAGCTATTAAATCCCATAGTTCTGATGTAAGGGCTCTACCAGTTCACCTCACAAAGATTAGCAGTGGGAAATGCAGGAGAAAGCCTAAATCAGAAAAGAAAGAGTGCAAACACTAAAGGCTATTAGACATTTAAGTCTCTAGAATAAAATTACTTGTCTCCTTGTCATCCACAGTAAATGATAGAAAACATCTTTCATCCAGATCTATTATCCATTCTTTAAAGTTCAATTAAAAGAGTTTTCTTTGAGAAACAACTTGAGGATTTAACATCACATGGCAGATGTATTATAATAATTATGGCTGTTCATCTTTTACTTAAGATTTGCAAGCACAGTGGATTTATTGGGTTGACCAAAAAGTCCATTTAGTATTTTTTCTGTAAAATAAAAGACATTTTTAAATTTTCATCAATAACTTTATTGATTTGGACATTTTGAGTATGTCAGCTATTTCCCACATGGTGTAATGCTGACATTGATTGTTCCCAATTAATGTCTCGATTTGATTGTTAGCAACTTCAACTGGTCTACCTGATCATGGAGACCAGTCAAGTGAAAAATCTCTAGCATGAAACTCCACAAACCACTCTTGACACATTCAATCAGTCACAGACCCTTCTCCATACACTGCACAATTTTTTCTTTATGTGTTTCAGTTGCATTTTTTACCTTTCTTGAAATAATAAAGCATAATATGCCCAAAAATGCTGTGCATTTTCTTCCATCTTCAATATTAAGATGGCTACCCCAAAATTCACCAATTTGGTAAGTTTTTTTAATGCATGCTGATATGACAGGTGTCATAGTACAATCTAACAAAATTGTTTTGAGTGATATTAAAGATAACTAAGCACTAGTAGAGCCATCTTAGGAAATAAACCAAACAAACTTTTTGGCCAACCCAATACATATATATATATATATATATATATATATATATATATCCATAAAATCAACTGTTGTTTTTACAATTTTTTTGTGTATAATAACTGATACTTTTAATTGATATTTTAAAATTGATTTTATAGGTCAAGTAGTTACTACAAACACTGTTTTTTAAAAAAGTTTTTTTTACCCTTTAGCCCATTAGTATGTAATTATAAATGTATTTGAATTCCATTTACTAAAATAAATAATAAAATTTGGAGTGGTAAATGTGCCAGGGAAAATAAAACAAATAGAGGAAATAAACTTTGGTTTCAATAGAAATAAAATTTAAGAATTATTTTTTTCAACCCATGCAAAAACAGTATGTCCACTCTGTCAAACTCAGCCTAACATGAGCTCATTCATGCATTTATTCATTTAGCATGTAGTGACTGAGAAGCGAGTTAAATTATGTTGTTTGACCCAGCAGATGCTTATTAAGGAGTAATATCTATGGTTTCCCAGCCAGTGAGGACAAATTTGATGTAATTTGATAATCCTACATGTTGATTCTCCAAACCCTTACCTTCATGAAGTGTTCTATATGTGAAAGCCAAAAGTAGCCCAGAACTTACCAATATTAATGTTCTTTAGAAAATTAGTTTTTAATTCCATTGGCTTGATGATCAAATACTGAGAGACAGGATGTCAATCACTCCTTTCCTAATTTCGTAGGAATCCTGTGGAGTGCAAGGCCGAGTATATATGAGCTGTTCACATATAACCACATGTAATCTGCCCACTGCTCTAAGCCCTGTCTTTCCTGGCTCCAGCTCTCACTGCCTGAGTGTGGGCTTCCCTTTGCCTCATTACCTGCTGTTTCTCTCAGGTCTTTCTTCCAACCTGTGCCACAGCCAGACACATCCAGACATAATTCTTCACTCCACGCTGTTACTGTCCTTTCCTTTTGGAGTGTAATCTGCTTAGTTATGTGTGATGGGCAGGATAATGGCCCCCCAACGATGTGCATAATTGGCTCCTATGAATTAGATCCCAGAACCTATGCATATGTTAGGTTGCATGGCAAAAGGAAATTTAGATTGTAGATCAAATTAAGAGTGCTAATTGTTAAAATGAGGATTATCCCAGTGGGCCTAATATAATCACAGGGGTTCTTAAATGGCAGAGGGAAACAAAAGAGGTCCAAGTGATGCAATGTAAGATGGACTTGACCTACCATTGCTGGCTTGGACAGTGCATAGATGGGCCTCCAGAAACTGGAAACAATAAGGTGACAGATATGTTGCTGGAGCCTGCAGAAGGAGCATGCCCTGCTGACTCCTGGATTTTAGCCCAAGGAGACTCCTATCAGACTTCTGACTTACAGAGCTGTAAAATTATAACGTATTTGTTGTTTTAAGTCACCAAGTTTGTGGTAACTTGTTACAGCCACCATAACAATATAATGCAGCATCCTTGTGATGATATTTTGTCTATCCACAACCTTGGGAAATGGGATTTCCATACTGTCTCCTATGGCAGTGGTCTTCAACCTTTGTGGCCCCAGGGACCATTTTGCCCGCTGGCCTGCTGTTCACCTCCTGCTGTGCAATTGGTTCTTAACAGGCCATAGACCACTACTGGACCCTGGCCCTGGGGGTGGGACCTCTGTCCTAGAGCACTCATGTATCTGACTTTGAATTTTGGTGACTCCCCACTAGAGGATATGTTGACTTTCATAGATCAGTGCCTTTTAGAAGGGAGGGGTGAATCCCACCAAGAAATAAATACTGATACTCCTGGTCGTACACTAATTTTATTTTATAAATGCCCTTCTTTGATCTGGGGCCCATATAGTCCAGACTGGTGTGGAGAGTGCTGAGGGGGAATGGATCCATCATGCACCTTCTCACGTGTCCTGAATCTTCTTCTCCCTTTTATACATAGGCCAGGATGAGATGTCAGGCCCAGCCTGCCAGATTTGACATTGTGTGTTTTCCTTTTAAGGGACCCATGTCTTTTAATGGAGTCTGGCTCCTGTTTGCCACCTGCACCCCTTTATCAGCCATTTCTGCATATCAAACACTAATAGTGAACACGTCTGTGCTCTTTCTTATGACTTCGTGGAGCTCCAGGGAAATCGGGCATGTAACCAGACCACCATTTCTCTGAATCACCCACATATTCTATGATGGGTAAGGAGTTTCCTAAGCATTCTAGACCAAAGAGACAGTTGTCGATGCTTGAGCATTGCTTCACATGCTGACCTAATCCAACTCTAGCATAGCCAGTATGCACTGTGACATAAAATTAAATATCAGGTGGCCCCTGTCCCCAAGGAGCTATTGGATATTTCTGGCTGTAGCTATCCAGCTGGTGCGCACTGGTACCTGCACAGCTGGATCTGTTTTAATTGGCCAAGGCTTCTGCCATCTTGGCTGTTATGCATTTTAAATGTGGGAGAAGAGTAAAATTGAGCTTAACTCATTTTCAGAGTAGAAGAAGAAACCTGCTCAGAGACGAGCATCAGAACCTTGCAGAATTAATAAGAGCTAGTAAGAAGCAGAAAGAGAATCCCAGGGCAAGGGCAAAGGTAAAGATTCAAATCAATGTATAATTGTTTGCTGTGTGTGGAGCAGATTAAATAATCCAGGGTGACTAGGGTGCTAAGTGCCTAGGGGAACCAGTGTGCTCTAGATAATGTGTCTCTACGGTAACTGGGCTACACATTTTTAAAGAAGCTGATCCACATAATCATTTGCTTAAAACAGAATTTTGTTGTTGGAATAAGTGTCTCCTGTACCCTTTTTCTTCCAATGTCTTTCATTTTGGGCAACCATGAGTTTGTCCCTCACATGTCTTGAATCATTATTAATTTTTAAAATGGCTTTTTAATTTTAATTTTGCTTTAGAAAAAAAATTTTTTTAAAGATTTTATTTCA
Source organism: Noctilio leporinus (assembly GCA_004026585.1). Lineage (NCBI taxonomy): Eukaryota > Metazoa > Chordata > Mammalia > Chiroptera > Noctilionidae > Noctilio > Noctilio leporinus. The sequence goes on along the minus strand of PVIW01000695.1, from coordinate 78,895 downwards.
TTATTTTTAGAAAGAGGGGAAGGGAGAGAGGCACAGAGGGAGAGAGCCATCAATGTATGGTTGCCTTTCACCTGCCTCCAGCCACAGACCTGGCTGCAGACTTGGTTTGCAACCTGGTTATGTGCCCTGGCTGGGGAATCGAACCTGCGACCTTTGGGTTCGCAGGCCAGCACCTTATCCATTGTGCTACTAGCCAGGGGTAAAAATTTTACACTAATTGCTTAACTATTTCTTCCTGTGTTGTTTGTAATAATTGAAAGCACAACCTAAATCTCCATCAGTAGCAGGAATTTTAATGACTGCTTGGGCACATGGTTAATCTGTGTGCAAAATCCCACATCTGGACATAGCCATAATATGGTGTTGAACTCGAATTTCACATCTATAAGATCATATATTCAGATTTATAAAATGACATTCTTAATTCTGCCTCAGAATTATTAAAGATTAAAACTAAAATTTGCCAGAGTGACCATCACACAGTAGGCTCTCATTCATTAAAAGTAGTTTTTTCAATATTAGTTTTTATTATATTTTCTGTATTTAAAGAAGCAATGAATTATTACTGCATAAAACCAAAACAATAGGGCAAACATAAAGGAACATTAATCCCACCCATTCAAAGATAACTTCTAGTAATAATTTGCTAAATAGTATCCAGATCCTTTTATATGATTTTTTATAGTCCTACATATTACTGACTTATTTTGTAAAATGAGATAATGCCCTGTGTGCAACATTATAATCCACTAAAATAATGTAAGCAAACCACCATTTGATGAGCATTTATGCTATCCCAACTTGTACATGGCACTGCAAAAAAAATAATTGTTATAAATTAAAAAGCACTAATGATTCTAAAAATTGACATAAACTTTACTACACAAAGAGTAGCAGAATAATGCACAGTTGGCCAGTACCATAAAATCCATTTGGTCATTATTTCTTTTTTCACGTGAATCTGTTTTCTTTACATGAAAATGTTCTTAGAAATATTTTACTTAATTAAATTGATTCTGGCTAAGTCATATGCTACCAGGGCAAATGTGAAACTTGGGTGGCATGAAGATGCGAGGGCAGGAAGGGCTTGAATGCCACTTTAAAGATCTTGACCATAGAGGATGAAAAATCTTTAATTGTTTTTAAAGCTGAGGAAGGACCTCAGCTTAGACCTCACAAAACAGAGAGTTGGAAAGAGTTATTTAGGTACGGAAATCACCTTCAGATGGGGCTAAGAGCCGTGAGTTAAACCAAAAGTTCAAGTTGCCTTGAATCCTTTCTGGACAAGGTTAAGTAAGACATAAATATTAACCAGCCCAAATGGATCAAGTCTCTTTTCTGCCCTGTAGGAATTCCTTTTTCTGTTGTAAAATGTGTTATACTAATAAACTCTGGATACCTGTTGCCCCCATTAGTATTCTAAAGATGAAGGGGAAAAATAAATTAGCTGTTACTCTATTTATGAACTGGACTGACTGCAAGAGGAAATGGTTAATGCCTCATGGCTGCAGGGGAGCACTTATCTCCAGTGACACGAGTAAGAGTCACATTCCGAATCAGACACGTTCTCAGGCTGGTGCCTGCTTCCACTTCCATTGCGTCCGAGCCAGGGAGCCTGGCAGAATGTTCCTGACTTGCTTGGGGGTTTTGCAAAGCTTGCTTTCATTCCATCCCCGAAATATACGTTAAAAAAAAATATATATCCAGGATTTTTGAAAAACATACCTCCCTGGTGACTTGTCTGACTGGGTCACAGCGCACAGGAAAACTGTCAGTGATCAGTGCTGTGGATACGCACGCCTACCTGATTCACCCACTGGGCTCAGCTTGGTACCAGTGCTTTTGTTTTACATTCATTAAAATTCCTATCAGGACACAAAATGCTGAACATCACCCAAAACAAAACCAACCAACTAAAAAAAAAAAAAAAAAAAAGCTTAGCACAGATACAGCAATGTTGGTTGAGGAAGAAACAAAACAAACCATTTATATGCTGCTGCTGCTTTAGCTCATTGGTCATTTTATTTCTTTTTTAATCAGAAGCTTTGTGGCAGTTATAAAACCCCAAATATATATATTTTTTGATTATTCAATTCTCTCTTTTCCTCATGAAGATAAACTGAAAAAGAAAACAAAAGTGGACAGAAGATGTTCAGTGTTTCTCCCTCATTCTAAATGTTCAGATAGAGTGGGATAATCTTGTGTTTCATTTCACTTCTGATATTTTGGTCATTAAATCTTTTAAATACAATCTTACTGTATGCCAGTTTAGGAAGCATATTGGGGCTAAAATAGATGTTTTATTTCTATAAATAAGATAAACCTCTACCAACCATATGTTACACAAACATGGAAATAGTTTAGTTTTTATTTTAAAAAATACAAATGCAAGTTAATGTCAATTTTAGTAAATGCAATGATATCTTAAGGGGAAACTATAAATACTGTAGGATAGTATTGTCATTTGCTATAGGTTATTGATTTTTTTAATTCGTTTTTAAGATTCTATTTTTTATTTTTTAGAGATAGGGGTAGGGAGAGAGGCAGAGAGGGAGAGAGACATCAATGTATGGTTGCCTTTCACCTGCCCGCAGCTATGGAACTGGCTGGAGACCTCATTTGCAATCTCGTCATGTGCCCTGGCTGGGGATTCCAACCAGCGACCTTTAGGTTCGCAGGCTGGCGCCTTATCCACTGAGCCACCAGCCAGAGCTTATTTTTTCAATGAATACGTATGTAGTCACCAGTTTTACATTTTATGTTATAGGGAATAAAGAAATAGAGATTGACTAGGTCACATGTTGAGCTTTTCTTAAGACAGTTACTGTATTAAACTGGGAAACAACCACTTTCAGTGAATGGGACCCATGTTCTGTTTGTCTCCATAAGGCTTGTTTTCCCTCTCTCCCATGATAACACAAAGCCTGATTTGGGGGTTTGGCACATCACCGCTTGAGGCAACACTACATTTCCCAGACTCCCTTGTTAGATGTGGCCTGTGACAAGTATTGACTACGTGCATGCAACTTCCGGGACATAGCCCCTTCTTCCCTCCGACCTTTCTGCTGCTCAGAGGTAGATGTGATGACTAGTATTCATCCTGAACTGTGAGCCTAGGAAAGCATGCCGGTGATAATGGTGTGGGCAACTGGAAGCAACCCTGTATCTGACCGTGTCATTCCTGAACTGCCTCAATCCAGATATTTATGCAAAACAACAGAAAGAATCTTTATATGTAAGATCTCTGTTATGAGCGGACATGTATAAAGCCTAATGAATACAGAATGGGATGCCTGAAAAGAGAGTGTTGGCCATAAAAACAACCCCTAAAATGTAGATGCTAGCGGCTCAGACAGTGGAAGCTGAAATTATGTTATGCTGTGGCAAACCATTTGATGGAACAATTACTATGTTATCTTGGAAAGCAGACCACATGCTATGGCCAAAGCAATGGGAAAAATTGTAGGAAAAATTGTTGTCCTATGTTGGTTATTTCTTGCTGCTTTAGTAGTCTATAAAAGATAAGCTCAGGTATGAGCTAATCGATCTGGAAGCATAATGCACCCTGCAATATAAATTGACCGATAATTTAGACTAACTTAATAAATTAATACTAACTATGCATGCATATCATATATGGTGCTTACTTGTGCCAGGCACCATTTAAGTGCTCTATCTATTTTTAAATAACTTAATCTTCAAGTAGCACGATAAAATAGGTACTGTTTTTAGCCCCATTTTACAGATGAGGATCAAAGAGGTTAAGTAACTTGCCGGTTACTGGTCATTAAAGTGAGGAACCTGGTTTGAAGGTGGCAATTTGGGTCCAACGTCTGCATTCCCCAACTGCTGCCTCAGAGTCAGCAATTCGGGCCTTAAAGGATTGGAAAAGCTAATTGCCTTTGTACCCCAGACTGAAGCCTTCTAAGTGCAGGCTGTAAAGGGGCAGACTTAGCAGAAGATAAGCTGGGGCCTCTGGGTCTTTCCCAAGCACCTGCAGCTAAAAGGTCTGCCTTTGCCAGACAATAGGAGCCAGCTCAGTGGCAAAGATCAGATGCTGAGTGTTGTCGCTCACCCCGGCTCTTTGTTTCAAATGGCTTAAAGTGAGCCAGCCTGAAACATGAGAAAGGGGGGATGGGCAGAGCCCTGAGGCACTAAGTAAAAGACCTGTGTGTCTTCAGTCTTAAAAACTGTGACTCAACAAGATTTTTATCTGTGGTTGTTAACCCATAGAACTGAGCAGAAGCAAATACATTGTAAGTCTATTTAGAGAAATTATATTCTTAAAAACCAAAATCCTGTGCAATCCCAAAGCATTTGCTGGGTTTTTAAACAAGTACCAGCAAGAGGGAGGCTATGAGAGCCAAAAGGACACCCTCTCCACTGCCTCCGAAGCACCATGAAGGATAGTAAACCAGAGGGTTCTACTCAGAGGAGCTTTCAGATGGGATAACCTAGGAACCCAGTCTGTTGACAAGAAAGGAGTCATCATGATTCCTGCCCAACAAGACATGGTAACTTCCAAGATGGTTCAGTTTTCCATTCTTCAATGGTATGCTGCCAACAAACTAACACTGTTCTGTTTTTCTGATAAATTTTTACCCTTTTCTCTCTGTTGTTTTTTTTCTTTTTCATAACAGGAAATACATACTCTATATGTATTTTATTTATGAAGATAATTGTGAAGCCTCTGCTCAATACACCGCCTCCTCTATGCCATGACATTTCCCCTGAGCATCTATTCACGATCCTTCCACTTTTCTTTTCCTCTGTGAATGACTCTTTGCTGTACTGTCACTTTTGTAAAATCATGGTGATTCCCAACTGGGTAGAAGAGTTCAGTAAAGGCTGAGTGTTAAGACTACATCAAGTTCAATGCAAATCAGGAATCACGTTAATCTCTCTCACTTTGACATGTCAAAGAGTGGAATGAGGTTCCAGGATAAACAGTCAAGCAACATCTATATAACCCAAGAGGAGAAGAAACTATGGCACATTTCCAGTAATTCCAGACTGTGTAGGAAGACAAAAGATAGTTGTGGAGAGAAGATTGATTTGTAGATTAGAAATGCTTTTATGTAGCTTTGAGCTCTGCTTGAACTTGCTATTTCTGAACTCCAAGAAATGTCTTTTTATGAGGGACATGTTTTTATTTATTTAATGTGTATAGTATGTCCAAGAGCCTCAAGAAATAAATGGAGGCATTATCAATGTTAATGAAGAGTTAGCCCTCAGCAGTGATGCTTTGGGGAAAGATATCTAATCCGCTTACAAGTTTGTTGGGAAGAAAGTGAAGTAGTTGTCCATATCAGTTATCCCTAAGTCAACTGGCTGCTATGGCAGATAAACACGATCTCAAAGATTGTCTAATAAATAATTGTTCTCACTGCCCTTGCTGGGTGGCTCCATTGGTTAAAGCATCCTCACGTACACCATCAACGATGGCAAGTTCGAATCCTGGTCAGGGCACATACTTAGGTTGCTGGTTTGATCCTGGCGAGGGTGGATAGGGGAGGCCACTCATTGATGTTTCTCTCTCACATCTATGTTTCTCTCTTTCTCTCTTTCTCACTCTCTCTAAAACCAATAAACGTATCCTTGAGCGAGGGTTAAAACAATACTTAAATTATCCTCACTGAGGCAGGAAAATTCCCAGGTTCTCTTCTTAACCTCTAGTCTCCGATGAGAGATAAGGAAACCAAAAGATTGGGAGAAAGTAAATCAACAGATTGGCCACCAGAAGAGGGAAAGAGAGCAGGTTACACCCAGAGGGGATAATGTAGTAGATGTCCTATAAGAACAGAGCCCTGCTCTGGCCCACGGTTTGTACACAAATGTTGGATTATTGCCGGGGCTGGCGGCAGATGGTAGCGTGTCCTCTGCCAACACGTGTGCTTTTCCTTTGATAATGGTGTTCAGAATTCCTGATGAATTGTTGGGTAAATTGCTTAGGTTTCTGGGTGGGGACTTATATCAATAGAATTGTGACACCCTTGAAAGATAATACTGGCTTTAGTTAACAGAGGTAGGTATCTGTGACAGGGTGTTACATAATCTTGCATTTCTTCCTTCCTTTCTTTCTTTTTTTTTAAGACTAGCCAGATCAAATACCCCAAAACTATACTTATTACACCAGATAATGAAAAACAAAAGAAAACAAAACAAAAAAACAAGCTGAATCTCACTAAGATTATAGCAATCCAATATTTGAAATGGTTTTAAACCAGATAGTTTACACAAAGTTTGTCCTGGTTATAAACATTGACCATCTCCAGTTATGCTAATGGCCCTGACACAGAAACACAAAGAAAATTGGGAAACACTTTTGATGATAGAAGGGATGGGCATTACAAAATCAAACATCAATATTATGTTAAAAGTTTAGCAATATCCATTCTAAGTCAATGCCACAAAATGAAAAGGATTGCTTTTAGTTGAATTATTTGAGATAGACTTATATATTTATAATCTACCTGGGTAATCAGAACAGAATGATTTAATTCACATACTATCTCCTAGACTATAGCATTTCATGTCCAAGTTGTACACTTAACAAAAAAAAAAAATTCATTTCATTTTTCAATCTCCCTTCCCTGGGGCCGGGGCTAGTCAATTTGGGTTAGCCCCCTTTTCTAGGGCTGGGTTCATGTTCCGAGGACATTACAGAAGTACCGAGGGGCATGGGCCTCAGCTAAGCTATCCATTATCTCATCTAATCTTCACACAGGATAGGAATTGTCATTGTTTATTGTCTAATCTGCCCCTACAGAACACACAGCCATCCCCTCCCTTCTTGACACCCCAAGTTAGAAGGCACAGAATGGAGGTGAAAAGGTGGCATTTTTCTCTACAACCCCAAGGCTATGTCTGTTCAACAGACCTCCTCTCATTCCTTCTGTCTTCCTTCCCATCCAAGTAAATCTTTTCCTAGGCTGCAGTAGGGTAGAGGCCAACTGTCTTACACTCTTCTTCCTTGGTATTTCGTCCTTGCGGAATTCTTGCTGTTGGCTTAACCACTGGGTTTCCTAACTTTGGCACTGTAGGTATTTGGGGCTGGATCTTTGGTGGTTGCCAGAGGTTGTCTTGTTTGCTGCAGGATACTTAGCAGCATTCCCGACCTCTATTCCCCAGATGCTGGAGGCACCCTGAATTAAAAAAAGTGAAAATTGTCTCCAGACCTTGCCAAGCGGAACTACTCCTTCAAGGGCAAAAGCTTCTGGAAACCAAAGATGTGAACATTCTCTGGAGACAGTGAACAGTGAAGAGGGGAGCTGGCAGGAGAGGTAGCCAAAGGAGATGTGGGGAAGTGACAGTTTTTATTTTTAATTATTCAAATACTCCCTGCTTACCATTCAGGAAAAGGAGACAGAAATGTTAGGATAGCTACACACAAATGCTTCTGTAGTAAACACAGGTACTTCATTGTTGGAAAAGGCTTTGGCTTTGTATTTTTTATGAAGTAATTGTTTCTCTCCTTATCACCACTGCTCTTACTTTTCTAAAAGAAACTTTGCATCACTAATGCATATACAATATGTTTCAGAAGCATGAACATTAAAGCTGCACCTGATTAGTTGTTTAAAATTGCATTCTTGTAAAATACATAAATGTCCTCCACTATAAGTTAATTAAACAGGAAATGTTAGATAGAATGTCATCATGGCAGGTTATTAAACAGGAAAACCCCACCAAATATAACATGTCTGTGTAGGATTAACTATGCCACACTTCCTCTGGCAAGATAACAAAAGTACTGAATTGTAATGAATTTAATTTCTGAGATACTTTTAGTTTCTGAGCTTAAGGGAAAAGAAGTCACCTTCCAGTTCCCCATGACCGATCTATGATGGACCAACTAGAAATGTCAAGGCTGTTGACAGGACAAGAAAAATGAGCATACATTTATGGCCTTTGGTCAATAGCCCTGGAGATGAATTGCCCTGCTGACCCAGCCCACGTATTTCCTCCAAAGGATGACTCTTGAAAAAAGGTTTCCAGATGCAGTTTATATCCAGGTGTGGTGCTGGCCTTTTTGAGACCTTTTAAATGACCTTTTCCCAGGCAAAGAAAATTTGAAAACCTACTAATATCGACAAGCTTGCTTTCTTCCAGGCAATGTTCAATAGGCAATGGACTGGCAGTTGTATTCATTCTAGTGCCTAGTAAAGAGTTTGGAGCAATGATTTAGGATGTTTGCCCCTGAACATTTCAACCCTCTCCCACTTTTAGTTCAATCACATAAGAGAAGAACCTAAATAGTCTGATGTTGAACATATCTCTTCCAGGTGAGGGTGACCATCTTTGAGCCTGCCACGCCCTTTCTACTGTGCTTGCACAGGGAGAAGTTTCAGTGTACTTGGCACGTGGTCATCCTAATGCGACAACTGTTTGCATTAGGATGGGGAGGAATTATTTTTCTCAAACACAGTACTGGTGTCTGAGCTCAAAAAATAAAAATTGAAGACTATTAGTTATTCTGTATAAAACACCTGGTTCTCTAATATCAGCTAAATGTTTTATAGTTTTCAGGTTTTATCTTATTAGTTATCAAAAGTCTATACTCATGTTTTTATAAATAAATATGTATATATAAATTGAAAGTTAACTGAATTAAATGTCAACAGAAAATGCAAATGAGAAGATAGAGCTTATTGAAACATGAAAAAATATCCAATAGACAACTATGAAATGCAAATAAAATACCAAGATATAATTTTTGTTATCAATTTAGCAGAGATAAAAAATTAGAGTATTCAATATTGGACATAGTATATTGCTAGTGAGAAAAAGAAATGTTACAGCCACTTTGGAAAATAATTGGATAATATGTAGAAAAGTTTCTTAATTTCTAAGCCTGAAACAATTCTTAATCTTGGAATCTATCCAAAGAATGTTTTATATATAAAGTTACACATTGTAGTACTATTCAGAATAGATTGTTTAAAAAGCAGGAAAACAAAGTGTCTGGTGGTAAAGGAAAGTTAATTAAATTGTAATACATCTCTATGAATATGCAGCTAGACATTAAATTTGGTAATTAATTATAGTAATGGGAAAATACATGTTATAATATTTAAGAAAAGGAGCACTATAAAAAGTTACATATGTAAATTATATATCCCAAGTATTTGCATTAGGAAAAAAGACTAAAATACAGCAAAATATTAAAGCCTATTTTTGTACAATGAGACTGTGGATAAGATTTAAAAATTTTTCACTATATTTTCTGAATATTTTATATTTAACTTTTTATAAAAGAATTTATTTATTTATTTTGAGAGTGAGGAAAGGGAAGGAGAAAGGGAGAGAAACCTTAATGAGTAAGAGAAACATTGATTGTCTGCCTCTTGAAGGCCCCCAACCAGGGACCTGGCCCATAACACTGGCATGTGCCCTGACCTGGAATCAAAATGATGACCTTTCAGGTTGCAGGCTGGGGCTCAATCCACTGAGCTGCACCGGCTGTGCCTCTATATTTAACTTTTATCCTTTTGTATTTAAAATAAAAATTTCATTAAAAATTTGATTTTATACTTTTTAAATGGTTACTCTTTACATGTACAGTTCTTCAACCATTGTTTTTACTTACAAATGAAAAACTTCAGAATCACAATATTTAAAAAATACTTGTAACCTCATTCTTGTCATTAATATTTTAAGTTAGTTCATGGCCTCAGCCATGTTTGGTGAAATTTTGATAATCTGCTTTAAAATACTAAAAAACTTATATCTCATGGCTTGTCTCAATTATTATATATTATTTAGTCAATTTCACTTTTAGGACTTTATATCTCCAGTCTTCTTTGTTAGAGTCCCATGCTATCTTCTAAAGCTATGAACAAACTAATTTTTGGTTATGGCTTATCTTTCTTCCCTTATTTGCTTCCTAATATAAGATCTATATTCTAGCTTGAATTTTAAGAAGCTCTTATTTCCCTGATAAACAAAGAAGAATGGCCACACTGGTGAGCCAGCCTTCCTTCTCTGCTCTTTCAATGTGTTAAGTATACTGGTGGTTGATGTGAGGGGCAAGAATGCATTTGTTTACTACTATATTCAGCCACCAATAATCTTAATATTCCTAGACAATGGAGCAATTACTTGGTCTTAGGGGTGTGTGTGTGTGTGTGCGTGTACATGTGTGTGTGTGTGTGTGTGTGTGTTGGGATATCAGGGAAAATGGAAAATACAGAAAAAGTAAATTAACTTAAAAAGTCTTAAATAGTACGAAGTGGTTTTCAATGTGTCATCCTCAACTAACAGAATTTCTAACTTGGTTGAGAACGCAACTTCTGGAGCCCCTCTACAGGGCTATAGAATCAAAGCTGTGCTTTCTTCCATTCACGCCCTCTAGATGATTCTAATGCATACAAAAACTTGAAAGCCACAGCTTAAGATGAAGCCCCAAGAAAATGTAAAAGGCATAAGCAAACTGATTTTGTGTACTCCATTTTGAATAGGGTTGAGTTTAGCCAAGGCACTTTTTGGAAATAATTATTGTTATTAATGTGAAGCCTGGCTGTCTTTTTCTTTTGCCTCATAACTATTAACAAATCCCTAGTGAAGTCCGTGTTTCCCTTTTCCTCTCTTCCAAATCTGGTCTTTCATGGTTAGATTCAGTGGGCCTTAATGTTGCAATGTGCCAAGACAGCAGAAGTCCTCAGATTTCTTTCCCACGTGACCTGCTGTGGAAGGTATTTGTGATAGTCACTACATACTTTTATTTCTTACATTTTATATTGAAAACACTTCAACCTGTTACAAAACAGCCTGATGCGTTCATTTGAACAACATCTATAGCAGTGTGTGACTTTCACATATACAAATAAAGAAAATACTAGTAAAATGTTACCTCGTCCCCCACAAATCAATTTCACAAAAGTATTTGTGGTTTAGAATAGAAATCTTCATAAAGATTTTTTGGCCAGCTGTTTGCAGCTGTATCAAGTGTTCTTTGATCAGCATTCTGGGAATGTCCAGAGAAAGAACTTACAATTGTTATTCTGGATCTGTAAAGAAGCATGCCCTATAGTTATTCTATCTTCATTTTCATATTTAGGTTCCAGAATTCACTATCAATTTCCCAAATTCCCTTTTTTAAAAGATTTTATGTATTATTTTTAGAGAGAGGGGAAGGGAGAAAGGCAGAGGGAGAAAGACATCAATGTATGGTTGCCTTTCACCTGCCTCCAGCTATGGACCTGGCTAGAGACCTGGCTGGAGATCTGGCTTGCAACTCGATTATGTGCCCTGGCTGGGAATCGAACCAGCGACCTTCAGGTTCGAAGACCAGTGCCTCACCCACTGGGCCACCAGCCAGGGCATTTCCCAAATTCTTAACTTAGCCAAACTCCTTCATGGCTGGCCACTGCCCCCAATGAATTATTCTTTACACTTTCCCTATATTGTTTTTTCAGGCTATTTTCTTACCTTTACTCATTTGTCTTATGCCAGCAGCCAGGATGGGTTCTACTGGTAGATAAGAAAAGTGATATGATTTAGAGGATAGTAAATGGCTTCCCCAAAAAATATCTCCTTTACGAGGCCTGCTATAAGAGCTGTGCTTTAATCGGTCAAATTTCCAAGGCCCTTGCCCCATATTTTCTATTCCTTACTTGGTATCATTTAACCTTCTAGTATGTTCCGGGACTCCAGAACAGTGTCCCTCAAGCTTTTCTATACATCACAGTCACCTGGTAAGCTTTTCAAATCATAGATTACTGGGCAACGACCAAGCATTCTGATTCAGTAGGCCAGGAATAGAGCGACAGAATTTACATGTTGAGCAAACTCAGGACTAAAGCCAACACTTCGAAACCTTCATTTGCTCAATTGTTTTGTGATTTACTTTTATTTTATTTTTCATATGTGTGGCAAACACGACTGCCATCTTTGCCTGCCAGTAGCACTTTCCCCTTTTTCCTTAGGAACAGATTGTGATGGTATCTAGGGACTCACCAAAGCATCTTGGTTCAGGAAAACCTTCCTTCAGTTCGGATCCTAGAATGAGAATTTTAAGTTTAGTATAATTAAGTTAACGAATTGAAATTCATAGTAATTTTAGTCTCCTGAGAATGACTTAGTGAGACATAAATAAAGTTGGCTGGGCAACGTCATCTAGGAGAGATAAACTCTTTTACTGGCTCTGGACTGATAGGGTGTGATTATAAGAAGCTACAGGAACAGCTCATGAACATCCTGAGAGCTTGCAAGGTGGGAAAAAAGAAAAAGACAAGGATTAGGTCCTTAAAATGATGCTCAACCAACAAATTAATCAACTTGGAGTCACCCAGTCTCAAGATTTTTCATTACGTGGGATTTGTTTCCTGAAACTAAAAGCACTTTAATTGATATAATCTTTTGTCCCTTCAGTTAGATTATTTTTTGTTTAATAAATGTGTGATCAGAGAAGATAGTTATGGAATTGTTATTGAACCACTAGGTTGCACCAAAAGATGAGCTTACCACCCATCAAAACTACATCAAGAAGTAAAAGCACTCTCTTCTGTCGTGCAGAGATTTGGAAGGAATCGAATGTAGGAAAGTTAAGTCTGATGGGAGGTGCATAGGTGGACAAAAATTTCAGAGTCTATTCAAGAGAGATGGTCATGAAAGGGCCCCAGAATGTAGACCCTGGATTCCTGTCACACAGCAACAAGAAAGAGGGAGTCTGTTTTCAATCATCTTTTCTGCTATCCTTCATGCCCTCAGACACCTCAGTCATTCATTCTCCACCATGCATTCCACTTGATGAAAAAACACAAAAATGCCATTCACATTAAAACCCTTTAAAGGCTTTTTTGTTGTTGCTTTGTCTTTTAAAATCATTTATTGTGATAAGAAAACAACATGAGATTTACACTCTTAGCAGACTTTTAAGTGTACAATAGAGTGTTATGATCTACACAGGCATATGTTTTACAGCAGATGTGTTAAGTTATGCAAGATCTTATTCATCATGCATAACTAAAATGCACTGAACAACTTTCCATGTCCTCCTTCCCCCAAACCCTGACAAACACTATTCTTCTCTATTCCTATATGTTTAACTATTTTAGATTCCTCACATAAGTGGAATCATACAGTATTTGTTCTTCTGTAACTGACTTATTTCACTTAACTTAATGCTCTCCAAGGTTATCCATATTGCTACATTGAGCCATGACTATGTAATTTAGTTGGTTAGAACCTCATCCTGATACACCAGGATTGCAGGTTCGATCCCCTGTCAAAGTACATACAAGAATCAACCAGTGAAGGCATTGCAGGATTTCCTTCTTTTATAAGGCTGAACAATACTCCATTGTTTTATATACCACATTTTCTCCATTCAGCCATTGACAAACACATAGGTTATTTCCACATCTTGACTAGTGATGCAATGTATATGAGAGTGCTAATATTTCTTCAAGATCCTGACTTCAATTCTTTTGGATAAGCACCCAGAAGTGGAATTACTCAGTTATATGGTAATTCTACTTTTAATTTTTTGAAGAATTTCTGCACTCTTTTCCATACTGGCTGCAGTATTTTGCATTCCCACCAATAATGTACAAGGGTTCTAATTTCTGCATATCCATGCTAATACTTGTTTGTTTGTTTTTTCATAATAGCCATCCTAATCAGTATGAGGTAATATCTCGTTGTGGTTTTGTGTTTCTCTGATGATAAGTATGTTGAGCATTTTTTCACATATGCATTGGTTGTTTGTATGGTCGTTTTTTGTTTGTTTTAGAAATATCTGTTCGTGTCCTTCACCTGTTTTTTTAATTGGTTTATTATGTATTTTTTTAGTAATGGGTTGTAGGAATTCCCTATATATTTTAAAAATTCATCCCTTATCAGATATATATGGCTTGCGAATACTATCTCCTACGTGTAGCTTGTAAGGATTCTCATTTTTCTAAAAATAAATATTCCAGATGTTCACCTTAGCTTACAAGGCCCTGGATGAGCTGGTCCCCTCCCTCAGCCTTATCTCTACTATTCTCCTTATCCCTTGTTCTTTTTGTTCAGGCTCCAAAGGCCTGCTTTCAATTCTGTATTCCTGCCATGTGCTTCCTGACTCCCGGACCTCTGCCTATGGCACTTCTCTTCCTAAAAAGCATCTCCCACCTCTCTGCTACTTCACCTTTATCTTTCATCTTTCATAGTTCAACGTAAATGCCATTCCCATACAGAACCCCTTCTTGAGACAAGACCGAATCTTGTTCAGCTCTTATTCATTCTTGTAATGCCATAATTTTCTTTTGTGTGCTTATCACAATTTTAATTGTATAATTAAATGTGTACATAATTATTTAGTGTCTGCCTCCTAAATTACCATGGGAGCCCCTGCAGGCAAAAACACATCCTATCCCCTATCCCTAGCACCCAAAGCTAAACAGGGTTGAACAACCTCTTTTCTTCAGGCACCTTTTCTAATGACTAATTTCACCCCCTCTTTCTTCATCAAACATTCAATAAATAATAGTGAATCAGATTTTGCACATGACCTTTCCCATGGCAACAGTCAAATGGAAAAAATAAGCATTAATTTTCCCACTTCACAAATTAGAAACTGAGGTCCCGATCAGTTAACTCACCCGCCCACATTGAAGTCAGAGCCTGACTCCTGCCTGCTCCCGGGCTTTTCGTTGAACAAGTCACCTTCAGGACTGCATTATTCACCCTGTTCCAAACAAGCACACTCCCGCTGAGCAGGCAACAGCTTCCTCGCTTCCTCTGCAACAGAACTCGAAGCAGTTTACCCTGGCCTGAGTCACTCACGAAAAACATCTGAGAACACATTGTGAGAAATACACCAGCCCACCCAGAAATGTCCTGTCATCCTCTGGGGACAAGGGATAATGGAATGTTCTAGGAACAACTTGGAAGGGGAACATTTCTTCCCAGTCCCTACCCAATTACTTGCCTATAGACTGTCTCGTATGTGCTGACCTATAAAGACCTGGGAAACAGTGACAGTGAATGAAAGAGGTTCAGTTCCTTCTAGAAGAAAGCAATTCAAGAAATACATTAATACAGTCAGAGAAATTAGAATCCCTGCTGTGGCCTTGAAATTCTGAAAGTAGCACCTGAGCAATCAAAAGATCCCTCCCCATCAGCTAGAGCTGTGCAGAAAACTTGCAAAGTGGTTGGTAGTATTTGTCTAAAAGGTAAACAGCTTCTGAGAATTTCCCAGAGGGCTGTGGCTTTGTCTCCTCCCTTTCTTTCTCCTCCTAACAGTCCTCTGACAACAGCTCAGGAGTGAGAGTCTTCAACACTGGGCATTGTTGGCTGCTTAAAGTTTACATGCTTTTGTTTCCACATAGGCAAGCAGTTTAGCCCTGATTGAGGAAATATAAAGACCGGGAAGTGGCCAGGGATCAAATTTAAGAGGGATAATGGCCCAGTTTAGGAGCTGTTGGAGTGTTTGAAAAATCTGCATTAAAATATTGGCATCAAAGTCACATGCTTCACTTTATCAGTAAATAATTATTGTTGAGGATCTGCTCTGAGTTCACTCTGTGATGGAAGCAGACAGGAAATTCAAAAGATGATAGAGAGTAGGAAGATTGAGTAGAAAGAACAAAGGCCTTGGGGCCAGAAAAAATGGATATGGCTTCAGATCTTCTGATAAATTGGACCAACTCCCTTTGGATCTGTATTTTATTTGGGAAGCATAATAACCTTACTAACTTCATTAGTTCCTTGTAAAAATTGGGGAAGAAAACTGAAAAAACCCACAAACCAAAAAAAAAACAAAAACTCACTTAGCATTTTAACTCTTAAATATTTTTGAAGACCTATAATAGGTATTAATGAAATTACCATCCAAAATTCAAATGCTCGTGGTAGATTCCTACTTATTATTCAATCTCAAATGCCTTCACTATCTTATATTATGTTACATACTTGTTAACAGGTCCATGTTCCACCTAAATTGTGAGTGTCTTCATGACAGAGGCTCTATTTTGGTCACTTGTCTGTTCCCAAGGTGTCCAAGGCAGCACATGATTCATTCTGTTACCATTGAATTAAATAGGCTGAATGGATGGAAGAAAAGATAAGTGGGTGCCAGGTATGGCAGAGGCTGGGCTTGGAGGGGAGTCAGCGTGAATGAAAGGAGACTGCCTTGACTGAAACAGAGGATGGGTTTTGACTTGCAGGGGGAAGTAAAGTGAATGCACATGGTGAGGTCCAATGGTGGGAGCCATGAGTTTGGACTGCATTTTGTAAAGTGTCCAAATCTGGTCAAAGGCCTTCAGTAGAAAGGTGGTATGATCAAACTCTTATCCAGACAAAGAGAAAAGTCTGTAAAACTAGAGAATTCCCTCCATTGTCAATGTCTTGTTATATGTTTGTTTAGTAGAAAGATTCCCTGAAGCTAAAGAGGATCTTGTCATTTTGGGAGCTGTCTTTCTGCTAATCTGTGACATGGAGTCATCAGAATGTAGCAGTTATCTACTCAAACAAGGTGGATAATGAAAATTGGTTGCATATGCACAGTGTTGTTGAACAATGCTTTTATCAGGAGGGTTCAATGCAGGCTAATTTATGAATGCAACCTTGGGTGGTTTTTTTTCCAGTTTTCACTTGCAAGAAAAAAATGTCTTGAGCAAAAAAATGATAAAAAGCATGTTTGGTTTTTAAAGGGTTGCCTTTAATGCCATGTTTATTCCTTAAAGATAAATGGTACAGAAGAAACATATGACCTAAATATTTTTAATCCAAATGATAAAGGTTATATGTTATTACCAAAATTTTGGTATTTACTTTTGTAATACTAAAGCATTCACAGGAACTCAAAGATAATGAAGCTTCTAAATTTAACCATTTCAAAAAGTAAAATCAACATTGATAATTTAAGGCACTGAATCTCTTGTCATAGGCCTAATCTTTGCAAACCTGAGTAGGAATTCCTGCCTTCCTTGATTTGAAGAATCTGAGTTCTCCACCATAAAATCAGATGTTTTTAGTTTGCATTGTGTAAGGGTTTCTGGAAAATTTCAGGTCAAGCATTTTTAAGGGAATCCTTTCAAATGTAAGAGGGTGCCTAGAAATAAAATCACCAATAAATTTTTTACACTATGAGCAAACCTCTATGTCACATGTTTTACAGGATCAATATTTCTTGTGTCAGATTTTCGTAAAGAGGGATGTAAATGGTAGGGAGACGAGGCTTTTTTTTTTTTTTACTATTATAAACAAGGTTACAAGATGCTGTTCTCAAGTACCATATGTCTTCCTTTCAATTGTTAAGAACCATTTCTAAAGATCTAACACAAGAGCAGATGAGCCACACTGGCTGGATTTGAGGATAATTGGATTTTCTTTTCTCTTCACAAAAATTATGCATGCCTGGAAAGAGCCTCAAGAATAAACTTCAACCAATGCCTACTAATTACCATCAGCTAGTGCCTGGCTTTTGAAATCTGATTTAAGAAAGAAAAAAAAATGAACTAAAACCACAGGCTTGGCTGATAGAAAACTGTATAATGTTTAAGCAATGACGGGGGAAGCCGGAGATTAAGCAGGCTAGACTTTGGACCAAACCCAACTGATGTTTCTCAGCCTTGTTTATTTTGTTACTTGACATGATTCAACTCATTAAGGATTTCAAAGGTCCAAGGGAAAGTAGTTCTCCTTTGCCAAGGCATCCTTAGTTGGAATTCCATTATCTTCCATGATCCGAGACAGGGATTTCCTCCTACTCAGTTGTGAGTAATTATGTGTAAGCAAACCCTTGGTGTTCTGCAGAGTGACTGTGCGGAGTTGATGGTTCACCATGAATCATTCATGTGGCAGGCATCTTCAATGAGAGGGCGAGGAGGGCTAACGTTGATTTGCAGTGTTTAGATGAAGTACGGCTCTCTCATTCATTTCATTTGCTTCATCAGAGTTGATGCTTATCCCTGGAAACCATACCCTCTCCTAAAATGATTACAGGAAAAGAAGGGAGAACAAGCATATTCAATCAGTCCTTCCTGCTCTACTGAATCTAATTTAGATTATGCTTTAGGAAATACTGCTTCCTCCTTTCAGAAATGGAGAATTAGTGTTCTCTCTCTGCCTCTTCCTTTCCCTTTCTCCCTTTCTCTCTTTTTCCCCTTCATGACCTTACTCCACTCCTCCTCCCCCAGCCAGAGAAATATCATGGATACAAACTAGGAAGTGGCATTTAAAAAATAATTCTGCAGTTTATATTTCAAATTTTCCAAGTTGTCCTCTTTTGCAGGGGTGGGTAGGGGGAGCAATCAATTCTTCTGAAATGATGATAAAAGTGCCTCTTTTCAGAATAATTCATTTAACCACATGTTCACAACTGACCTACAACTTGAGGAGGGTTGAAGTCTGAGATTATCTATGAGTTCCCTGCACCCACTACCCCTGACGCTTCCTTCTAACCCAAAGATATCAGGTTAAATCCCTGCTCTGAAAACCCCAGGAACACATTCTACTAAAATTGGAAACCCATTTTCCCCTCTTAATTCTTTGGTAGCATACCTACCTAGGCATGCTTGTTACAAGGTTCAAAAGAGAATAGCTCAAAGGAGTACCTGCTAGGGTTCAGGATTCTGGGCCATAGTAACTCTAAAAGCTTTTTAAGAGCTTCATAGTTGAAATAACAATACATCATAAAGATTGGTCTGGCAAGTCCCTCAGCCTTTGTCGTTCTTTTTAAAAACAGCTTTACGGTGACATAATACACATATACCATTTATCCATTGCAAGTGTGCAAGTCAGTGTTATTCACACATGCCTACTTTTGCTCTACTCTGTATGAGTCACTTTCTTATTGCAATATACCTAGTAGTTTGTTTTTCAAGAGAGTATGTTGGCCCTTTATCTTAATCTATTTGACCTCTACACTTTTTCTTGCAGATGATAGTGACCAGGACTATGGTCTGATGACTCACCCTGGTTTTATCCCTGACCACCAATGGTAACATCTCAAATTTAAGGTAATTATTGATTGTTTTTCCTCTATTCCTCCAAAACTGTTTGTGCCATTTCAGAAAATGGTATCACCATCCCTGTAAATGCTCAAAATAAAATTATTATTAACATCGACCTGGAATCAAACTGGTGACCTTTCAGTTCATAGGCTGGCCAGGGTTGAAAACAAAATTATTGATACTTACCTTCCACTATGTCCAGTAATCAACTTCAAGTAAGATCTTTAAAAAAAAATACCTGGGGTCCTGGGATCCATTTAATTCATTTTATCTTTATTGTCATTGTCCTCTTCCCACCCCCTCATCCTCAATGACTCCTATAGCTTCCACGTAAGTTTCTCTACCCCCTAATCCATTTCCACACAGAAAATGGGGTGCTCTTCCAAAACTGTAAATTAAACCATATCATTCCCTGGTTGAAACACTTTAAAAGTCTCCAATTAGAAATTAGAAAGCAAATCTAACCTCTTTCCCATGGCTTACAATATTCTGGAAGATCTGACCTTCCCTATTTGTCCCTAGTTTTGTCAAGTACCATCTCCCACTGCATATTAGATTCCAGGCCTTTGTTCTGTCCTTCAGATGCACCAGATTGTTTTCCTCCTTGAAGTTTTGGGTGTTAATATTTACTCTGCCTGGGATTATTTTATCTCAGCTTTCTCAAAGCTAGATGTAGCTCACATTTCTAATGTTCATTCAACTGATTTCTCCTGAGAAAGACCTACCTTAACTATCCTGTGTAAAGGTGTCTCCAATTCCTTTCAAACTTATCAGCTTAGTTATTGTATTCACTTAGTACTCTCTGAAATTAATCTTATTTGTTTACTTATTTTGACCATCCCCCTCACTAAATAATCAGCTTCTTGAAGCAATAGATCTTATTTTCTTTTCACTGGTCTTACTCTAGCTCTCAGGTCAGGAGGACCCTCAGCAAACTTTGGTTGAATACACAGCTGAATGAGTGAATGGAAAGTGGGCATTTGTAGTAGTAGGCTGAACTGAATGGGGAAACAATGGCAATGGGAGAATTCATAGCACATCCTTGAGAAAGAAATGGTGAGGAAAAATATACAAGGTAAAAATTAAAAAAAAAGAAAATTCTAGATGCTAAGTTTGAACAGGTTTGGGTCATGTGCCCCTTTGTGAATGGTATGACATGTTTTGGCATAGAATTTCAGGGTATTCCCTGAATACTCTGTATGTCTTTCAAGGTCCTCTCCACCAGTTTCATACATGCCCAGGTGTGAGAATTTCTACAGGTTGGTCAGTGACAACTTTATCATTCCAGGAAAGAGTTCATTCAGAAGGTCGGCTTCCGTATACCATGGGCACTATGTTGACACACCAGCCATTACATCAAATTCCTCTTTTAGACAAATAGATGTGAGAATCCCTAATGGGTGTTGTATAAGCCTCACAAAAGTTTAGGTTCCACATAGCTCTGCAGGACAAAATATGCAGTGGAAGAATTGTCCCCAAGTATCTGTTTCTTGCAACAGAATTATTCTAGATATAGCTGACTTCACTAAGTTTCACCTCAATTGTTATTAAAAGATCATAAATAAAGTTTCTTATCTTGTGTTCATACCTTCCAAAGAGAAGTAAATTATTATCAAACTTTGCATAGATACAGGGATTTTAAAACAAATCTGTGGGCCAAATATATTTTTTCCACCGGGTTAGCCCCAAGGATAATAGGTGCCTTTAGAATGACTCCTGTGTGTACGTTAAATACAAGGTGGGGCAAACATAGGTTTACAATTGTTCATATGGGAAATAATACAATGATGAATAAATAATGCAAGAATAAACTCTGGGGTTTTTGTATTCTCAACTGTAAACCTACTTTTGCCCCACCCTGCATGGAGTGTGTTGAACCCACTGGAGGCCATCTAACCTCCTACCTGTGGATTCTACAGGAATACTGTCATATCTTACTACATCCCTTGATTACGCTGCCTTGCTTTCATGGGAGGACGTCCAGTCTGAGCAGGCAAACATTCTCCCACCATGTTACCTGAGTTAGCTAAGGGACTGAAATCATTGCATCTTGAGCCACGTGTCACATGCAGGACCTCTTGAGTACCATACAGAAAACTTGGAGGAATTGTTCTTCAGTGTCTCCTGCTACCTGCAAGCCTATATGACATTCAGGTGCCCACAGGAAGGAGTGGAGAGGTTTTCTCAGCCTGATTGTCTCAGCTGTCCCACCTCACGAACCTTCTGTTTTGGCTGAAGTCCTTCTATAGACCGAGGCTGTTCTTTGCAGCCAAATGTGAGTTTAATGGGTCTGGTTTCTATTCCCTGTCTCACTCATTCACAGGCTCCTCTCCTTATATCCAATGGCTTGAGTGCTTTGTATTCATGTTTGTGTTTCAAGAGGAGGTGGGAGGGTTGGACATTTGAGAACATAAACTCTACAAGTGTAGATTCAGGGAGTAGTAAAATTAATAACACAAAGAACCACAGGCCCTGAGAGGAGAGCAGAGAAAATCAAACAAGCAGGATGTAAGAGGCAATTAAATAATAATGGGAGTGGGGTGTGGACAGTAATCGGAATAGAAACATTGGGATGAATGAAGCTTTAATAACTACTTTTTCTCCTATTTGGTGTGGGTTGCTGGAAGCTATGGTACTGTGGCCAAGGACTTGATGGAGAAGAAAACAGTTATAAAATACCTCTTAGAACCCAGCCCACTGGAATTATGAAAGCAGCCTCAGTAAGTGAGATAGACTGGTGGACCTCCAGTCACAGAGGTGTAAGAAAAGGAACGACTCCGGTTACTGGAAACCAATATTTGCATTGGACAACATCATTATTTGAATTGGATGGTGGAGGGAAAGGTGCATCTTAACTTTATCAAATACATTACAGATGGGGTTTTAAATTCATCTACTCAGGGCCATTTTGTTTGTGGCTATGGAATGATTGTTAATCTTTTTAAAACGCTTTTGAAAGGTTACCTTTAAGTTCCTTAAGAGTTCTAAGAATATTCTCAGCTCCTTAAAAACCTCCAGAATAAGTTGTTTGCCAAAGAGCAATTGATCTCTGCTACATTCTATTGTTGGTTCCCTTTTAAAAGTACATGGAAACATGCCTTATTAAGAATCAGAGAAACTCGTTTAATAAAAAACAATTTTTGTCCCCTCACGGAGAGTACAACATGCTGTCCCTGCCCATCCAAAACATGAAGTAGTTTGCCTTTATGCCCCTTTCTGTTGAATTTATTGGGGCGACACTGGTTTACAAAATGATACAGGTTTCAGGTACTCAAGTCTGCAACACATCATCTGTACACTGTATTGTGTGTTCACCACCCAAGCCAGTTCTCCCCTCATCACCATTTATCCCACCCTGCCCTCCTCCACCTCCCCTCACCACACTGTTGTCTGTCCATGAGTCTTGCTTGCTTGCTTCATTTCTTCTCCCCCACCCCACCCCCCTCAGCTGTCAGCCTACCCTCTAGGCTAAGTGAAGTAAGCCAGTCAGAGAAAGACAATATGATTTCACTTATATGTGGGATCTAACGAACAAGATGAACTAACAAGAACTGAAAAAAAAACCCTGAAAAAACCCAGTATGCCTTTTAAGGTTACATTTTCTGGGATGTAAAAAATTATTCAGTTGAGGTGACTCGGATGGCAATTTCTGAAAATTACTCAGTCAAAGGTACATGAATCATCCTCCAAATAAAAGGAGCTCTCCTTCAAGAAGCTGCTTTTCTGAGTTTTCCTTCCCTTCCATTTTTACCAGCGGTACTGAGGTGAGCAGTGCCAGCTAATCACCTCCAGGGATAGCCCACCCTTCCTTCCGCAGCTCACTAACTTGCAGGAAGCACGCCACACCTCACCCCCCAGGAACATCACGCTGTCCTTAGCTAAGGAGCTGGAGCTTGGAGCCTGGGGGTGGGAATGGAGGCGTTTCCGTTCTATTTTGGTTTCTCCTCCTGACTGGCTGCTCAGCTGTTCATGAGTCATCTCAACCTCAAAATCTGTCATTAAAACAGAAAGGATGGTACCTATTTTCTGTGCCTTATATGAATTGCATGAAGGCGTTATTCATGTTTCTGAAAGGCATGTGAGAATTAGTCAAGCTTAGATGTAAGGGAAAGTACAATGTTTTTCAGTCGTGATAAATATGCTTTTATCATTTAGATCTTGAGAAGTCTCTGTGCTAAAAACGAATGAGAAGAGATCCTAGTAAGGTTTCAATTTGACAAAATATTTATTTGGTAAACTGGATCAAGAATATATTTGGTTTACCTGGTGAACACACAATACCATATACTGATGATATATGAGTATTATAATTTGTATATCTGAAACTTACATAACTTTATTCACTAATGTCACCCCAATAACTGCAATAAAAAGAATATTAATGGTTTAGATAATATATGACATTAGAAGGTATTTATTCAAACAGTAATAAAATTCTGTTGAGAATTCTAGCACTGGATTAGTCATTAGGGATACCGAAGGACACAGAACCTTCGTACTGTCAGTTTCATATAATAAAACATCTATAATTATAACTTGTATTAGGTGATTGTATTAAAATTTCTAAATGACAATCAACCTATGCTTTAATTTTTACTCTCAATATTCAACTAGCAATGTAAGCCAATTTGTTTGCATAGCAGTTTCTTTTGCCTTTGTTCCCCCTATGGATCATTGTATACTTGACCTCTGAACTAGAAAGCGTATTTAACTGATGTGTTATTTAATTCTTTCTGGTCCACCCCCACACAGGATTTTACC
Organism: Noctilio leporinus; assembly: GCA_004026585.1. NCBI lineage: Eukaryota > Metazoa > Chordata > Mammalia > Chiroptera > Noctilionidae > Noctilio > Noctilio leporinus. The sequence goes on along the minus strand of PVIW01000695.1, from coordinate 55,193 downwards.
ATATTAAGCAGTCTTAACAATAGGTTTCCACAAACAAACTTCTGCAAAACCAGACAGTCTTTATAATAGGTCTCTACAAACAATGTTTATTTGCTTGGATTTAGGGAACATAAAAAGAAATAGAACCAAATACCTATCTTTCATTCTCTTATCCAAAGTCCAAAGAAGCATACCCTCATAAATTGGTGGTACTCTCCGTAGGATGGATGGGAGAATTCTGAATGTAATATGATTGGCCTCTCTTGGACCACAGCTCAGTTATGTGTGGGCTCCCCTCTTCCCTGTTGAGGGAGAGATGAAAGAGGAGCTTTCTGTCTTTACTAAGCAGCACCCAAACACTGTGGCTGGAGCCCCCAAGTCTCAGGTTCAGTCTATGAGCTGGGCTCAGACCTTTTATCATGTTGCAGGACAACCTCATCACTGATTCCTCTCTCCTAGCCTTGTCCAAAGAGATATGGGGAGAGAGGGAGGGATTTTCTCTTAGAGCTTTATTATCTTCACCAAAGGTCTGTTTAGTGAGAAATGGAATTCTACTTATTATTGCCATACTGTTTTATCTTCAGGAGAAATAAAATTAATCAATTGACTGATTCCTCTGGCTAGGTCTTGCTGACTGAGATATAGTTATTTTTTGTTTTTGTTGTATTTTATGCCAAAACATACTTGCTGTCAGAATTCTAAACACTCTATAAGCTGTTTTTCTTTCTTTTCTTCAGAGACAAATTTCATCAGAGTAGTTTGTGCAAAATCTGCAAAAATGGATGTCATTTTTTTCTGTTTTTCATTTCCCAAATTAAGATTTGGGAATTTTTTTTTAGAAATCCACACAAGAGTGTGATTGAAATATTAAATTTCTTAAAAATTAGATAATTCTTTATTTCTAATTCATGAAGTTTGCCTTGTTCCTTTGGGCACTTCACAGCTTCTTTTTCCCATCATGCATAGTGATCCCTGCTGAAAGTATCCGTATTAACTCCCTGCCCCCTGATTCTTACACTATCCAGTTAAATCCCATCAATAGGCACAGACCAATTTTGGCTGTTGGAAGCTATTTTTTTGTTGTTATTGAGGTCATTGAAAGAGCACTATTTTAGTAGTTCAGATTGATCAGCGTCAAAACCTTGCTTAATCTTGTTCTGACCTGGTGGCTATGCTTCTGACCTTTTCCCATAACAAAGAGCCCACCTTTGTCATAAATAGCTGAGTATCAAACATGTTGACCCACCCCTGGTATTTACCTGGATAAGCTATGCATCCTTCTGTTATCTTCATCTTTGTTTGTCTTGACTAGTCTCTTACGTATTGGCATCCCAACTACTAGCTCTTCATTAGTTCAATGGTTGTTTTCCTCCATCCACCCAGACTTTTTAATACCAACAGTCATTCCGGTCCAAATTCCGCCTCTTCCCTCTCTCCATTGTCTCTGTTATTATGTTTTCACTGACTTCCTTAGGTTATTGATCTGTTTCAAGTATCATCTATCACCTGCCACCATGTTATTTTAATACCAGGGATATTGGAAATAGCTCAGAATATTTATCAAATGCCTTTAACATAATCCTGACTTCTAAGAACTACTTCTGAAAATCCATTATAAGGAAATACCAAACTACAGAGGGAAAAGTAAGTACACAATGATACCCACTGTGACTATTTATAATATGAAAATAACGAGAAAATACCAACAAGGAGATGTTTAAGTAAATAATAATAAACCATCTGATGGATCTTAATGCAAACACTAAAATTATGAGTTTAAAGAGAAAGTACTATGATATGGAAATGTCTTTACATTAAAATAAATCATCTAAATTATTAAGCAAATTAAATTTAGTAGTTAATGTTTTAAAGCAGGATTTATGTAGAGAGTGTGATAATAACTAAGATCTTCAAAAAACTTATTCAGAGAAGCCTAGGCTAGAAAGCAAAGAAGCAATATAAAATATTTCTGCATTTTGCACAAGTGCACAGCAGGTAGGGATCATTTTGGATACCTTTTGTTTTACCTAGTCTCATTCACCATTTTTATTTTAGGATTTTATCTTTTTGCTCTTCCTGGAAGACTAGTGACCTGGAAGGTAGAGCACACATGCTGGAATGAAACCTGCCTATGTGGGTAGTTGCTTTAGGCATATGTGGGAGAAATCTTCACTTTCTTGTAAAGGTTGGCCCCCCCAGAAAAGGAGGAAAGTGAGACACTGTGACACTCTGAAGGTCTCTTTTCTCCATCCATAAGAGCGGATGGAATTGAAGGTCTTTTTTTTTTTTTTTTTTTTAATATTTTATTTATTATTTATAGAGAGAGGGTAAGGGAGAGAAACATCAATGTATGGTTGCCTTTCACCTGCCCCAGCTAAGGACCTGGCTGGAAACCTGTCTTGCAACCTGGTTATGTGCCCTGGCTGGAGAATCGAACCAGCGACCTTTGGGTTCGCAGGCCGGCACCTTATCCACTGTGCCACCAGCTGAAGACCTTTAATGCTGACTGTGTGGTATTATCTGAGAAGGCTGGACACAGAGGAGTCATTCAGAGGAGTGGTGACTTTTCCTTCTCCCTCTCTGGGGGCTATATGCATCTATATGTAAAACTATATGTGCATATATGCATTATTTGGGCCAGCCAAAGGCTTTAACAGAGGAAAAAACTCAGACAAGTACCTGACAAGGGAAGAAGGAGGGAGCTCTTGTTCTTCTATGTATAAATTCTCCTACCACCCTCTACACCTGGCCCTTTCCCACATAAGTTTCTGCATCCAGCTGAGCATTGGCCCCTTCCTGGAGCTGTGTGGACCCCAATATCTGCCCCCACCACTCCTCTTCCTGGTGGAGAACCCAGTCTCAATCATACCATCATTTGGCCACAATTCACAAAGCCCAACCGTCACAGGTGGGCACAGGTAACCAGGTTTTTAGTGATTGCAAACGACGAATTGAACAGGACGTGCAGAGAGTTTATAGAAGAAAGAGAGCGAGCAGATTTACTAACCATTAGTACAGTCCACGAAACATGAAAGTGGGCCATCTCTGAGCAGAGATTGACCTTGAGGGATAGAGGGATTCTGTTCTTACTGGGAAGATATCCCCTGGCTAGTTTTGGTGGGCTTTTACTGTGCATGCACAAGTAGTTATATTACTTTATATATACTTTGCAGGCGGTCTCCCATGATTTTCCTTGAATGGCCACCAGCGGAGGGAGTCCCACAATGCTAAGCAGGGGTCATATAGCATCATCTGTGCAGGTGTACTCATGATTCGTCATGATTCAACTCTTTTCCAAAAAGCAAGGACATCCAGTCTTAGAATAGGTTCTCTGCCTTGTACCAAGGTCCTTTGTCTTAGCCCTGGGTCACCTCCAGAGTTTCCTCTTTTCTGATTATCTCCCACCTCACAACCATATGGACCTTCCAGTAGAAGGGAGCTGATATAGCTCTCTCAGGAGATATGATTTAAATGCTGGAGATACAGTTTGTTCTATACAAGATAGCTGGGAGGTACACAGCATTAGTGCCTGTCTGAATCACCAACATTTAGATGTTTCCTGTTGGCAGTTACCGTGCTATGGGGAAATGCATCATCATGCAGGACTATGTGAAGGACAAGAAGTCACAGATTATTAATCAGACACTCTCAGCGCCTAGTCATGAATGAGAACCAAGTCAGAGATACAATCTTATTACCACAAACATTTGCTTATAAATGACATCTTGTTCATTTATTTATTCTTTCCCCATTGACTTTGTATTAGTCATTGTAGGCTGCCATAACAAAATACCACAGACCGGGTAGTTTAAACAACAGAAATGTATTTTCTCACAGTTCTGGAAGTTGGAAGTTTGAAATCAGAGTGCCAGTGTAGTTAGTTTCTGTTCAAAGCTGGAGGGAGGAAGAGAGGGGTGGAGGAAGAGGAGTGGGGCAAGCTCTCTGGTTTCTATTCTTATGAAGGCACTATCTCCATTATGAGAGCCCTAGAGTCATGGCTTCATTTAACCCTAATTACCTCCCAAACACCCCATCTCAAAATATCAATACACTAGGGGTTGGGGCTTTAACACATGAATTTTGGGAAAGTGTAGACATTTAGTCCACAGCAGGTATATCGTTGCATGCTTTTTACTTCCACACATAGTTTTAACCGCATGTTTTCTAGAGAGCGAAATTCAAGCTATTCTTTGTATTTTCTATGTGTTACAGAATTTTGCCATTTAAAGAATGATTTCTGGTCATTGAGATTATATTTAAACTTTCAGCTTGAAAGAACTCAAAAGTTGAAATTGTGGATTGTATTAATATTATGCCTTTACAATAATATATTTTAAAATAACTTATTTTTTTAATGCTGCAACACAGGCATGGATCATGGATTCAAATATATTTTTAAGGGAAGTAAAATGTATTTTGCACATAGCAATAGCAAAGTATGAAGCTACACTCACAAAATCCTAGTTACCTTATATACGAAAACTTACGCTGAGTGGCCTGAAATAAGGTCATTATACCCTGATGCTTTCACAACCTTCTCCTTTTCTTTTTAACAAGTGCTCACTATTATGGGAAGAATGCCTGCCCTTTCTTTGCAGCTTTGCAGAGCTTTAAGGAAGCAGGGTTTTTAATCACACTCTTTTTTTTCTTGCTTGCACTTCTGACTTCTCTAAGTTGGCAACAGAATTTTAAGTTCATCTCTGAGATAGCATCTTTAACCTTGGACGTTTAAAAGTCTCTACCAGGGCATCTCTAGGCATTTTATTGCTTCATTCCTTTATTCTCATGTCAAGGATAAGTGGACTTGAGCCAACAAACCAAATTGGAGCAGAGTCCTTACTCTATTTCCAAATCAGCTAAACCAATTAATACAATTTAATTAAACTTTATTTTCTTTCTTTTCTGCAGAAGGGGCTCAGAGTGCAGCTGTTGCAATTGGGTTTTCAGCATGTGGTTCCAACTTCATTTAACTCTTAGAGGGACATTTTCAGAGTGAGGCACTACAGGTAGGTGACACTCCTAATTGACCTCACTTAAAATTTCCCATGTAGTACCATGGCAAATTATCTCTTTAAAGTATGTATTTTCTTAATCTGAAAAAGGAAGTGTTGATTCCATTCTGACATTTTGAATTTTGGGAGTGGGGTGGGAATTTAATGCATCAGGAGTAGCTGTGCCTACAATGAACTATTCGTATTTGGTAGGTCTCAACCAAGTCTTAAATAAATGTAAAGTACACCAGCTATAGGAAGAAATGTTAAGGCACAGGATATGTTTTTGCCTTGAATAAAAGGAAAAATTCATAACAGTAATGAACCCCACTTTGTCCCTACCATACAATATTTACCTTGAGCATTCCTGTAACTTACATATATATAGTATTGGCAAAAATAATCTGATGGGGTACGAGGAAAATTCAGCAAGCACTTCCCTCTTTACTTGTATCCCCACATTTACCTTGGGTTTCTGCTGGCATTCACCCTGTTTTGGAAACAGAATTTAAGTTCCTTTCTCAAAAGTACACAGTTGTAACTTACTTTATCACTTTTTTCTTCCTCTTTACCCTCCCCTAGTCCATGAAATTTTTATTGAAAGTAGGGGACAAAAAGTTGCTCTTATCCAGACAGAAATGAGTTTTGACTCGAAGTAATAGAAACTCCAAAAGAGACTGAAATAATTAAGTGGCTCATTTTGCTCATGTTGTAGTCTGGAGAGGAGTGGACAGCAGTAGAGTAGCTGAGCACACCATAGGGAACCCAGGTTTTCCTCGTTCCCTTTTTGGCCTAGAGGATCGTCTTCAACCTCATGGCTGCAAAGCAGTTCTAGAAGATCCACATATCCCAGCTATGTTCCAAGTAGGGTCAAAAGCCTTATGTCAGTAGAGTCTGCCTTACTTTTAAGGCTTTATCTAGAAGCTCTATCTAGTGATTTCTGCATACCTCTTCTGGGTTGTAGTTAGGTGCAGGGGAATCTTGGAAGGTGAGTATTTTATTTATCCAAATGAAAGTGCAATTCTTATAATATAAAAGAAGATGAAATATGATTTTTGGTGGGATCTTCAGGTTCTACAGTGTTGACTACTCAACATCCAGATGCACATTTATTCTATTATTTATATTAGGGAATATTATAAAATGTGTGAAGAGATTTTTACCTGTTAAGACAACTGGGAAGTCCTGACCAAGTAGTTCAGTTGGTTAGAGCATCGTCCCAATATGCCAAAGTTGTAGGTTCAACCTCCAGTCAGGACTCATACAAGAAGCAACCAATGAATGCATGAATAAATGGAACAACAAATCTATGTTTCTCTCTCTCTCTTTCCCTTCTTCTCTCTCAAAAATCAATAAAAAATACACATTAAAAAAGTGCTTGGGAAGGTGGAGTGCATACTAGTAGCATTTGGTGTCTAGGAGCTATTGACATTAATTATCCTATAATATGTGAAATACACCTGAATAACAAAGAATTATCTCAATTTTAATTCCAATATTGGCTCCCATTCAAACATAGGAATACCATTCTCCTAAAAAGAGATTGTATATACTAAAATCTGAACTGTTCCTCTTCTATGTCGAATAAAGAATTTCTAGGACAGTGTAACTTTCACCAGATGTAGTGTTGCCTTATTCAGTTATCTCATTACCGACCTTTAAAACATCAAATCCACAACAGTGGTATAGAAACAGCATTAGTTGCAATTAAAATTCATATTTGGAAAAAGTTGAGCCAGTGGTTCATGGCATGTATCAGATCCTGCTGGTAATAAGTACAACTGTTCATTGACTAAGCTGGTAGCTTCAGTTAGGGTACCTTGGAAGATCTCTCTGGTCTATTATTCCTCACTGCCACACTGGGGTAGGAGGACAACTTTGAGTACCTTTGTCCATTGAACATCAGGGTAGGAGCACACCTTATGGTTGTGTTTGCTTTTAGTCCAGTTCAGAGTCCAAGGATTGCTTTGGGGGTTGAATCATCACAGGCAGATGTTTTCCTATACTGGATGTTTGTTTGTTTAGAGACTATAAGTCTGTCAAAATTTAGTAGGATTTCAGGCTATTTGCTTCAGCCCATTATTTGCGTAAATATTACCAAGGATCCTGGGTGGCCATAGTTTTCTGCATTAAAGTCAATTATCTCCTGGCTTCTGTTACCTCATCATTTTCCTAAAGTCTTACTGGTCAGTGCCTTGAGCTAATTAGAAACAACCTTGGACAGGGATATAAACATTTGCAGTAACATTTTTTCCCAATGATTACTCAGTCAATTTGGCATAAAACTTGTGTAGAAGGGATGTGGGAATGGCCCAAGGTACAAGTCTAAAACTGCCTCTTCTAACCTGTCCTTTATTTGCGCTGAAGGAAAACTTAGCTCATTCAACCCTCCAAGGCTCAAACCCTGGGAATTTCACTCAGTTTAGTTAGGGTAGTTCAGTTGGTTGAGCATCACCCTGAAGAGTGTAAGGTTGTCAATTCGATTGCTAGTTGGGGTACCTGCGTGGGTTTCACATTTGTTCTCTAGTAGGGTGTATGAGAGGTAAATGATCATTGTTTTTCTCTTGCATCAGTGTTTCTTTCCCTCTCCTTCTCCCTTCCTTCCTCTCTAAAAATAAATTACAATAAAATCTTTTTTTAAGCACTATATTTAACAAAGAAGAGGAAGAAGAACTGGAAGTAAGCGACCCAGTGGTTCAATGAGATCAGCAATAACTAGAGTGCCTTTTTACTTTTTGTCTCACCAAAATTAACATATAGCATTTCTCCTCAAGCTTGTTGCCTTATTGCTTAGAATAAAACAGCTGTCTCACTTCCATCTTTTGTATTTATTGTATGACCTAGAATATGCTGTTAATCTTAGGTTCCATCTCTTAAACTGTAAAATGGAGATAATAATATATAAAGCAAGGGACATCCTACCTTTGGGTATTTTCAACAACTCCACGTAACTATGGTCCTGTCCTTTAAGAGTCAGATAAGGCTGGCTTGACTTCCTTCTCATAGATGACAGAAAATCTAGTCAATTTTATAATGTATCTAATATACTTATGTATTCTTGGGTACCTTCAGTTTCTGATCGACACCCTAGATCTAGTTTCATCCTTTCTCTAAATTCTAAACCCCCAATTTTTATCTGAAGTTTCAAATTTTTCAGTCTTTACACTCCTGATTTGACAGTTTTACGGAACTTGTACTGGATGGAAAATTATTGCCCAATGCTGATACCCACGTTTGGTCAATAAAAGTCCTCTTCCAAACATCTCTTACTAATCTCATGGCAGATCCAGGTTTTATAGGAGCCTAAGTGCATGCATTTTGGGGACCCCATTAAGGAAATACAATATAAAATTATAAAATCAAAATCAATTCAAACAGTGGATATTTATTTAGAATAAGAAAAAAATTACAACCACCACAAATTAAAAAAAAAAAAATTGACAACCTTATCCATCATAAAATTCAGAAGAGAAACTTACTATCTTTGGTAATTAACTGTGTGAACCACTCCTGTAATTAATTTTTTCATAAACTTTTGGGCTGCATGCTCTTTCATTGCCTTTTCTTAGGACAATCATTTTGCTGTATTTTCTGTAGAAACTAGGAAGACAATTCAGTCAACCCTTCAAGGTTGGTCAAATTTTTCATTTTATTATTTACACTTAGAAAGAGTTCATTTCAATTGTATATTTTGGTGCTGGTAATATCATTTAAATGTTTAGCTCTCTGTTGATTTTCAAAACTATCAAATTTTGGTCATGTATGAACTGTAAGATCAGAGGGCATTTCAAACTTTCCTGTGTAGTGACTCATTTGCTTGGACCATTACTTGATAGGCTGTAGATGTAGTCATGGTATTCTCTAGGTGATCAGGTACAGTAGGCGGTAGAAGCATCTCTACACCAGAAGACCTAGCAATAGCTTAACTGTTCAGAGAAGTGGCTGAAAATCATAACACCATGCCCCCAGTTTGCCCAACTCCTGAATTGCCACCACCACATGGGCAGGGAGGGTGGCTATAGTGAGACTGACAGGGAATGTTGGAATGAAGAAGGGCCAACCAGGATTGAAAATACTTTTGCAAATTTTTAGAAGTTTATGGATAGATAGGGCACCCTAGCCTGCAGCTACTTCCGTGTCTAGTTTAGTCATTGCTGGCTGTTCTGGTATAGGGACACTCCTACTCCTTAGTATACCAGTCCACCCAGCGCAATAACACCATGCCATCTGTGACGTATCGCTTATACGTCTGCAGTTAAGTAAGTCACTACACAAGAAATCTTGAAATGCTCTCTAATGGCTTGCTACAGCCTCACAAAACTGGGGAAGGCTTCACCTTAGGCTCCATCAGTGGCATAGGAAACCCTTCTCTGGTCAACTATCTTCGGAGTAGAGTCTACAAATCACTAAACAAGCACTGAGCAAAACCAATCACAAGGTCATGCTCTGCCATCATTCTGCTTGTGACAACTTAATAAAGGCCAAATAACCTGCACCTTTATGCCGCTTTCAAAATATCTCTCATCTGATCTTCACTAACAGTGGGGATTTTGTTGGCTTTTCATTTATAAGTTTGCTACTCTGGCTAAAGTCAATGTTTGGCTTTTAATTTTTAAATCTTTGGTATAAATATGAGGAAGAACACATAGTAAAAACCTTGTCAAAGTAACACACATAAGCAATCAGGAAAATGCGAAACTGAACAAACAAATTGACCCTTACAGTCGAGAAAGCTCTGTTACATCCAGCAAAACTAAGTTTTGGTGCAAGTTAATACTTTTTCAACAGTTGTACTAAGAACATTAAAAATACTTTTGCCCAGGATGGGTATCGATGTTTTAATCTACCTTACACTGATAAAAAGCAAAACACACAGCAGGAGGACGCAGGGACAGGTTTTCAGAAAGCCACGGAAGGGAGAAACAAAATGTCCTTTGTTTGGAGAATATTGCACCTGCATTAAATTTACTGCTGACATCTCTTTGTAGAAATTTGATTTTTCTCTCATTCCCCCGCCTTTGATTGTTTCCAACATTGAGGAATGTGAGGTATGCCGGTTGTCCTCCTTCTCCTTGCAACATTTCTGTCTTCAGCTGTGAAAGAGAACAGGGCTTCCTCACCCCCTGGCCATCAGCATGTCATCTCAGCAATGCACCTGCAGCTGTAACATGACACTCGGCTGCGCGGAGCTTCATACTTCTGTGACAGACGCAAGAGATCAATTTCCTGCCGATCGGGCCTCAGACTCCGGGCCCTGTTCAGACAAGGAAGGCCTCTTTCAAATAATTCTAACTACTAAGGGCAGCACAGTAACAGATGTAGAACCTTTCCAGCACCATCAGTACCGTAAAGGAAGGAACCATGGCCATGGGCACAGTGATTGTTGGATTGGGAGAGGGTGGTATCTATAATCTCTATTCATGTAGAGTTGACTCTGACATTTTATATGGTTTTCTGAATCCACATAGTTGCTCAAAGGAGAATGTGAGTGGGATGGATCATCACTGATATGAATTTTATTCAGAACTTATTTGACCTGTGAAAGCATTATACATAATAAATTTAGCTTTGTTACTCATGTTTAGGTCCTTGTAGCTTTCTCTTAGCCACAGGAAAGGCAGAGTTTCTTTCCCCTCTGGACCTTGTGCTTACCTTTATTAGTGCGCCAGTCATCTTACATAGCAGTTATGTACTTAGCTGGTCTCTCTTCCCATCTGTGAGTTTCCTAGGACAGTGCTGGGCTGTATTCCCTGATTTCCTGTGCCAATACCTGCATCTCCATTTTGGCAAATCCCTACTAAATGTTTGGAGTTTTTGTTTGTTTGTTTTGTTAAGAAATTAATGAATTGTCAATCAAATTGATCACTTCCTAGGGAATCTGAGGGGTACAATAATACTTCTGGTTGAAATTATGTCAGTTTCACCCTGGCTGGTGTGGCTCAGTGGGTTGAGATCCAGCCCGTGAACCAAGTTTGCTGGTTCCATTTCCAGCTCAGGGCACAGGCCTGGGTTACAGGCCAGGTCCCTGGCTGGGGGCGTGCAAGAGGCAACCGATGGATGTATATCTTACACATTGATGTTTCCCTCCCTATATCTCCCTCCCTTCCCCTCCCTCTAAAAGTAAGTAAATAAAATCTTTAAAAAAAGAAATTGTTAGTTTGGCTTTAACTTAGAGTTCGCTGTCTTTGCCACTATTGTTTGCTTTCTAAATACCTGAAAACCTTTCCTTTCTTCTTCTTCTTCTTCATTTTTTTTTTTTTAAGATTTTTTTGTTTGTTTGTTTATGTTTAGAGAGAGGGGAAGGGGATGAGAAAGAGAGGGAGAGAAACACTAATGGTGCACCTCTACTAGATACCGAACCCACAACCCAGGCATGTGCCCTGACCAGGAATTAAATTGGTTTAGTCTTACAAGTTCAGTCTTTTACCAGGTTTTCACTTTTCCGATTTTCAAATGTTTTTGGCTTGGGAAGGCCTGCATGCTCCCACATCGCCCTGACTGCTGGGCACCCCTCCGTCAGCACTACGTTCCACTGCAGGTGCAGGACCTGGCTCCTGACATCTTGTATCCTGAAGCTGGCTTCCCTCAACCTGCTGCTGCTTCCTCGCTCCAGCTCCTCTCAACCTGGCCTGCTGACCTTTGCACAAACCTCCCAAGTGATAGCTCAGACCTGACCATCACTTATTAAATCTTAAGGATAACAAAGGGGTCTTTAAACTGGTCAGCCTTTATGGCTTTTCCCAGGGTCCACAGCCTATGCCGGTCCATCGGAGCCTCAGGTTGAGCACCTCTGTCTACTGAGGTCCTACCAGCATGGTGTGTGGGTGGGTGAAGCTCCACCACCTCCACCAATGAATGATAGCTCTCTAGTCCTAGTCTGCTGCCCAGGGCCATCTAGCCCTCAAACCTGGAGTGAGAAGGAAACATGTCTACCTTTATAGGAGTCCAGGGCCTGCCTCTCAAATCCCATTTTCTCTGTAGAATGTTTTACAGTGAAACTTTCCGTTCTTTCAAAGGAAAGGCATTCTTAGAGGTATCACCTTGCCCTTGAGCTGCTTACAAAACAGTCGTCTGTCATGTGTACATCTTGAGCATGTTGTGTGTTCATCAGCTTCAGCAGTTGGGTTCAGTTTAGCTGCCGCCTCCAACAGCCTGTGGAGATCAGGTCTCTGTCCTTCAGCCGTCACCTGAGACTCTGCTCTCAGTAACCTAATGATATGCTCTAGGCGAGAACTTGGACCAGATCAAAAGCACAGAACCCTTAAGAATATATTTTGAAGTACATTATAAATCCTAGTCAAAAAGATACATTTTCCTAAAGTAAGTGATCTCTCAAGATCTCACTGTTCTACCTAGAAGACAACTTTTCACATGAAGCCAAGTTGTAGCTTTTGGAAACACGTTGTTATAAATTTGTCCATTTCAGGATAATGTTGTGGGCTACATTTGTAAACCAAAGGCCTATAAAAATTTTGTTTTTTAAAATAAAGAAGCAATTTACTACCAAAAGTTAATATGAACATCTACCTCCATAGAAACAAAACAAAAGAGAAAAGCAAAACAAATTGCATTCAAACCCTTCTGACTGGAATCCTTTATAAATTGAGAAGCCATTTGTTTGATGCAGGTATTTAATAAGTTAATATATGTAGTTAAGCTTTTCACACAAATAGGTCAGGTAATTTCTTCTTTGACTATTTTATAAATGCAATACTTTATACTTTATAGATTTTGGTGATGGTGACAATCAGATGAACAATTATTGGCATTGTTAAACAATTCAAAGATATGATTTATAGCTAGAAAACATTATTCATAAATTAGCTATGGTCTGAGCAAGCACTATTTGGAAATCTGGATCCCAAGTGCTAGAATATAATGCCCTGTGCTATGGAAGCATTACTCTGACAGGGTAAGTGTGGGATTAGAATAGAAAGAGAACACAAATTCAAAAGAACCTCTGCACCCCCATGTTCATAGTAGCACTGTTTACAATAGCCAAGTGCTAGAAACAGCCTAAACGTCCATCAGTAGATGAAGATTTAAAAATGTACACCGCCCTGGCTGGTAGCACAGTGGATAAGGCGCCGGCCTGTGAACCCGAAGGTCGCAGGTTCGATTCCCCAGCCAGGGCACATAACCAGGTTGCAAACCAGGTCTCCAGTCAGGTCTGTGGCTGGAGGCAGGTGAAATGCAACCATACATTGATGTCTCTCTCCCTCTCTGCCTCTCTCCCTTCCCCTCTCTCTAAAAATAATGAAATAAAATATTTAAAAAAATGTGGTACATATACACAATGGAATACTATATAGCAGGAAAAAAGAATTTCTACCTCTTGCAGCAGCATGAATGGAACTGAAAACTATTAAGCTAAGTGAAATAAGCCAGGGGGTGAAAGAAAAATACCATATGATCTCACTTATAAGAGGTATCTAATGAACAATATAAACTAATCAGTAAAATAGAACCAGAGGCATAGAATTATGGAACAGACTGGCAGCTGTAAGAGGGGAAGAAGGAGGTGGACATTGATTGAAAGAAGGTGAAGGGGTTGGTCAAAGAACATGTATGAAAGGCCCATGGACAGGGAAAACACTGTGGGGAATGACTACGGAAAATGGGAGGTGGTCTGAACAGAATGGGGCAAAGAGGAAAAAATTGGGACAATTGTAGCCGCATAAACAAGAAAACATTAAAATATTTAAAAATAGTAAGATAAAATAAAAATTAATTAAAAAAGGATAAAATTAGAGACAGAAGTATGATGTTACTCCTGGGTTTAGGGAAGATACAGCAGGGGTCTTACCTGGTACAATGTTAGGAAGGATAAAGAAGATATTATAAAATTAAAAGATAAGATCTCTAGCAAGAGAACAAAGGTATATGATGATCTGTCTCAAATATTGTGTGAAATGTTGTAGCAAAGAAAGAGGGTGAGATAGAGAAAGGGAGGAGAGAAGAGTGGCTATGATGGGGAATATAGCAAAGAAAAAATGAGGTAGGAAGAGAGGGAGGAAGAAAAAGCTGGTGGAAGATAAGAGGGAAAGAAAGTAATTTAATTTTTTAGGCAAACAAGAAAAGACTTAACAAGAATCCCCAATTTCCTTAAACTTTTCTACAACTTATATCTTAGCCAACCCTGAAAAATCTCTGCAATATCCAGATCCACCACCATTGTTCTAGATGATATTGGCTTGAAACATAATAGCAGTCCTAATATGATTTATACCCTACAGATCTCCACCACTTTTTCTTTTCAGAGAAAGTTATTAGGAAGCAGCAAGTTATCAGGGAAAAAGTGCCCTTCATTAGTTACAGGATGTTTCTCAGAACTCAGATATGCTCAGCACCAATAAGTAAACAACATGGGCTGAGTCTGTTGATATGGATTAAATTCTTGTTACATTGAGTGGTCATGAAGGAAATTATTGATAATGATCAATCTGGGTACATTTTATCTGTTTCTTCTTTTCTAATTATTTTCCAAAGCCACAGGACTTTATTTATTTAACAAATATTGGCATCCTGCTCGTTATGTGCCAGATAGGATTTGAAGTATGTTATAAACAAGAACTGATTTTCTCACCATTTCCACCCTAGGGTGAGTGCTGTCAGCCTCATCCCCAGTTGTGTGGATGAAGCACAGAGCATTTGGGGACATATGAAATGGATGACAGAGCAGGGGATATGAACCCATGCAACAGGGCTCCAGAAATCGCATTCTCTAACCCGGTGCTTGGTTGCCTCTATTTTCCTCTTATCACCACTATTTCAGCCTCTGTATAACTCTGTTTTATCCTTGACCCTCACTAGTACAATGATTGCTAAGCTCTCCGTGAATGGGAGTCCTGACATGTTCTTCTGTGAATCCTCAAATGGTCATTAAATGGGTTTGCCTACATGAATAAAACTGGGGTAAAAATCAGAAGCATAAAGGACTCCTAGACCTTCAGATCTATCATTTAATAGGACTGTGTTGTCCACCAATTTTGATGTCTACACATACTTTTCGTCTTCAGCCTCATTGGGATGAATTTATATATTTATCCTATTCCTACTTTCTTCAGTATACCTAAGCACTCATAATTTATTGCTCTCTAGAAATATTCTTAGTAAGTCTTACAACTCAAATTTGATTTTGAGATAAAGGTTACACAGCTATTACATATTGTATATGAATCAGAAGGTCAATTGACATTTATGAACCAGATAGCTCTTATCATAATGACATTTTAAAAGGAATGATATCTTGCACACTAACTGATGGTTTAAAGCCCTATTAAGCCATCATTTCTTTAATAGGTTAATCAAAATTGATCTCTGTGACCTATAGATACCTAAGTATAAAATTCAATTGAGGGCATTGTTGACAAAATGCCTTCATTGTAAGCAGGGTCCTTGCCACTGTATCCTAGACATTTGAAAATGTGGAGGGTTCAGTAAATATTATTCATTTTATTCATTCAGTTTTTGCTAACTATTTATACTAATGTCAAATTTTAAGACAAAGACATACTTTAATCATGGAACTATGACTCAATTTTATGTGACTCAGTTTTAAAACATACCTCTTGACAAATAGAAAAGGTTTTAAAAATAATTTTTCCCTAAATAAAAGGGAAAATTTTGTGAGAAAGTCAGTTATTACCCTAATTTTTCACTTATTGATATGAGTTTTTTTTTTATTTAATTTTATTGTTGTTGTATTACATCCATCCCCTTTTTGCTCCCCTCTGTCCTCCTCCCCACCCACCCATTCCCCCTCAAAGGCAATCCCACCTGTTGTCCATGTCCATGGTTCCTTCAAGATTTGAGTTCTTGATTAGAACAATCCAGCCATTTTTCTTCTGAAAACAAGATACACAAACATATATAAGTATGCATATTTACATATATATAATATATATTTGAAATACTTCCAATGTTTGAAAACTATTTCCTCTGAGAATTCTTAGTTACAAATGCTCTGTTTTAAATCTTTTCTTAAAATGAATTTATTTAGGCCCTTGCTGCTAGCACAGTGGATAAGGTGCCGGCCTGCGAACCCAAAGGTTGCTGGTTCGATTCCCAGCCAGGGTACATAACCAGATTGCAAGCCAGGTCTCCAGCCAGGTCTGTAGCTGGAGGCAGGTGAAAGGCAACCATACATTGATGTGTCTCTCCCTCTCTGCCTCTCTCCCTACCTCTCTCTCTGGAAATAAATAAAATTTTTAAAAAAGTGAATTTATTTAAAATGTGAATCATTTTATACTGCAGTATTTATACATACAATGTTCCTTTTTTATAAAAAACACCCAGAGATCTGGAGGGAGGAGCATTGAACAGATAGACAATTTCAGTATTGTTTTAATGAAAGCATGCTTTTGTTATTAAAGTTTTAGGATGGATTTAAGATGCATATAACAGAAACCAGGGATATTGTAACTAGCACTGCACACAATTTGGGAATCTAATAAAACTGCAGACCCTGAACCTCCATCTCCTGTTACAATGATGTTATCTGAACTGTTAAGTGTAGTTATTAGTCTGGCTTGTCAACCATCTGCATTGTACCGAGAAAAGATCATCCTTTACCTCACTCCTCATTTTTAAATATATGTTGGGGGCGGGGGGACCTGAGGTGGCAGCACAGAATATGTCAGATGAAATGGTATGTTATAGCAAAATGGTTCTGTTACTTTATCTTTTTCTTCGACTAGGGAATAACTCTACCATGACTGAGGTTCTGACAGTAAGCAAGGCAGATCAGATCGTGCTGAGTGAAGTTGATAGTTAGACACTAAAAGCAGCTGAGAAACTTACTTAAAAAGCCAGACACTGGAGGACAGACAACTAAAGTGCTCTCATATAGAGACGAACTCTTAGTGGCAAATAATAACTGAAGGAAAAAGCAGGTAACTTGTTTTCCTGATGGCTAACTCAGAGATTTCCTGTTTCCAGAGTTAGCAAACATGTGCCACACCAACAGAATGATTAGCTCCTAATCATCTTATGGTGACTTTCATTGACTTTCCTGAAGATACCAGGCTGGGTTAGGTCTCATTTATAGAATAAGAGATTAGAAGGGATCTTAGAGAGTATGAAACCAATATCACCTTCTTGTTTTAAAGGTAGAGAAAGAAAGTAAGTCCCAGCATGGTTGAGCCGCCCAGGGTGCATAAGTCTTTAAGGTCTAGTTCATACCAAAAGTGGAAGCAAAGTCCCAAACTCCCATTGTAACATTCGGATTAACGTGAGCATAATAAAGTGATTGCTATACAATTACCACAAAAACAAGGAGAATGCTATTCGTGTATAAGAGAATGAGTAAACGACTCAAATGGAACCCCTCTCTGCATTTTCACAATACTTATGCTATTAATATATATGTTTCCTAAGTTTCTGACAAAAGAATTTAGTGTTCCTGTAATTAAATCATGGACTGTAGCCTTTTACTTGAATGAATGGAAACCTCCAGAGGCTGAAAAACTTGCTCGAAGGCATGAATTTAGTTGCTAATCAGCAGACCACAGGGAACTGAGTTCCATTTTGTGACCTTCTCTCAAACACCACATTTGGTTCAGAGCTGTCCTCTTAGACCCAAGAAATGCTGCCCTTCGTAGTCAGGCTGGAGATGATTGGAGGTTGATGCTACACGGAATGTGTCTCTCTGCTCTAGTAGCCACCGTGGCTTCAGGAATTTGGGAGGGGACAAGCAAGCGGAGGTTTTCAAGCTGTTGACAATGTATTATTTAGGACACTGCTTGGTGCCAGGATGTTTGGCCAAAAGGCCATGTTGTCACACTGCACGAAATACAAATGTTGTTTTAGAAGTCCCTGTTCTCACAGAATTTCAGGATAGGATACAGTCTGTCTACAGAGAATAAAATGAGATAAGCCTTTGATAAAAACGTAAGGGCTTATTTATTCAAATATCCTCTGAGGGAATCCATAAGCTCATCTCTCTGGTTTTAGAGCAAAAGATACATGAGAGCATCTTTCAGCCCAGTGCCAAAACTTGTCAAGAAATAGAAGAGTGAAGCAGGAAGTCCAACTTAAAGTGAAGGAGCCTCACCCGCATGCCACTCTCATGTCACTTGGGCAGAGAGTTGGGGGTAAAGGACTTGGTTGCTATACACGTGTGGGAACCCAGATGAATTGGCCTCCAAGAAGTCCATGTCGCTGGGCCAGACTCACCCATTATGGTCTCAGAGCCTGGATACTTTGCGGACATGTAGTGCACCGTCATGAACCCTGGAGTCTGTCTCCAGTTCTGCTGCGGCACATCTTACCACCACTGACAGTGGCAGACTTTCTGCCTGAGGCATTCACTGTCTATTGTGATCCTGTTCAGACCCTCTCACTTGAATTCCAGCCAAGCCACAATCAAATCATAAAATTTCCAAAGCTGCTACCATCTTGGAAATGTCCGATGCTGGGTAGGGGAGCAGAAAATGACTATACAGGGAATAAATAGAGCCATTTTTAACGAATTTTGCATCTGGTCCTCGTGTGAGACCGTCAGTCCATTAGATATCATTTAAACATCCTGATTAACATTTCATTACCTCACATGATAGCTGGGGGCGAAAATTGTGTCTCCACGCACACCAAAATACCCTGAACTCCTTTGGGTTTTAAGGTGCTAAATATACTGACCTTGGGCCACTAAGAGTGTGTCTGCAGTCTGCTTGATATTAGGTGTATGAAATAAACCTGAGAAAAAAGGATGTTTTATTACGCTCAGATATTGGGGCCCACTGGAAGCCGGGACTGCTTCGGCAGTCACTGTCGGGCCTCCCCAGTGTCTAAAGAATTGTACGCTCCTTTCTAAATCCTTTCGGAAATTGCCAGTTTGATAGAGTAACATTGCAGGAAACCACACATATTTGTTGTTTTATGTTCTGCCAGGCAAATGTCAGAACAATGCCAGGAGACCAGAATGGGTCAGAATTAGAGGGGGCAGGAGGGGTAGCGAAGGGGGTGAACCAGGAGCTAAAGAGACAATGAGAATAGACAATGAGAATAGGGATTATTTTAAACACAAAAGTAAACTCTTGCTTTTGAGAATTAAAAGCAAAATAGATTGTGTCTTCTCAATTGTCTTGTGGTCAACAGCATGACGTCCAATCTGTGAATTTTTATTGTCGAATTTAATTATTGTGGTCAACAATTTCCTGGTAAGTCTCTAGTCACTGGCCAATGCGCTGCCAACAAGAAGACTAAATGGAAGGCTTACTGGGAGAACTCACTAATGGAGACTTATTTTTCCACTTTTCTTCCATTTATCTTCAAGATGAATCTCCTTTACTCCTGGGATTACGTTTTCTTTGAATTTTTCAGCTACACTGCATGTGATATAAATCATTTTCATTAATTAGGAACAACAATTTGCCATAATTGTTTCTTTAATCTTATGTTTGAAGTCCCATGAAACAAGTATAATAGAATTTACTGGTAGTGATTCCGAGGAGCCCTGCAGGAATTTATTTTTCCAGAAAGATCAGTGTGGGGAAAGCCTGCACGGTGACCAACTGTTAGCTTTCCCTGTCCCCCACCCCACCCCGCCCCACTATTTTTTTTTTTTTTTTTTAATGTGGCTGACTCATAAATTGGAAACTTGATTCTCTTTCCCTGGCTTTGGATGGTTTCCTAAATGAGCAGACGGGCAGTATTATTTATTTATTTACTAACCCATGTGGATTCAAACCTTTGATAGCCCTTTAACACCTTAGTGACTGTGGTTACGTGAGCATTGCAGGCACACAGTGTTTGGTTACCAGAAAAACAACAACAACAACAACAAAACAAAAAAAAAAACAACTTTTTGCTTCATCTCCACTCAAGTATTGGACCCAGGGCCAAACACATGTTGTCTATTTTTGCCAGATTGTCATTACATTTTAGCACACTGAACAAATTTGATACTGACTGAAAATGAATGTTACTTTACAGTAAATAACTCGACTTTATTTTCCACATCGGTTAAAAGCAAAAAGAAAACTGGGGCTTCCTCTCTACAATATGTAAATACATTAGTTTTGGCAGCAGCCAAATAGTAAAAGCTATATCTCATTTTCAAAAACGTAACAATACGCCCAATAAAATGTTTATAAATCAGAATTTGGATTAGTTAGTTTTTGGAAAATACTAGTGTTTAACCTTAGAAACGTTTTCTCCAATTGCTCTAAAATTGGCGATTTTCTCGTGAAATGTGTGTTGAACTATTTTGTGTGCTGTCAGAATAACTATGGTAGATTCGACGGTGACTATTTTTACCTTGCAGGTGCAAATGGATATATAAAGGAGATGACGTAAGTGGCCTGATGTCACAGAAAGCCACCACAATGAACATAAAGATCACCTAGAACTTACTGCCAACACCTTGCTAAGTCAACCTACACTTGCCATCTTGTTTTTTTCTGCACTAATACCATTTCTTTGCCTAAGTAGCAGGAGAACAGGGGAATCATTTGCTGTTTTCACAGGCCTCCAGGCAAACGGAGTCAGTGGCTGTGACGCACAGTTTATGTGCAGAGTTGGTCCAGCCTCGGCAGTCATCAGAGTAGGTGCTCGCAAGTGTTGGGTAATTTGATAGCTGCAAAAACTCCCCTTGTTATGCATCCCCTGAGCTGATTTTATTAAGGTTGGGCAGCTTCAACGAAAGGTACACTATCTTCATGTAGTTTTTTTCTTCTTCCTCGGTGCGCATAAACAGGTGAGCACTCCAGGCCCTCAGCCCACCCCACTCCACACAGCGTGCCTTTCTCTGGTTTTATTTGTCCCCAGCTCTCAGATGAGATGCTCCTTCTTTACAAGGTCTTCTCCAAGGCCCTTGCTATGACTATCAGCAAAGAAGGAGTGTGACACTTTTAATAGTTGGGAAAAAAAGGACCAAAAGATGAATATTTTAAGACATATCAGCAGTGCAAGAAATTTGAAGCACAATGTCCCTAAATCAATTCTTACAGGAACATGCCATCTGTTTATACATTATCTGTGGTCACTTACTATATACTGGTAGAGTTGAGCACTTGTGATATCTACGTGGCCGCAGACTAAAATATTGACCATCTGGTCCTTTGCAAAAAGAAAAAGTGTGTTGATGCCTGTCCTGGATTCCTTAATCAAGTAAAGTGGTGCCCTGAAGTGCCCACAGCACTGTGATGGCTAAATGTGTCCCCACTACCAGAGTTTAAGCTTCATGGACAAGTTTATCTTGCTCTGAGCAAGCACCAGAAAGAGAAGGCCAGGTAGAGCCTACAGAGAGTGCTCATCGGCGGTGAGATGTCCAAATTATTAACCCTTCCTAAGAATGTTTCCTTTAAGAATGGTTTTGAATGCTGACCTGAGAAACCAAAGGTTGCTGTTCGATTCCCAGCCTGGGCACATAATTAGGTTACAAGCCAGGTCTCCAGGCAGGCCCATGGCTGGAGGCAGGTGAAAGGCAACCATACATTAATGTTTGTCTCCCTCTCTGCCTCTCTCCCTTCCCCTCTCTCTAAAAATAATAAATAAAATATTTTTTAAATGGTTTTGTAAATAATACAATTCATACTGAGTAATTCCTTTGTTAGGCAGTTAAAAATTATTTTGCAAGTGACTCTGCTCCTGGTTAAAACAAACAACAAAACACAAACCAACCACAGATAATAAGATTGACAAAGAGATTTACCTAGAATATATCTATTTTCTGTTCTTATCAGTGATCAGGTAAAACAGGCTATTGAATTTTTTTTTTTTTAATTTATCCCCATCAACCCATATTTGAGGGTTGAAAGAAGAACTAGACTTTAGCATTACATTTTATTTCTGGCTACCTGGGGAAGCTCTCTAGTAAAAATATTGTTTTAGCACTTAATTGCCATAGAGGTGGCAACTTTTCTAGAGTCGTGACATTGCTATTTTGACACATATGAAAGAAGATGCATGTGGTCTGGAACTGACTTGCAGAGGTTAAGGGGCCACAGCCCATGAAACCTAAAGGTGATAGATGCTAACTGGGTTAGTTGCCACTATGACGTATCAAAGGAACACAGACCAGCTTTAAATGACAGCAACCTATTTTCTCACGGTTCTGGAGCCTACAGGTCTAAGATCAAGGCATTGACAGGGTTGATTTCTTCTGAGGCCTGTCTACTTATCTCGTAGATGACATCTTCCTGTGCATGTCAGTGTCCTATTCTCCTCTTCCTATAAGGACACTGGTCATATTGGATTAGGGATCACCCCAATGACGTTTGCTCTCAGTTACCTCTTTAGTGACCCTATCTTCAAATATAGTCACACTCTGATGTACTTCAGGTTATGACTTTAACATATAAATTTGAGGGGACACAACTAAGCTCCTACCGGCAACTGTAATGTTCAAGAAAACCTCCATCCACAGATTTTTATGGTCCCAAAAGTACACAATATAAACCATGCTTAAATTGTACTATGGGTTAGTGGCCTCTCCAGTGAAGAAAAAATATATCTTAGGTCCTGATGTGAAATACAAATCTCTGTTCGCTAATTCAAGTTTATACATTTGTTTGTATTTGTCCTCCTTGCTCAAGCAATTGATTATCTGGAAGTAGCATCCTAGTAAATTTAATTCTATCAGCATCAGCCCAACTTTACTGCCAAAGTCAGCTACTTTGCTTTCATTTGTTCACTCGTTTACTCATCAGAACATGTTTAAGTGAGATGGTCATGTGAGGCTTCTCTGAGGTGGTGATAGGGATTTACTGAGTATCTGTCCACACTGAAATCATATTTCTATTGACATTAGCCCTTTGCCATGCAGCTATTTTTTCCTAGATAGTGACTCGTCTCTTTTCTTCAGCCTCTGGGACTTTGGTCTCAATTATACTGAATACTGTAGTAGAAACTCAAAACATTCTGAACAACTTTTGACTTTCTAGAATTGCAGCCATAACATTTATAATATCTAGAAGTTAACCTTCCTTTACAGAGTTAGATTATCTAAAAGAATAACAATTTATATATATAATATTGCATCCTTTAAACACCTTGAAGTTTTAAAGGGTGTTTCCATCTACCTCTTCCTCAAAAACAAACAAACCATTTTCTTCTCTCTTTTTTTCTTCTCTCTTCAAATCTCTTCTGAATATCAAGACCCTAAAACAGTGTATATAGAGAGAAATTCTGAAGTGCAGATGTTTTTGTAGGCCTCTAAGCTGGACACGTTTTCAATTATACTCAGAAATCACCCAACGATGTGTCAGTGATCAAATTTTGATTCTTTTCCTTCCCTCATTCCTGTCCTCTGACTCCTCATTCTTCTTTTAAACACTTCAAAAAAAAAAAAAAAAACAAAAAACCTGCTTCTTATTTTAGCCCATTATTTTATTTATTAATTCTAAAATGTAATGCAAATTAAAACCCTCACATGCATGGGGTTTCCAATATGAAGATATTGGGAATTAATGGAAGGGGAGGTTTAGGGGTGGGACTTGAACTCTGTAGTGTGTACATAATCTAATGAGGGCTCTCTGACTCAAACACAGAGAAATATGGTATCAGTTAAGTCTATGTGCCTGTGGTGTTCTGCACTTTTCCCTACACTTGAGCTCTTTAGAGGACGGGACTTGAGTTGTCTTCTCCATTCTGTCTCCTTGGCTCCAGGCTACCCCTGAACCCTCCCCCTGTGCGGCTCACTAGAGCTCCATTCCGTGCTGCTGCTGGTCCGAGGGAGTGGTCCATCTGTTTGGGCTTTCCTGGGAGTTGTGCTTTGTTTGCTTTTGGTCATCAATGATTCTGCCAATGATAACATTTTTTCT
The DNA here is from genome assembly GCA_004026585.1 of Noctilio leporinus. Lineage (NCBI taxonomy): Eukaryota > Metazoa > Chordata > Mammalia > Chiroptera > Noctilionidae > Noctilio > Noctilio leporinus. The sequence goes on along the minus strand of PVIW01000695.1, from coordinate 31,459 downwards.
TTTAACTAGAGAGCGATGAATTTACTGGGAGGGTCGAGGAGGTGCTGATGAGGGCGGATGAGGCGATTGTGTCTCAGATGGTGAGTACTGGCCACCCATAGTTACCTTCAGCTCTCAGGGTGACTCATGAAGGTGTCCTAATACTGACTCAAGAAGAATCCTGCTTTGTTACACAATATTTGAAGTGGAAAGTGCTAATGTGAATTTCATTCACAACAGACATTTTTCCCTCCAGTACCTAGAAAAGCCCTTCTTCCTCTATGGCCTTAATTGGAACCTTTCTTGCAGTCTTGGGTTCTTTGACATGCCACTTTCCACGGCTCCCCCAAGTGCTCTGACAGTTCTAGCCTTAATATACGGCTTCAATATGTACTAACTGATGCCCAGCAGAACCAAAAGTCTGTGATTGAAGTGCCAATAATTAGCCAAGGAGAGGTGTTCACTTTTTTAAAAAAGTAATTAAATAAAGCATTTTGTTCTTGACAGTTGAGAAAGGCTCCAGGCTTTTTCAACTTGGTCTTAGCACAATGAACTCTAATTGGCTGATATTCTTATGGTTTTATTATAAACATCTTATTTTTATTTTTATTTCTTTTTTAAAAAAGATTCATTATTTTTAGAAGGGGGTGGGAGAAGAAAGGGAGAGAAATATCAGTGTATACTTGCCTTTCACCTGCCTCCAGCTGGGGACCTGGCTGGGGACCTGGCTAGAGACCTGGCTTACAACCTGGACAGGTTCAATGCACTGCCTGGGAACCGAACCAGCAATTTTTGGGTTTGCAGGCTGGTGCCCAATCCACTGAGCCACCAGCCAGGGCAATTTTTAATCCCGGATAGACAGTAGGCATCTGTAAATATTTGTTAATTCACTTTCATAAATATACATGTTCCTTCTTAAACAATTACCAACATTCTTCACTTTTTATTGAACATAGATGTTATCTTAGTATATTAGTATGCTTCAATTCAAAATTTAAATGAAAATTTCTCCTAGATTCAAAGTTTCTAGTAATATTACAATGGAGTTAGTGTTAGCTGGCATAATTAAAAATAGAACTTAAAATTTTGTGAATAATGTTAACTTGTATTAGTGCCATGTCAAGTGTTAAACATCAATGAGTGATTAAGTAGTATACTTTATTTATCTGGGAGTTAGCAAGTATTATTCAAATGGTAATTCTAGAAGGAATTTTTCTTTTTATTGGGCAATCAGAAGATAAACTATGAAGAAAACATGCACTTTTAAACAGTTCTTTTTAAAAAGCAGGAAAGAAAAACTCATATAGATTTCATAATGTCATTTTAATATATTGACTCATCTGGGGTTAAACCTTATTTTCTCTGAATCAGTCCCCTTGATAATCTGGCATTAGAAATTGTAACAAAGCCTTTAAATTGTTGTGTTATTAGTGAATAGGAACATGGAAACTTAAATAAAAGCTTTTCTTCAAAGCCCTTGAAGCATGAAGCTATAATAGAATCCACTCTTACTTACTGAACACTGTCTCAATGCTGATTTATAGGTTACACTTGTTCAGCTTATAAATTTATGATTTCAGATTGTAGTGAGCTTAAGGTGTCCCAAAGACTTTTCAAAACCCATGTCCTAGAACAGAGGGGAGCAAAAAAGGGGATGGATGTAATACAACAACAATAAATTAAAAAACAAAAACAAAAAAAAAACCCATGTCCTTTTGAGTGGGAATCATATCACATGATTGCTATTTTACTTCTGAGGCTTCTTCATGTTCTTAGTAGCATGTATAATTGACATAATGCTCTCTTAGTGATGCAGTATTCTTATCTCATGTATATGAAATAGCCCCTCTCATCACATCTGATTGATCTGAAATATATGACTCAATAAACCAAAGTCAAGTCACCTTCATTTTTCCTTTTCTATTTTATTTTAAAACTGTGAAGTATGAGAAGAATAATAATGATAGGAATAAATATAACAAATACTGGTAAAGTCATCACTTAGATGTAACAAATGTTAACATTTCAAAAGACTTGCTTCAGATCATGTGTCTGAGTTCTTCATATAGGATTTTATGTTTTCCCGTGTAGATATAAAACTAAAAGCACTATATAGTATACTTTTGCAAGTTTTTCAACTTTATATAGATTCATTCTATATCTATCTTACTGTAACCTGATTTTTTAAATGTCTATTTTGTCCATTTTATTTTTGAGCTCAGTTAAATTTACTTAATGTTTTCTTTCTTTCTTTTCTAATTTTTTTATGTTGTTGTTCATTACCATGAGTCATAAATTGTATTTATTGCCAGAATCCAGATGATAATCACTTGAGGCTGACCCAGATGAGTACTGTCACATATCCACCCCAGCTTTTTTTGCAAGAACATTTAAAATTGCTTCTACACGTTCCTCTTGTGACATGAGTGCTTTGCTAGACATGCTGTTCTTTGCAGATGATGGCATGGCCCTCCCCACCCTCTTCCTGGGAAAAAGGACAAAATGCACTACATTCTTTATCAAGAATGTTCCATTTCTCAGTTCACAGCCAAGACTTATCGGTCATGGTTAATGATACTCTACTTGCAGTATCCAAGAGAAGGAAAGAGACCTTCACACGTCTGTGACCATGACTTGGGGTCTCTTTTCAAGCCACTCCCCTGAATCAATTGTAGCCTAATTCTACAAGGCAAGAGCTGTCTTACTCTGTATCTATCACACAGTGTTCTGCTTTCCCCATGCCAGGGAGTCCAAAGGCAGGAGGTCTGACCCCTAGGAAGAAGAAAAATTTGCTTTCTCAGGCTGGTCCCTTAGTTTTGTTTTCTTGCTCATTAAGGAACTCTCCTCTGGGATGATTTATCTTCAGTAATCCACTGCACTTGAAATTGCGTTAGTTTTCTAGTGCTGTTGTACCAAATAGCCACAAAGGTGTGACTTAAAACAACATAAATGTGTTCTGTTGCAGTTCTGGAAGTTAGAAGTCCACATTGGGTTGTACTCAAGGTGTTGGTAGTGCTGCATTTCTCCTGGAGGCTCTAGCAGAGAATTTGTGTCCTTGCCTCTTCAAGCTTCCTGAAGCTGCTTGCATTCCTTGGCTTGTGGTCACCTTCCTCCATCTCTCAAGCCAGCAGTGGTTTATTGAGTCTTCCTCACATCATTCTCACACTGCTTCCATTGTCACACCTTCTTTGGCTCTCCTGCCTCCCTAGTAATCTCATTAGATCAACCCTGACAATCCAGGATGTTTCCTTATTTTAAGGTCAGCTGATTAGTAACCTTAATTCCCCCTTGTGATTGATGTAACACAGCATGGGGATTCAGAGAGTAACATCTTAGGAAACCATTATTCTGCCTACCATGGACACAAACCCTGCTTTAACACCCAGGATCACAATGGCACAAAAAAGGAATCAGAGAATCATAGTTTAGTGTTATTACACTCACCAAATGTTATGTTATTTTTCTTAAATCCTTTATATATGAGACATCCCTAGGTCCATTCAGGTTGGGCTGCATAAGGTCAGTCTACCTCCTATAGTATACGGTAATAAGATTTAAAAAACATCAGGTACATACGTCTTTCAGATTTCAGGGTCTCCTCACCCGCCACCCATAGGCAGCAGCTTAGACAAGGGAACATATGTGCCTCCTAAAACAAAAAAGCTATATACATGTGAAAACTGTCTAGATCTACTTGAAGGAAAGGAAACGTGTCCCTGTCAAAAAGAAGATTTGCAGAACTTACAATTCCTAACAACACACCCAATTTAGAACTCTAAACTGAACAACCAGTCATCATGGTAATGGTATTTATGTTTTATTTAATTCCTTGCATCCAACTCTCCCTTAAGCACATGAATGGTTCCTTCCCTTATATATATATATATATATATATATAAAACATATATATATGTAATATGTATAATATTACATATATACATACATACATATGTAATATTATATATTTTAAAGTATTCACTTCCAATATTGTACTTTTTTACAAAAAATGGGAACATTTTCTTCAAAGTTAAATTTAGTCTCCATTTTAGAGGACAGAAAACAACTTGCAACATTCACATAAGAGTGTGCTTTTTTGTTGTTTATCTATGTTCAGATTTTAGTCAAAAATTGTCATTTCTTTCTATCCTACCTTACATTTCTTTACCTTAAATCTCACTAAAAGAACATGTTAACAGGATTTCTGTCCTTTGTCTCCTCTAACTCCCTCTCTGATCTCTTCTGAAATTTAAGTGTACTCCACATTCTACAATGTTTCCCCTTTCCAGCTTTTATTTGAGCAAATCCATTTTGTTCCCTTAAATCCCAGCCTAAACATCAACTTTTGTTGTTTTAATGCCAACATTGAGACCTTTCCTTGATGAGACCAAGAATACATTTGATCAATCTGTCTTTCCCTTCTCTCGTGTATTATAGATTATAAAGAATGCTTTATCTTAATTGTCTAAAATTATAAATCCAATGGGAGCAAGGATTGCATCTTTCTTTACATTTTATAACCTTGAAACACTTATGTGTAGAAAATGTTGAAATGTTCAATTAACAAATGAATCAAGGCACTACCACTCCTTCCTTAAATGTCACATATTTTTACCCAGCTAAAAATATTTTCCTGTGGTCTTGGCATTTTGCATGTGACATGGCATCTGCTTTCAAAGTAACAATAGAATTATAACAGACCTCGCCACTGCTATTTTCAGTAAACTATTTTGTCATTGTAAAATCTTTTGTGAAAATGCAAGGAAAGATAATTATTCTTTTTCTTTTCTTAACACCACTGTGAATAAAAATACAGTGTGCTGGCAATAGAAAAATTATCATTGAACTGTTTAATGAGGTTGATGTGAAAGCATTTTGGTAATGTGTTAATACTCTTGAGACTGCTTTATATTTTTTTCACCCAAGTTATTTCTTTCTCAATAACTTAAACATTGCTACTTTGACAATAATTTGCCCCTCAGGCTTTTTTTTATTTAAGGGAGACCTATATAATTGCATCCTTCCCTCTTTAACTAGAACTTGGCACTGCAGATATATCCAAATAACAGATTACCTAGCCTGCCACTGGGAAGCCAGGCACAATGAAATCAGACTAGGAACAGGCAATGACATGGAGCCAGAGAATTTGCTAGATTGAAACCAGGTCCCCCCCCAAATATTTTGGAATTTCTGTTGCAGCATCAAATTAAATACAGATTAAACAATTAAGAGTGATCAACTTCATTTCTATATGATGCCAAATAAATACTAGGATTACTTTTACTCCCATGAAAGTAATGGGTTCATTAATTAATTAGTTAATTGTTTGCCAAACTATGAGAACAGATTACAATTTATCTCCAAATTATGATTATAGAAATAAGTAAAGAGAAAATGAAGTGAAGTAATTAAACAGGTAAATATGCCTTTAAAAACTGTGACAGAGCCCTGGCTGGTGACTCAATGGATAAGGCGCTGGCCTGTGAACCCAAAGGTCACTGGTTCAATTCCTAGTCAGGGCATATAACCAGGTTGCAAGCCAGGTCTCCAGCCAGGTCCATGGCTGGAGGCAGGTGAAAGGCAACCATACATGGATGTCTCTCTTCCTCTCTGCCTCTCTCCCTTCCCCTTTCTCTGGAAATAATAAAATCTTTAAAAATAATAATTAAAATAAATAAATAAATAACTGTGACAGAGAAGCAATCCATTCACCCCAATTGTGAGGATGTGTCAATAACGATATAGTTTGTACATAAATTCTCAGTTTCTAGTCTATAAAATTTCTCACACTGCCTCTAATTTTTCTCTCTTTTTTTTTTTTTTTTAATATTTTATTATTTTTAGAGAGAGGGGAAGGGATAGGGGCAGAGAGGGACAGAGACATCAATGTATGGTTGCCTTTCACCTGCCTCCAGCTATGGACCTGGCTGGAGACCTGGCTTGTAACCTGGTTATGTGCCCTGGCTGGGAATAGAACCAGCGACGTTTGGGTTTGCAGGTCGGTGCCTTATCCACTGTGCCACCAGCCAGGGCCTAATTTTTCTCTTTTTAAGCAGCAAAAATTAAAGTAGAGATCAATAATTCTTATTTTTTTAAATTTCAAATATATGAAAGGATTTTTGATTTACGAATAAGTTGTCACCTAAAGTGTTATACACACAAGGCTATTTGTATTGTAATGTTTTCTAGGTTTATTTCATCTTTACAATCCATGTATATATTTCACTTGACTCCCTAATTTATCTGTAGTTATGTTTCAATGGAAATGCTATTTCCCCCTCCATATTTAGAGTAAAATTGAGTCTCAAGGGGGACGCACCAAGTGTATGGTGTGGTCTCACTCTTTACCTCCACACCTCTTGGGGCAGATGTCTCCTGGCCCACCCCTTTCCAGGCAGAGAAAGCCACCAAGGCTCCTGCTTTCTCCTGTGAGGGGTGCAGAGGACCATGAGATAAGGAAAGAGCCAAAGTCTGACTGCACCTTAAAAATGGTACTGTTTGAACTATTGGATAAAGCAAAGTCATGCTTCTTGTGGGACTTGTAGTTTATATGGTCAGAAAGGAAGTAAAACCATATATACCATGACATAGAATAATATTAGGTATGTAATTATACCAGCAATGAAATCAAAACAAAAGCGGGGTACAAACCAGAAAAGAGTGTTTGGTAGAACAGTTCGAAGAAATATCCTGAGGAGGGATCCTTTAATTCAGGGGTGAAATATTGTTAGGACTGATGTCACACCTTTCAATCGGCCTTATCAGTAATAAAGCTGGAATTTCTATGCCCTATAGTCAGTCTGATTTCCATACTTCCTCTCTCAGTTAGTTTCTGATTTGGAAGAAGAGCTAGCTTACCTAGTGGTTTTCCTAAAATTCCAACACACCTGTGAAAGGCAGAACTGGCCTCCAAATATGCTTTCCAAAGGATTACCCTGAACCTGTGAATATGTTACTTTGCCTGGAAAATGGGATTTTGCAGGTGCAATTACAGTTAAGGACCTTGAGATGGGAGGTTATCCTAAATTACTCCAATCTACTCATGTGAGTCCTTAAAAGCTGGAATTCTTTCCAGCAGGGTCAGAGAGATGCAGCAGAAAAAGATTTGACCCACCACCACTGGCTTTGAAGATGGAGAAAGGCAGCCACGACCTAACAACCTTCCAGTTGATAGCCAACAAGGAAATGAGGGCCCTGGTCCTACCACCGGCCGCAGGAAACTGACTTCTGCCAAGCCACCCACATTAGCAAGAAAGCAATTCTCCCCCAGAGTTTTCAGAATGTAGCTTGGCTAGCACCTGGATTCCAGTCCAGGGGGACCTGTGTTGGACTTCCGATCTACAGAACTGTAAGTGAATCATTTGCATTATTTTAACCCACTCAGTTTGTGGTCATTTGTTATGGCAGGCATGGAAAACTAATGCAATATCACAAGAGCCATTGAATGGTGTTTTTTGCCTGTTACTGTTTTTACATTGAAATATAACTGGCATCATATAACATTACATATGTTTAAGATATACTGTAAGTTGGTTCAATACATTTATGTATTGCTGTATGGTTACTACAGTAGTAGCATTACATAACACTTTTTATTACAGCACATGGTTATCATTTCTTTTTTGTGTTGAGAAATTTAAGATCTAGTCTCAAGGAGCCAATGGAGGCTTTAACGCAAGAGTGTTAACTTGCTCAGATGAAGATAAAAATTCCAATGGCTGGTAGAGCCTGAGTTTGAAAATGTTTGTATCTCTCAGCAGCATTTGATGATGGTTTCAGTGCTGGATGAAAGATGGCATTCCAGCTTGGGAATTGCGAAGGGCCACACCATTCACCAAGTCTGAGACTCCAGAAAGAGAAACAATTTTACAATAGCAAATGATTAACTCAGTATTGATGTGTTGAGATGGAGGTATAAAAGGTCTGTAGGATATTCAACACAGGATGACCAATTTGTTGGAAACAAGAGCCTGTGTAAAAGCAGAGGGAGTGAATGCCTCTAGAGTGGATAAAATAATGCAAACTGAGAAACATTTAAAGCTGTAGATCTAATCATAAAAATTTACTTTACACTATTTATTTAGTAATACTATACCAATCATCTACAACTCTACATAAAGAAAATAGGGCCCAAGTCAAATTTGGAACTATATAGGTGATTTTCTAGAGGTCCCCCCAGAAGCCTGTTCAGTTTTATGCCATATTCTAGATATGGTCTGACACATTTATTTTTTATGAACATTTCACTTTTACACCTTCAAATTATCTGTAGGAAGTTTAAAGTTTAAAACTTATCACAGAATTCCACCAATAATCCCACCATTCACACACTGTTTTTGAATCACATAAGTGTTTGAGCAGATTATTGTCTGCATTACATGAACATCCTATTTTGGTTTTCCATTATGCAGCCATAGCATGGAAAATGTTAGTAAGTAAATTCCCTTGTAACTGAAAAGATATTATCCACAAAACTGTAGTTAAAATCTGTTAAAGTCTATGTTTTTAGAAAGTGTGGTTAGATAACATTCTATTAAAACAAAGTTGAAAACTATCTTTATTGGCTCCCTTTGGGATCTAATTTAGCTTCACATAACCAAAAACATCAACATAAGTCTTAATCTCTGAGCTTTGCTGTGGAGAATTTTATTGAGGACAAAGTAGTAGTTCCAAGGCAGAGCAAACACTTCAGATTGGCCAGGTCATTTCTTTTACATAGCTGAATTTACATAAAATTGGCCAAGACGCGTGCCTTGTGAAAAACAGATAAAATTTTGAAAAGGTTTAAAAACACTTGTTATCTTGAAATATAAAACCCAAGAAATTGCAAACATAATATAGACAGGTTCCCTGTATTCATTCATCACTTGCCTTCTCTGAATGGTAACATCTTACATAACTATAACTTTTAAATTAGAAAATTGATGTTAGCATAATACATTAGACTACAGATCTACTCAGGTTTAAAGAGGTTTTGTATATGATCTTTTTTTGGTATATGTGTAAAAACCAATTCATATGAATTTCACCACAATCAAGATAGAGAACTCACCACAAAGAAGATCCCTTGTGGTGTGCTGTACAGTTTTACTTCCTCTATCACCAATACCTGGTGACCCACTCATCTGTTCTCCATTCCTATCTATAGTCTTCTCATTTCAAGGATATTACACATAGACACAGAGAACAGATGGGAAGAGAGCTGTGGAGGGAGGGAGAATGAAGATGGTAAAGCAGGTCAAATATACAGTGATAGATGGAGATTAGACTCTAGATGGTAAGCACACAATGCAATACATACCCTGTATTATAGAATTATATACTTGAAACTTATATAATGTAATTAATCAACGCTACCCCAATAAATTCAATTTAAAAAAGAATGTTATATAAGTGGAATCGTACAGAATGTAACATTTTAATGCTGCCTTATCTTTAAATTCAACATAATCACCTTGAGAGTTATTCATGTTTCAGCATATAATACTAGTTTGTTTCTTTTATTGCTGAATTATATTGCATGGTATGGATTACCCCAGTATATTGATCTTTTAACCAAAGAAGAAATTTGGATTATTACCCGTTTTGGACTTTGACAAAGTGGCTATAAGCTTTGTCCAAAGGTTTTGCCTGAATGTAAACTTCTATTTCTCTACAATAGAAGCTCATGAGTGTGATTATTAGGTGGTGTGGTAAGAGTATGTTTAATTTTATAAGAAATTGCCAAACTTCTGGCGTGCCTATACCATTTTACATTCCCACTAGCAATTTAAGAGAGACCCAGTTTCTCTATGTCCTCTCTGGCATCTGATGCCCTCAGTGTTTTTTGTTTGTTTATTTGTGATGTGTATGTTTGTTTGTTAGCCATTTTAATAGGCGTGTTGTTAAAAAACAGATGGATTGTTAATGGTAACTTGGGAACTCCGCACAAATATTTGAATGAGCTCTCTGAAGTGAGCGCAATTTCCTGTTCTCACATATGAACATAACAAAAGGACAAGAGGCTGAATCTTAGCCCTCCATCTTTGCAAGTGAAAATGAGCACAAAAGCATGGAAATGTAAGACCATCAATAACCATAAGGACCTGTTGATTCATAATAGATTCCCCTTTGGAATTCTTGTGGTCAGTTCCTGCGAAGAGCAAAGTAGATGTCTTGGTTTGCTATCTACTTTGATGATTTAATTCTCAAAGTTCAAATGATAAGTTCAAAGTTCAAATGATCCCTTGGAAGCTTTTCCAAAGAGTTTAGTACATTTGCACTAAAGAAAGGCTTGAGTCACGGAGTGGCATATGAATACTTAAACAAGATAGTGATTTAAGAATCATATTAGAGGTTTAAAATTATTATCAACACAGAAGAATATCAACAGACTGCAAAATAGAAGTTTCATTTTATTTAAGGAACATTGTGGGGAGATGGAGTGGGCAACGGTGCTATTTCTTCCTCCCTGTTCTTGAGTGGAAATTCAGAATTTGCAAGCACTAACCTTGAGAAATCCTAACTCTCCTTAACAAACTACATGGAACTGAATAGGACTGTTGACATCCTTAGAGAAGCAGGGACCTTTGTAAGTTAAAATTTAAAAAAAGAAAACAACAACTTGTCTTCAAGAGGTCTAAAAGCATTAAGTGAGTGCATAAATATAAATTTCTCCTTCTTGTGGCAGATGATACAAGATAGTGGAAAGAATATGGACTTTAGATCTATAAAGATCAGAGATTGGGTAATTTAAACTTACTGTGCTTTAGTCATCTGTAAAATAAGTATAATAATATGTATCCGAAAGAAAGTTTTGAAAGATTAACTCAAGATAATAAAATAAAAGCTATCACATAGTACCTAGAGAATAGAAGTTATACCAAAAAATGTTGGTTTCCTTTTTCTTTCTTCATGGTGTGCTAAGAATACGCTACCAGAAATATGAAGCTACACACTGTCTCATTTGATAGCTCCACCAATGAGTGGTCAAACATTTGATTATGTATCCTAAAATTTTATAACTTAAATGACATTGTAATATAATGGAGTTGAAATAAGACTTGAACTTAGAAAATAATCCAGAGAATTCTTGTTTAAACCATTATGCTTCACATATATATTTTAAATCTATTACCTATTTGAAGACCCTTTCAACTACTGGAAGTTATAAGCTTAGTGCAACTATGGAGCACATAAAACTTGAAGCCACCCATGAGAGTTTTGTGATGTGTCAAATTGCAACCATTTTTGGTTACAATTCTTGCTGTGCTGTGAAGAAGGGCGATAGCATGTGTAATTTGCATATGACAAGAACTCATGCTCAGGGAAATAACACCTCTCCATAAAACACCTTTTTAACATTAATCATAGATACAGCAAAATACTTTGGGGGTGTGTGTGTGTGTGCAACCTATGGCTTTTTATAAGAGTGGGTCTTCTGGTAAAGACAGGCAAGATACTTTAATGCTAGATTTATAGAGAGAGTACAAATGGTTTGAAAGGGTTTATTTGAGTTTAAAGTCTGCATGTTCCATCATGGCCCATGGCCCATCCATACTTAAAGGTACTGATCTTAAGTAAGCCTCACTACTGAACCAACTTTCTGTCTTGAGCTTTGACTTGCTTCTGGTTATAATGATGGATGAGAAATGATTCTTAACATACATGGAGCCCAAATACCATGCCATGCCTCAGAATTAGTTTTGGAAAAGGAAGGGGGAAACATTCACTACTAGTTATAAGGCAATTATATTCAGGGTTTAGATTGCAGAGGATATTCTGTGAAGGTACTCTGGAAGTAATGATGTAAAACCTATCAAAGGCAACAACAGCTTGTGCTACTCAAACCTTGGCAACTTCCCAAATATGGGGTGCCAGGAGTCTATATGTGGATCCTACACATTGCAGGCATTTTCTTTTCTAAACCACCTGGAAGTACACCTATGAGAAATTCTTCCAGGCCAAGGAGATTTTATTTAAAATTCCAGGTTTTTGGAGGGCATCCTCCTTCATATGCATATACAAATATATTAATATATATTTCTTTTTCTGTAAGAGGCAAATATTTGCATAAGAATACTTTGGGACTTAATATACTTTTATGTACAAGAAGATTGAAATCATCCAAAATTAGCAAATAGCAAGAACATGCCTACCTTCCAAGCAATATCTATGCCTACACATATATCAGCAATAGATGTATAATTAAAGATATAGTACATTAGAAAACAGTTATTTTAGAAATACCGAAAAAAAAATTTAATTTGTCAACCAGTGTTAAATTATATTGAAGCTATAATCAGATGGGTCTCCTAAATTTTCTCAAATGTTTTTGTTAGTATTTAACCTTACAGATATCAAATAGAAACCTGAAAGTATTTCAATGTAATCATATTTGCTTTCTGAGACATACAGGTAAATGAACACATGATTCTGTGCCAACAAAAAGCAATTTACTTTTCATACATATAATTTACTCATGACCACCTTTACACATATAGCGCTTAGTAAACATTCTACTAACTTTGTCCCCAAATCATCTCACAGGCCTTATTTTTTTGAAGTACTACATTATTTTTTACAGAGGAAAAGGTTTGATCCAGTTTATAGCTCTTTTCCTTTCAATTCTTAGCCTTTTCCCACATTTGGTTCTCTTAATGCTTATAACACGTTTGTCTTCTTTTTTAATCTGAGAAAATTTAGCTTTGGTGCACCATCTGTTTCATAGTGAAGTGCTTGTATTTGGCTTCCCAGATGGGTGGAATAAGAGAAAAAGGTTAAATGATTTAACTTGAATTCACACCGTGAGTCATCTGCACTAAGCCCAGTCATAACAAAGTGAGTGAATTTCAAGGTTTTTTTCAAATTCTTCATTACACTAACTTGAGGATCATACAACTTTCAGCAGAGTTTCTCGAAACAGAATGTATTAGCAGTATACTCAACATTGTTGGACAATAATTTGGACTTCAACTTCATCTCTAACATACAACTTTTAAAGACTTGGAGAAGGAAACAATTTCTTTTATAAGAAATTAAAAATTAGCTCTTCAATATCATTGCCTTGTAGCTGGTATTCTAATCTCTTTTTCCCTCCTTTCCAGCATATTTTTTTAAGCTTCTCCCTTTTTCCTATCTCTGCTGATAAGCAAGCAGATTCACCCTGCTAATAGTGCCCAGACCACTAGCTGTCCAAAAACTGCCTGAGATCCATAATCTTAAGGATTACTCTAGTCTGAAGTGTTAGTACTTCAATAGTCTAAAGCTTACATAGCAAAAATGCTCCCATTATAAGAAAGAGTTCAGAGAGCAAAGGGTGCCTGTATAGATAAAGGAATGTGCATTAATTCCATTCATTGTCAAAGTTGACATATTGAAGTTGGACTAAGTTTCCTTTGGTGCAGAGTTCTACTCCAGAGACTGTGATGAAGTTCATAAAAAGTAGAGATGATGGTTTCCTTGAAGAATTTGTAGAAGCTATAATCAAGGTGTCCCCACTTGGGGCAGAAACAGATTATTTTATTAACGAACTAAATTCTGTGACAATCAATTTAACCAAAGTCTGACAAACTAATTTTTTTTTACTGAATTATTCTTCTTAACAATTGATCCAGTTATGCATTTCAGCATGATCTAAATATAAGAAGTCACCCTGCCCTCAATGTTTTGTGGTAACATGTACCAGTCTCTCCATTTATCATAAAATTTATAGTCCTATTTGATTGATATGAGGGCATCTTTTAATATCATATATTTAAAACTATAATGATCCACATAATTTATCTACTTTCTAAAGAATCTGAAGAACCTTTAATTTTTAGGATTAATTTAACTTAAGCTGAGAAAAAATTATTTTGCCATGGAAGGCTTACAAATACATCATAAAATAATATATGCATAAAACCTAGCACTATGCTTCAGTGATATTTATTATCTTCACAAGAAATATGATCCCTCTAGTGATTCCATCAATCTAGGAAAATTGGCCTGAATGTTTGCAATATAAGACAAAAGTTATTAATTATAGACATGATATTAAAGAGACTTTGAACGTCCAAATTTACTTTTATCTTCATGAGGTTTCAGATGTAGTTATCTCCTCACTGAGCATCATCTTTGAGTGTCATTAGTTGCTCAATTTTTTTCTTCCCAGTTAGATTATTATCTCTGTAGGGCAAAATAATCTCTGCTTATTCAACGCTATCTCTGCAGCCCCAGACTAATCTCTGGAATAGTGTAATAATATTTTGTTGAATGAAATTTCATTGAGGACCATCTGCCTTCTATTTCAGGAGCTCACAGATTATAGGAGAGGCAATATTTAAAAAAGTAATTCTAATCAAAGTAAATGAGCAGTTTTATACCAGTATGCACAGAGTTGTGCAAACAATATAGAAGCAGGGTTACAGAGAATTCACTAAGGAAAAGACACGTGAACCTGGGTCTTCATGGCAGACCATGCAGGTAGAAGGTTGGGCAAAGTATTTTTTCAAGGCTGAATGAACAGATTTCATTTTCAATAAATAGAAATGAAAAAAATCTTCTTTACCTTATTATCGCTTTCATCTAGTCAAGAGTTGCAAAATGTTGAATACATTTTTTTTCAATCACATACAATTCAGAAAGATGCCAGCATGACCAGATGGGTGGTTTTCAGATTCACACTTTAGAAGCGCCTGGTACTTCACTGAAGCAATTGTGTTCTGTTTCTTTTAAAATAGCAGAAAGCATATGGGAACAGGATTGGATCTGTCAGCCACTATCAAAAGAATAATAAAGCTTCTAAAATAAATGGAATCAAAACCTGTCAAGTGACAAAAATTTTTATTGTATTTTGAAATTCTGAAGTTTTGCATTGGTAGAAACATGGACATTTAAAAAGGAAAAAAATCTACTTTTTCATGGAATCCACTGCCCCTGCTACAGCTGCCAAATCTAAGGATGAGAGGGAGAGGGAGGGAGGAGAGAAGAAGGAGAGAGACAGAGAGAAAGAGAGAGAGAGATACAGAGATAGAGACAGAGGGACAGAGAGAGGGAGAGAGAAGATCAGTGTAATGGGAAGGTCATTGAGTATTTCTACTCTTCACTAGTATTGCAAATTTCTTTTCCTAAGGAAAGAATAGATACGCTGTAGAATAGTTTATCTGTTTTCCTCTAATGTCTCACTCTTTTATTAACACAAATCTACAAACAAGAAACAATCACAACATCAGACTTACATGTGTGAAAACACCTGTTTTAAATGTAAGTAACTTGGACACTATGGTTGCCCATTGCTTGGGGTGAAGGCATCTCTCCATATATTCTTTTGGTGCCTTTGACCAAGTTCTAACCATAGTGCTTCCAGAAATTAGTTTTATAACCAGATGAAATCTCCCTAATGCTAGACTTACAACTAGACAAAATTCTGTTTTCTATGGCAATTTATCTCTTCCCAAGTTATTATTTTGGGATTTGGATGATTAAATTTCAAGGAAAGTGATTTCATAGGGCTAAACTTAAGGAATTAAAGGGGCTTTAGATAGCAAACCTCTATCTTAAGGGAAAAAACAACAACAACTTTTTTCCAAGGAAAGTGACTTCTTTGGCTTTTATCCGTGCAGAATCCAGATAATGTAAATGGTCTACTGGTAGCTTTGAAATCATTGACTAACCTTCACTTATTTTGGAGTGTGCATTACTTTTCTTGACCCCCACGTACATAGAACTTCTCTCCCAAAATCTGTTACATGGCAATATGAATTTCTTAGTATCAGTTCTGAAATAGTGATATGAAAATAATATCACCTGTTATTCTCATTTATTCATTCATTCCATGAATGTTTATTGACTTCTGGGATAGGTGTTAAGGGGGCATTCAAAGATAAATTAGATCTATATCATAACTTCAGAAAGTTTATAGCCTGACAGAGAAACTCAGATACAAAAATGGCCATAACACAAGGAATAAAATGATAAATTTTATAATAAAGCTACATATGAAGTGTTATGGGAGTTCAGAAGAGCAATAGGTCATAAATATGTAAGAGCATAAACATTTTGATGATTTTTCTTTTCAGGGTATTGAACAATTCTTTGACACAGTCAATATGTCTTAGTCAAAGTCAGTGTATCAAATGTTTACATGTCTACATGATACTTAATTGTCATCATGATCATCATCAATATCCCAGCCTATTGGCAACTCCTTCCCACACTTTATCATAATTATAGGTAAAACTAATTTGTGATTAAAAGATAGAATATACTTTATCTTTTATTTTTATAAGGGGGATTACCTGCATTTCAAATCCTATTTTTTATATCTGAAATTCCAATAAAATCTGTTTTTTAAGTTACTATTTGATATTAGTCTCAACTTGAGAGGCATAATTGCCTCTGCATATCTGGTTGTTAATGATATTAGGTTATTAATGGATAAATTTTCTTTATAACACCAGGAAAACAAGGAAATAATAAAGCCAGGCCAGTACTCAAAATAATGACAGGTGCAAAATCTCATTTGTTGAACAGAGTAAGACAGTTCAGAAAAAGGGGATCTTAGAGATTCTTCACATGTTGTGAGGTTCACGTTGCTTGGACAGGCTTAGTGACTGGAAGGAGTTGAGACTTGGCTCTCCCTTCATTTAATTTCTGAATAAACATCTTCCAAATAGTCCTGACACCAGTTATTATATTTACACAATAAACATTTGTCATCACTCATGTCATTCCAATTTCAAAGTCTTTAGCATATTTTAAGAAATAATGAATTATCTCCAAGTAATGGAGCCAGGCTTAGCCAGCTGTTATTCACTAACCATGACTTTGTAAAGATGTTATCTCTATTTCTCGGGTTCCCAAATCCAATCATAGTAACTAGTGCATTTGCTAAATTAGAGGCATTTGCCAAAAAATGAAATTAGTATTAGATCAATGAAGACTTTGTATTTAAATTCCAACATGAAGTAAAACATGTTCCACAGCAAACAGTAACTTCAAACATATGCTTTGTCAGTAGAAAAAGGAGCATTTAAACTCAAATTCCTAGTGGCAGTGCCAGAAAGCCATTCAGCCATGCATATTCAATTATAATATATGTAGAGTACAATAGCATAAAGTAAACACATGCTAATAAAGAAGCTTCTTCACCATAAATAATGCTTTAACTATCTGAGAAAAAGAAATTCACATTTAATAAATTGATCTTAACATCAAAGGTTTCTTTGCTAATCACTCTGCTATTGACCTGACTATTGTCACATTCCATAAGTTTAAGCTTCCATCCTAAAACACCACTGGGAGTGGTCTCTTTGCTCTAGATAGCAAAAATAAAATAAGATCATAAAATAAAGCTTTTGGTTCATAGCAAACTTAAAACTGACTTCCAGGAAGATGGCAGGATGTCTTTCTCCCCCCTTCCCAATTGAGACACCCAAAATCACTCATGGGTTTTGGTGGAAAGTTACCTGCCCTGTTCCCTGTTGGCGTGGTTCCTATATTGGGACAGAGCAATGGGCACCCAACAGCGAGTTGGTTGTGGCTACTGTTTCTCTTGTCTACAACTTGGTCTCCTTCTGTGTTGCCAGGTGGTTGCTATATCCCCAGAATAATATAGGAGATTGCGTTAAGTAATGAAGGCAATTCGGATTCCCCTTACTGAATTATGGCCCCCTTTCGGGCCAAGTCTATTTCACTTTCGCATCTCCAAGATCCCTAGGACAGTGCCTTACATACTATAATTAAAGGGGAGGTGGGAGGGTGGGGGACTTGTTAAATTTCAAGTACATTGCTAATAACTATTTTAAATAGCAGCCTACTGTGGTGTTGAAATGTCACATTGGCAGAAAACTGGCTCCCCACCTCCACCCCCCAATCCCTCCTGAGCCTCATGGTGTGATTTTACTAAATTTCCCACCCACCCTTACAGGCTCAGGAAGCTGACTTTGTCTTGTGGGCGCAGAACTATGTTAACCTAGCCAGGAAACCAAGGAGTAAAATCCAAATGTCAATGTATTACTTTACACTGAGAATTCTGCACACACCCTTCTTAGCTCACATTTTTGCCTTGGAGCAGCTTTCCATCAGATTTAGCCTATAACATGATAGAAAAGTACTCAAATCGTCTTTACAAGCAAGACTGGCATTAACAGGAAGAGGCAACACATTACTATAATTTAAGTTTAAACTACATGGTTTCCAGTAATGCAACTAGTTTCTTAGGCTTGTTTCCAAGGAGACAGTATCAATTATGGTGTGAAGAAAAAAAAAATTTTCCAAAAAAGAAAGAACTTTTATAAGAATTTAGAATGTACTCATTTGATCTCTCTTTTTTGGTATATTTTTTAATCTATTATTAATGACACTTGTCTTCTCTTTTTTTTTAAAAGATTTTATTTATTTATTGTTAGAAAGAGGGGAAGGGAGGGAGAAAGAGAAGGAGAGAAACACCAATGTGTGGTTGCCTCTCACAGGCCCCTAACTGGGGACCTGGACAAAACCCAGGCACATGCCCTGATTGAGAATTGAACCAGTGACCCTTTGGTTCACAGACCAGAGCTCAATCCACTGAGCCACACCAGCCAGGGCCACTTGTCTTTTCTTATTGGTTGCTTAACCGAGGCTTCATTCTATCTGAAGAAAAGCCTGCTAATTTTAGCATAATGACCTGGAGGGTAAACATCTTTCCCAGCATAATTACATTTTATTGTCAGACGAATGGAAAATTGTAAGAGTTTTAATTAGCAAGATAAGAAAAACCTGGGGAAAATGGTATACTTTTATGGAATGCATTTCTGTTATTGTTTGTTCTGCAGCTTGAATCCAAGCATTTATGATATTAAGAATGAAAACAAAAACATTTTAAAATCTGTACAAATTAATTATATCAATATATATGAAATATACAGACCTATAATTTTAATCACCAATTAAATCAATTACATATTTAACCAGTATCCAATCAATGCCCTACGCTGAAGAACTACGGCTTAAGCAACAACTTGATGGTATAATTATTGGACATCCTCCATGCTACCAGCCCTGCCATCTCCTAATATTATAGTCATCAAATGATTTAAGGTTTAAAGCTTAACTAGAGGTCAGACAAACCTGTTCTTCACCCGTTTCCAAGGCAGGAAACCTCACAAAAGTTACCTAAGATAAATGTTGTTGACTGACTTGTGTCCCTCCAAAATTCAGAGGCTGAAATCCTAACTTCCAATGTAACTGTATTTAGAGATAGAGCCTTTAGGAAGTAATTAAGGTTAAAACAACTTATAAGGGTACAGCTCTAACCCCACATTAGTCTAGAGCTTGTGAACCCCACAGGACTTGTAAAGAAGAGGCAGAGTCACCAGGGAAACACACACAAAGAGAAAAAGGCAAAGTGAAGAAGCAACAAGAAGGTGGCCACCTGCAAACCAGTGAGAAGCCTCAGGAGAAACACCAGCCCTGCCAGCACCATCATCTTAGAACTCCAGCCTCTAAAGCTGTGAGAAAATAGTTTTTATTGTTCCAGCCACCCAGTCTGTTGTATTTTTAATGGCAGCCCTAGCGCAATGATATAATAATATAGCAGGCACTTTTGGAAGGATCTGTTCAAGTCATGCCTCCCTCTTGCTAAGAACTATTCCCAAACATAGTGGATCCCTAAAACGACAGATGTTCTAAAGGATCATGGCCTGATGGTTACAGAGACTCAGATTTGGGGGCATCCCAGTACAGCTGGGACCAATTTATATTTTTTCTCCTGGGAATTTGAGACTGGAAATCAGATGTCCTCATCAGTCTCTAGTAGGGTTTGAACTTGGGTTCTATAAAGGGAGTGGGTGGGATTGTGTTAGCCACATACACAGAATATCCTACATGTCAGGTATATCTACCTGATATACAATAGAAACCCTTTTTGTTCTAGTGAGTACTTAGTAGGTGCTAAAAATTACTATAAGAGTGATAGAGATACACATAGAAATACACATACATATGTAGTATACGTGTATGTGTATACACATATATAATATATAAATTCATTTAATTCTTACAACAGCCTTCTGAAAGGAGGTTTTATAGATGAATAAACTCAGTCACAGAGTAGTTAATTTTCCTAAGATTAAGCAGCTGGTAACTGGTGGAGTGAGTTTTAAGTTAGGCAGCTTGGCTCCAATGTCCAAGTCCTTACCCACCATCTATACTGCCTCCCTCTTTAAGAAGTCGGGGGAGGGGGGTGGAGGGAGGAAGATGAGGTGGGGAAGAGCAGTAATTTTTTTTTTTTTTCAGAAGTCCCTTTGCATTTACAGATTTAACAATAACAAATTCCACTATTTGCAAATAACACTTGAATCCATCACCTGCAGCAACAGCGATATGGCAGGGTCAGCAGGAAGTAGCAAGTCAGTGACTTGGCCGCCTCCCCTGATTTCCGCTCCTTGGCTCTACAGAACTCGTTACTATAAAAGCTTTTTCCTTCGTACAATGACAGTCAGCTCAGAGACATGCTTGGGGAAGGCTAGAAAGGAGGCTGCATTTGCTTTCTGAGGGCAGACATAAGAAGCATGTTTCTGTGAATGAGAATGTGAGTCAGCAGAAATCCAGCAAGGGGCAGCCCCAGATATTCGGTATTCGGGAGTGTGGTCATTGAGATAGTTTTCAGACGTATTCCTGGATTGCCCAGAGACTCCTTCGGGTTTATCTGATTAGCCAATTAGCTTAGAAGACTCAGTATGTGGAGTTCCTTCTCGCATATGAGATGCATTGCTTTTAACTGAGAGTTTGGCAAACTTCGTATGTGGAGAACTCAAAGAGCTTTAAGGTGGACTTGTTTTAACTTACTTTATGTTTAAATTTTTGCTTTAAACGAGAAAGGTAAATGTTATAAGAATCAGATCCAAGTATTCTTCTAAGATTAAATATGCAGAATTTCATTTTAGAGATACAATAAAACCACGTTAGGATGGATTTCTCTGGTTAATTATTATTTTATTTTACTCAGTAATTTTATGGCTCTATGGTGAAGCTCTAGACTGATGTTACAACTGGACACTTGTACAATGCTTTTGAATAGCAATAAGAGACAAATCTATAAACTAAGAAAGGTCTAGTCATAAAAGAATAGTAACTTTCAAACATGTACAAATGTCAACATATTAAATTTAGAAGTGAAAAACACAAACAAACATGTACAGGACACACTTGCCTCAACCAAGTTTCCCTATGGATCAGGATTAAAAAGAGGGGTCTCTCACTCTCTTCCCAAAAAAAAAAAAAAAAGTTTAAAAACAGCTTAAGCCATGGAGGTGTTCTAACATGCTTTAAAGAAAGAAGAGAAAGAAGAAAGGTAGGCTTAGGACCCAGGAAATAGATTTACATTCTGTCTCGATGCAGGGCAATTCTCTGCTGGACTTTCCTTTTGGAAATACTACAAGAATCCTATAGATTTCTTCAGGTTACTGGAAAAAAGTAGCCTTTTGCCTTTCTCTAAAGCTTTGGAATAGGCAAGACCAACTTATACACTCATGGCTTATTTTCACAGAGCTACAAAGCTTACCTGAGTTTTTTTCAGCCAGTTTTTTTCATACACCCTCAAAATAGAGAGCAATTTTGAAATTAAGAGTGAGAATCATGGAGCATACAAATTTGGATGCACTTAGAATGTGCTTGAACTAAATTGCACAAGTGACCTCTTAAAGTGTCCCTTAACTCATGTATATCTTCATGTGGTATTCCTACTCTACAGAATATTTTTAAAAGAGTGCCCCATTGTATTTTCAGTTTGGAATTTTCATATCCTAATATCGAAGACACCTAATATCGAAGATATTGTGTGTAAAGGACTGTCTTTACACACAACATATTCACATACATTTTTAGAATGAAGACTTCCATCATTGTTTTGATGCAATTCACATAAATTCAGCTTAACCAGCTTCATTTCCTGCATGGAATAACTCACTCATGGTGAAATACGTTTTGTAGTGTCACAGAATTGACTTAAATCCCACTTGGTTTTAATTATGCACACACTTGTCATCTAAAAAGAGAGTAAGTGAAAGGAAGAGAAAAAGGAAGCATGGGACGTTATGAAAATCCAAAGCTGTTGTTTATTCCACCACCTCTTAAAGTCTTCTTTCCAGACCACAGACAGTAGGCTGTACCTGGAGTTCTAAACAGCACCCCGTGTAATGCCTCCCTTTCTTGAGTTACAGATGCATTCCTTAAAACCAGTGACTGTCACAATGAAAGAGAAAAGGTTCTCAGGAGGAAGTAGCTGTCAAGGATGGCTAGACTGAAATTTTTACTTATCTTGACAGCGGTTTTGACTGCGATGGATTAACCACCAGGATTAGTGTTTGCCTACTTTCGCCTTTTCCTACCTCTTTTTAAGCAAATGTCTGGATCCTTGTGATGTTTTCTATTGTCTGGAGACATTTTTGTTTGTCACAAGTGGGAGGGAGGGAGTTTTCTTGGCATGTAGTCAGTGAAAGCCAAAAATCATACTAAATGTCTTACAATGTGCAAGACAGCACCCCGCCTTCTGAATAAGAATTACCTGGCCCGATGTGTCAATACTGCGAGGCTTTTCACCCTGCCTGACAAATACCAGAGCATGCATGTCAACTAAAAGCAGCGCTAATTTTGCTTTAATCTGTGCTTTTGTCATAGTTTAGCTCCTTTAACACTAAGAGAATGGGCAATATGTCTTTCTGTAAAGGAAATATTGCTCTGTGATTGGAATAGTGTTATCTTCCTAAGGTGTATCAAAACAAAATGAAATGTAGCTGACTCGGGTATGAAGCCACGAAGAAAACCAGCTTGCTGCTGCTGGGTAATAGTGGTCTGCCACTAGCTGAGTCATCCTTGGCCCTGGCTGACCATTATAGTTACCTGGGGGAGATTTTTTGGTAGGCTGGTGCCAGCGCTGCACCCCCTGGGGATGCTGATGTAATTGGTCTCAGTGTGGGCCAGGGCTTAGGTGACTTTCCAAACTCATCAGTGGTTGTCACCGACAGCCAGGGAGAGAACCACTGGTTCCAGCCCGTGGGCACCACTGCTCTACCAGCAGGTTCAGGAATTCATTGGGGGGCCCAGGTGATGTTCCCATTTGACAAAGAGCTACCTAAGTAAAACAGTTTCAGGAACTCGCTTGGTATTCTAATGTTATCAGGTTTCTCAGAATGGAGTTCAAGGGGGAACCCCAAGATTTCCTACAGTCCTTCAGTACTGGCTAACTCCAACCTGAAGAACTCCTGTGGAGAATCTAAGCTCTCCAAGTTTAAAATAATGTCATCTATGAACGCAAACTTTGTCCATGTGTGTCTATTCTTCCTTTACTTTGTTCTTTTTATACTACACGAAGAGGGGATGGAACCAGCTCAGCTCTTACTTATTAATGACATTTTCTTTTTCTTTTTCTCTTTTCCCCCCCAATATTTTATTCATTATGTTTAGGGAGAACGGCAGGGAGGGAGGAAGAAAAGGAGAGAAGCATCATGTATGGTTGCCTTTCACCTGCCTCCAGCCATAGAACTGGCTAGAGACCCAGCTTGCAACCTGGTTCTGTGCCCTCCCTGGGAATTGAACCAGTGAATTTTGGGTTCAAAGGCTAGTGCCAATCCACTGAGCCACCAGCCAGGGCCTTAATGGCATTTTCAATGGTGAGGTTGAGGTGCTATTTAAAACCAAAATATTGGGGCATATACTTTCAAAGGCTAGTGTTTCTTCTCCTTTTCCAATAATCTCCTGGAATGAAAAGGATGGCTTTTTCCTTTATATTTCTTCCCAGGTGCCAGCCTCTAGTCTAAGCCTCAAGAATTAACATAGGTATTTGCCATACAAATTTGGAGGATCCCATGAAGAAGTCTTCCTGGTGTCATTGTTGATGGTTGAGACTAGTGTGCATGCTTGTTGCTAGGAATGATTCTGTAGCAGGAATTGGGTGAAGTGGGCTATTTTCAAGGAATTTAGTAATTCCCAGCCCTGTTCTCTCCAGAGCCTGCTTCCTTTACAGCCCATTGCTTTGCTGTAGTCCCTGTCCTATCCTATCTCATATGACTCAGTCTTGGATCTAGGCAAAATAAGTTTTACTTAAAGAAAACAATTTAAGTGAATTGGTTGACTATTTTCAATAATATTATTCCTGTAATAAAGATGTGTACATATACTAAGGTAGAATTAGACAAATGCAGGAGCTGTAGGCAAACATAATTGTTCAATATTAATTGTGAAAAGCACCAGAGTGCTCAACACTTATATAGCTACAATACTTGTCACTATTTTATTTGAAGGATGATTTATATCTAACGTAAAGTATAACACAATCCTAGAGAGTAGAGCTCGTCATTTAGGGCACCATGTCAATTCCATCAAGTCATCCCAGGACGTACTGATTGTTGGGGAAGACAACAGAATCAACCAATGAGACTATGCAATTCTCTAATAGCCAGCTGCCTCTCTTCCCATTATATCCTCTGCTAATTTAAAGGCAACTCTCAGGAACTTTAGAAGAAATGGGATTGCATGAATTGTATATTAATGGTCATCAGGCACTGTTATTCTTTCAAGTAACTGTTCATTATGATTCATGAAAGATTCAGCTAGAAGAGGTAGTCAACACAGAGCACAGAGTCACAGAGAGCAAAAGGACCTGAGAAAGTGCTAGCTAATGCCTCTGACTTTGCTCTCATAGATCCAAAAGAGAAAAATGAGAATCTCAGCCCATTCTCAAGACCTACAGAATAACATCCTCCTCTTGGTTAGTTGTAGACATGAGGCATTTGGGTGCTTTTATTTTATTTTATATTTTACTTGCCAATATCTGCCTCTGAACTATGATAAATGAGAGTACTAGAAAATCACGGTAACTGTGAGAGAAAATATGATCAACTACAAAAAGCAGGAGTTTGGGAGTCAGACAGATAGATGCATTTAAAGAATGATTCTAGCACATCCTAGCAATTATCTTGAGCAAATTTTAAACATCTCTGAACCTCATGTTCTTCTGTTGAAAATAAGGATAACTGGACACCCTTCTTCTGGGCCTTCTGTGAGACTCACAGGCAAGGCACCTGGCCTGAACTTGACCACAGGGAAAGTCTTTAGTAAACAGTGCCTCTTCTTGTGATTTTTTTGCATTCGTCTCTTGCCCCCCAACTACTACTTATTTTTACTTCCCTTCCAAAGCCCTTTGGTCCTCTGATCCAATAACAGAGGCCTAGATAGGAAGGGTAAGAACAATTAACTAGGGAAACTGGAAAGTGAGTGCTTATTCATTACGAGAAGGAAAATAAGAGGGTTGGTAGAAACTTTAAATTATAGTACTAAAACTATATCCTCACATATTCTTTGATTTTCTTTCCTCACTCAACAATGAATGTTTTCATAATTCTTGGAAACTGTGTAACATTCTGATTTGGAATTTTCAAAGGAAAACAATATTGCATCTTTAAATACTTTCCCTTTAGAATTTTCTCTTTGATTGGATTTCATTTTCTATTTAGTTTCAAAATTGTATGATGTGCTGTGAGAAGCAATTTTGTCTGTTAAAATAAATAATTCTCCTGTGTGATTGATAAAATTTGAGATGATTGACCTTCCAGGCTTTACTAAGTATACATATTTGGTTTGTTAATTGATAAAATTAACAAGGAACTATGTAAGACTTAAATTAAGTAAGTGCATATACATCTTACTAAGCGCTCAGTAAATGCTCATTTATTTCCATCTTCATACAGAGGTTACTCAACATTTTTTTTAAAGATTTTATTATTTCCAGAGAGAGGGGAAGGGAGAGAGGCAGAGACAGAGAGAAATATCAATGTATGGTTGCCTTTCACCTGCCTCCAGCTACAGACCTGGCTGGAGACCTGGCCTGCAACCTGGTTATGTGCCCTGACTGGAAATTGAACCAGTGACTTTTGGGTTCGTAAGCTGGTACCTATCCATTGTGCCACCAGCCAGGGCTCTCAACATTTTTTTTTTTTTTTTTTTTACCACAAATAATTTGAAGAAAAACAGGTAGACAAGTTCTAATATTTCTTCAAAATCCATAGTTCAAATGGTTGGTTTCTTTATCTTGTAGATTTCCCTATAACTTTGAGCTGTCATTAGTCTAGAAGAAGATCTCTAGGAGAGTGACAAGGCTAAAATTTAGTACTTTGCAAGTACAATATGCCTCAGTATTTGGGATTTGCTTTCTCAGTAAGTTCTGACTCAGCAAGTAAGTATATGGGAACCTATCAAGGTTCAGTTTGAATTCTGCAAAGAGAACACGCTTTCAAAACTACAAAAGTCTTCTAAATTATATCTATTATTGGGTTAGAAAAAAAGTCTAGGTAGGCTGGCTTTTATTCTAAAAGGAAACCATTATTCTATCTTTTAACATAGTCTTACAGAGATCAAAATTAAAGTCCATTTAGGGTAACTCTGTTGGGAAACTAACTGAATCCCATGTTTTGGCCTCCCAGCCCCAAAAACTGGGCTACCATAGTGTTTTAACCCCTAGTAGGCAGTGCTCTGGGAACAGGAAAAGAACCTACCTTATGCAAAAGCTAAGTTTAATATTTGCAGTGAAGTCAGTGCCATATGTCTATGCAAACACAACATAACTTTTATCTGGGGGTAAATAAGAGGCAGGCAGAGGCATTGTTGGTGAGTCATAGTGGCGTTACTGTTCAGAATGGATAATAGCTGGAGGCTGACTGGGAGAAAATGTGTGTAGTTCCTGGTCTCAGGAAAGATAATGGTCACCCAAAGTAATTCCAGATGTCCCACACAAACAGAATGCATCTTCGTGCAGGTACTGCAGGGAAGGGGTGGGGAAGCAGGCAAATGGACTTGTCATGCCTTCACGTTTTCATTCATCTTGACATCCAAAGATGGTTTAGTTAGTAAGGGTCCGTGCACTTAGAAAGGGCATTTCGCAGGGTTAAGTACATTATAAGGCTAGGGGATCAGAACTGATTCCCTTCTAAGTCTGTGGAAAATTCAACTGCCATGATACTTATTTTAAATATAAAAGTTAATGAGTTAACCATGAGAACAATGTCCCAAAAATAGAACAGTTAAATATTGCTTTTAACATAGACGTGGACCTATTCCCAACTGCCCTATGTTCATTAAAATCGCAAAATAAGTATTTTGCAGCTTTGAAATCATGTACAAAGAAATATTGAAGTACATGATGGAACCATAACTCTACTAAAATGTTGGCTGAAAATAGTAAGGAACAAAATTCTACATATGCTGAAGGTCTCAACCATCTATTTTTAAAGATATTGGAAGAAGACTGGAAGAAAATATACCAAAGTGTTCATAATGGTTGCCTTTGAATAGTGGTATGTATCAGGGTTGAACTTTTTCAGCTTTATATTTCTATTTCCGTATTTCATATAATCTACATGTTTTATTTTATACTCCTTAGGAGGGGAATAAAACAAATGGTATATGACATCATAATATAGAAATATCGTTATGTATATTTCTGTTTCATCAGAGATGGCATTCGCATAGCAGGCTTTGGCAGATTTTTTTTTTCCTTTTGACTTGCTAAATGCATCGAATCATGCCAGGATATTTTATTTCTTCTCAATCTCAATGAGCATTTTACTTTGAAACAAGGCACTCTAATTTTTTTTTTTCCTACCCTAACACAGTGTTTATGCTTTTTTCTGGAATCCGAATTAGTCTTCAACAAACTCATTTCAAAGGCTGTAGAAAAACAGCCTGCCGGGAGCCCTAGGCAGCGCAGTCACTGTGACTTTAAGAGTAGCATGCCACCTCCCCCTCACACCCACATACTTGTCCTCTCTTTGCACAGCAAGTGCCAAGCAGTGACATCTACTATAGTTTCTAGGACACCATGGTCTCTGCTATACAGGGAAAGAAGGGAGAGCTAGCGGGAGGAAGAAGGCGGGAGGCGAGGGAGAGAGCGCGCACAAATCCAGCTATGTTCCCAGAGGATGAGTCACTTCCTCGCCATAATCCTGAGATGCTGTTTATGGCCGCGCCGCTGATACGGGGCCCAGCTCGGTTCCTCCGCGGAGCGCGGGGCGCAGCCTCCCCCCCGCGGGCCATTAATCACCGGAGCCGCTCGCAGTGTACACAGAGTGGGAGTTCTGCCTCCGAGTGGCCCCGAGCTGTCTCCAGCTCAATGAAATGACCCTGTGCGAAAACTTGTTTTATGAGAGATTGGTTTATTTGTAACTAAACTACTTCCTCCGTTATTTGATAAGCTCAAATATTTGCTACTGATAGTCTGAGAGTGTCACATTTATTATCCTATTTCAGAGGTTGCCTAACTCCTTTGGAACCGACTCCATTAACCCTCTGAGGGCTGGCTGGCTGTAGCTTTGAATGAACCAGCTTCTATTTTCCCTGAACAAACCCAATGCCATCCCTCCGGCCATCAGCATTTCTTTAAATTGGCTACGGATTTATCCCAGAGAGGCCTTCTGGTCCAAAACGGACCTCAGGCCAGGAGAGAAGAGGGGGCCTTGCAAAACTCCCAGGAGGTTCTGAAGTCACCCCAAAAAGGAAGGGAAGGTATTCTCGCCTCTTGATGTAACTCTGCACAGATGAGTATTTCTGCAATCACAAATTTTAAATCTGTCACGATGGCTTTCTGTAGTTTCCTGCACCCCCAAATAGCATTTGTGCAGGGCAAGCTGTTGGAAACCCTGCAGCACCCTGCATTTTGAAACTTCGCCTTTTGGAGCCTGAGCTCATTTACATTTGGCAGAACTTGATTTCCTGCTTCTGCGGGAGGGGGCAGTGGTGAAAAGCCTTTACAGTCCTCTCTCAAAGGGCTTTCTGAACATATTACACTATGTTTCCAAGAGCTCAATGAACCAGAATGAGGCAGATTCCATTGGAAATAAGAAAAGAAATACAGGCTTTGTTACAGGCGATAGGTTTGAAAAACCTACATTGAAATATCTTTCCTGACAAACCAGGATCGGGTCGGGCTTACAGTCGCCTTGCTCTCTGATGGGCTAGATGGGCTACACAGAGCCCTCAGTGAGTGCAGAGGAGGCAGAGGAAATAACCACTTATGTGTGGCAGAATGTTCCAACCTTGCAGGGACCTTCCCAAAATCATTAGACCCACCGAAACGCTTTTTACCAGCCAAGTCCACACCTTCTCCATCAGATTTTCCACACTTCCCTGGACTCCAAGTACCGTCCATCTGCATTTCCTCAGAGAGCCAGTCATTTGTAGTTGAAAATGTAACCGCGTTTACTCACTGAAACCAGAGACCTCCTTGATTGTCCACCAAAAAAGGAAGTTTTCCTCCTAGCCCGTTTTGAGACAGTCAAGAATGCAAACACCTACACGTACCGGCTCCTCAAAAGAGAGGAGGTGAATTTTACAGTTGCTGCTCTCTGGCAGTGTATACAGATCAACATGAAGCATACCCGCCAGATCTTCTTCCTGTGATGCTCAACGGGAGGGGGTTAAGGGTTAATTGCATGTATCCCACCTCTGGTCATTTTCCACCCATTTCTCAGCAGGTGCCCCCCCCCCCCCACCATGGCTGCCCCAACTGCCTGTCACTGGAACAAAGACTGGCCCTGAATGGTCATGGGCAGTGGATTTTTATTCAGAAGCAGTCAACTAACATGGTGCATTGGTTTTATATTTTAGTGTTCCCCTCCCTTTCTTCATCTTGTTTTTTTTTTTTTTTTTTAATTTTTAAAATTGTGGTAAAAAACATATAACATGAGATTTACCCCCTTAACAAACTTGTGAGTGTACAGTGTTGTTAACTATAAGCACAATGCTGTATAGCCGGCCTCTAGGACTGTTTTATTTTGCATGACTGAAACTTCATGCCCATTGAACACCAACACCCCGCTCCCCTCCCCCAGCTCCTGGCAACCACCATTCTCCTTTCTGCTTCAATGAGTCTGATGACTTCAGATACCTCATTAGATAGAATCATGCAGTATTCGTTCTGCACCTGGCTTATTTCACTAATGTCCGCTAGGTTCATCCATGTTGCAGCCTATGAGAGGATTTTCTTCTTTTTATGACTAAATAATATTCTAAGATATGTTCTAGTGTGTGTATTTGTGTGTGTGTGTGTGTACCATTTTCTTTATCCATTCATCTCTTGATGAACATTTGGGTTGTTTCCCTCTCTTGGCTATTGTGAATAATACTGCAATGAACATGGGGATTCAAATACATATATGATAAAGAGTTAATATCCAAAATATCCAAGGAACTCCTACAACTCAACAGCAACACACACACACACACACACACACACACACACACATAAAGATCCCAAATGGCCTAATTTAAAAAATGGGCAAAAGACTTAAGTAGACATTTCTTTGAAGAAAACATACAAATGGCCAACAGGTATACAAAAAGATATTCAACATCACTAATCATCAGAGGAATGCAAATCAAAACCCACAATGAGCTGTCCCCTCATACTTATGAGGATGGTCATTATCCAAGCAAACAGATGGTAACATGTGTTGGGAAGGATGTGGAGAGAATGGAAACTTGTGAACTGGTGGTAGGAATGTAACATGGAGCAGCCACTATAGACAACCAAAAGGTTAAGCCCTGCCCTGGCTGGTGTGGCTCAGTGGATTGGTGCTGGCCTGTGAATCCAAAGGATGCTGGTTCCATTCCCCAGTCAGGGCACATAACCAGGTTGCAAGCCAGGTCTCCAGCCAGGTCCTTAGCTGGAGGCAGGTAAAAGGCAACCATACATTGATGCTTCTCTCCCTTTCTTCCTTCCTTCCTCCCTGCCCTTCTCTCTGAAAATAGTGAGTAAAATCTTTTAAAATAATAATAAAAATAAATAAAAAGTTAAGCCCTGGCTGGTGTGGCTCAGTGGATTGAGTACTGACCTACAAACCAAAGGGTCACCAGTTTGATTCCCAAGTCAGGGCACCTGCCTGTGTTGTGGGCCAGGTCCTCAGTTAGCACGAAAGAGGCAACTACACACTGATGCTTCTGTCCCTCTCCTTCTCCCGCCCTTCCCCTCTTTCTTAAAAAAAAAAAAAAAATATATATATATATATATATATATATATATGAACTGGAACTACCATATCATCCAGCAGTCCCACTTCTGGATATTTATCCAAAAGAATTGAAATCAGGGTCATGAAGAAATGTATGCTCCCAGTGCAATGTAGCAACTTGGTGTTTTATTTGTTTGTTTACATAGAAACTCTATCCATGCAGATCTCACATTGCGTCAAATGAAGTTAAGTGATGAGGAGGTGAAAAAGGAATGAAATTCAGTTTCAACACCAAGGCCTTAGTTGTAACTCCAGTCTTCACCGGCAATGTGGCCTCTGGTACGTCATGTAATTCTTTGGATCCTAATTTCCTTTCTCTAGCGTGAATGTGGTTCCATCTACCTTGAGGTCTGTTCTGAGAAATACAGGGCATTACCTGGGTATAGAGTTTTGCAAACTGTAGAGTACTACGCAAGTGTTTGTGTTTGTTATTATAGCATGAGTGAACAAAATAAAATTCTGCTTATCCCTTTCCTTTTCCC